>VXAC01003318.1:586792-619367 GCA_013399225.1 Rhipidura dahli | reverse complement strand
GCTCTGTCAGCATCAACAAAAGAGCATCACCCGATTTCAGCACAAGATCCTCATGGCAGAATGGTCAGAGTTTGGAGCTGATGCCCAGGCAGTAGAGAAGTCTGGGGTTTAAGAAGCTGTGAGTTGCTGTAAAGTCAGTCTGGGGCATGGATAAATGCTGCTTGCAGTGAGAACTCAGTGAGGTTGCTGAGAGCAAGGCAGAGTAGGAGGACCAAGTGGCCGTGCAGAACCATGTGGTGAATCTTTCTGGGTAGAGATCTTTGTCCAAATTGAAAACGTGTCTTCATCTCTGAAAAGTGAAGCAATGAAGCAACATTTATTGTTAACAGGCTAAAAATAAAGAGAGAGATCAGTCTCCTGTTCAAAAGGAAGGGTTGTTCAATACGCTTTTTGTGCAGTGTTTTCACACAACAGTGGCTTCCCAGACAACGTGATCCTGGAGACAGAAGGGAAATGTGTTCTGTGGCACAAAGGCTGGAAGGGGGACCAGAACTGGCTATTAATAACCAGGCACATCAGTTAAGCAGAATCACACAGGGATATTTATTCTTTGCTCCACCAAAAATGAACAATAATTAAGTGGAACTGGCCAGAGAGCTTGTCCTGCTGCTGACCCAGAGGCTGGGGCAGAGGGAACTTGTCACTGCTCTTAGACAAACAAAGGCCTCAAAATGGGAGCTCAGACACTGTGCAGTTGTTCTTCACATGTCTTCATCTTGCCTGCTCCTCTCCTCAGCACTCTCCAAGCACCAAACCAGGTTCCCCATGAATCAGGAAGGATTTCAGAGTTGGTTTAAGTGACTTAACTCTCTTGCTGTAGTAGAATAAAGGAGGGTAACATTGCACAGGGCAACACATGAGGTCAGTAAATGGCACATGTTGAGGTACAAGTGCTTTGGGAGGGAAGCCAGAGCAGTGCTTAGGGAGCCATGGCAAGAGAGGGATCCCTGCTGTTGAGAAGGGTCACTCTGGGAAGTGAATTAAAGAGAAATACCTGAATGGCTTTTGTATCACCTCGAAGATTATTATTTTTTAAAGCTTACACCATGGTAACACTTTCAGCACAACTGGCAGCAGCTCAGGATTCCTGTGCTGTGCTCTCCTGTACAGAACAGATGCACCCAAACAGGGGATTTCCTCAAAACTGCAGTGGAAATGGGTGGCAGAGCAGAGATGGCAGTGTTTGCATCTATCACTGCTTTTCACTCTTCTGCTGTGAAGGTTTCAACCATGTTTCCTCCAGACAGGTTTAGAAAGAGTTCATCCAGTCTTGCATGGAAATGCTGATATCTGAAATGTTAAAGTGTGTGGGTGGGCAGAGCTCTCTCAGCTGCATATTTTGTAAATGAGAGCTGAGAAAAGAGGTTTTCTTCCTTAAGATTGGAATTAAAACAAACCAAGGAAACAAAAATTGGTGTAATGGGGTCATCACAAGATTGTTTTCCTTTTGATATAAACATGATTATTATTTAATGATGGCAATTGAAGAACTGGTCCCCCCTTAATAGAGGCAGAAGCCCATCTGTTCACTGTGAATCATGCAAATAATGTGGCACCAGAGGCTTCAGAGAAGGCTTTAACTGTTTTGCAGCTCACACTCCCCATGCTCTACCCACCCTGCACTCAGGGGCTGGCTGGGAGGATTTGGTCACAATCCAGGGATTATCTGTTCATATTTTAAAGGTTTGCCTCATGGGTCCCTTGGCAGTAGAGAGTTGGTCAGCACCTCAGTCTGCAAGCACTGAGCTCAGACCAAAACCCCATCCTGCACAAACAGGGAACTCCAGCTCAGGGATGGTTCTGCTCAGGAATTACTGATCAATTTTGTGGCCACAGGTGCTGCCTGGTGAGCTCAGGTGGTGCCTGTAACACGTGTGGCTGTATCTGGGAGCCTCCTCACATCATCTGTGCTGTGAAAGAACCTTTCAGGGATTGCATTGACCCTGCAAGCTGTTCCTGCAGGCACAAACCTGGGAGGAGCCCACAGGAGTCCAAGGGCTCTTTGCACCCAGCTCTGGGTGGGCTGGGAAGGGCTCTGGGGTGACCACACGTCCGTTCAGTGTCTCCAGAGTGACCATGGAACATTGAGAACACTGGGGGGCAATGCTGTCCACAGCCAGAGTGTGGAGCCAGGCAGTGAGGTGGGAATACAAAACACATTTCCAGGCTCCATCCAGAATGCCCAGAGGAGAGCAGACAGCCCAAAATATGCAAATTCCACACACTTGCACACCTCAGGTGTTGGTTTGATACCAAGGCCCCTGCCAAAGGTCCCCTGAGGATGGGAAGGAGAAAATTCCACGAGTGACCCAATTCCCAGCAAATGCTGCGTTGTCCCCATGGATTATTTGTCCATCCTGAAGGGAAACAACCTCATCTCCAGGAGGTCAGGCTGCTTTTCTGTGGCGACAAGGCCCAGGTGTTGTGTTTATTGTGATTATCGTGCAGCCATCAGTCGTGTCACAATGCCCTGGTGAGCTCTGGGACAAGCTGGGCTGGGAGGGTTAAAAACAAGAGCCCATTTTCAGTGACTGAAGCACAGTGGCTGGCTGTCGTCTCTCAGGTTGTCTCTTAGCAACTGGCCAGCAGGATCAGCACATCTCAAAGTTTCTCCAGACCTGCACGAAGCTCCTGGGTCTAGAATTCGTGCTGAACTCCCTAAAAATAGGCACTGCTGCAAGGAGTGTCCTGCTTCAGGAGAAATAATAATAACAATATTCCAGACCATGGGCTGGAGAACATGGATCTGTTTAAAGTTCAATCCCTGCCTCATTTTGCAGCGAATTTTTGCCAAGGTCCATGTGATCCACATGGGAGCTTGATGGAGGGAGGCTGACATGTACTTGGGGATTGGATCCTGGTGGAATCTGCTGCCCTAATACCCTTTGCTCCAAGGGCTGTCCACAGGCCCCTGTTCACTGCCAGCTGGCCCTACCTGAGCCAGCCCTCACTGACTTACCTAGAGCACTGCAAGTCCCTTCTATGAGTGGTGCTGCTGCCATTTTGGGACTCTGGTGCCATTTTTGGGAGCCTTCTCCATGAGCTTGCTGACAAAAAATGAAGCTCGGGGCTGTGCCAGACAGAATTCTGCACAGAACAATGCAGCCCTTCACTGACGACTGCAAATCAAATTAGAAACATTCCTAAAAATTAGCAGCAGCATCAGACGACGCTGAATTTCTTCAGTCATCTGTGGGAGATGAAGTTTCTATAAATAAACCCAAGCACTGCAATGATGGAGTTCCAAACAAAGCCAAATTGTCAAAACAGCCCCGGAGCCTTTCCAAGCAACAGAACTCTTTCAGTGCAAGCACATGAGCATTTTCAGACACTCTGTGCTGGACAAGAGGAGACTGTGTGGGAATGCTCAGAGGGAAAGGCTCTGGGTGCTCCTGGAGCAGGGGACACATGACCACTGCATTTGTGTGGCACTTTGGGCAGGGAAGGACTAATAATATTTCCCTGCTCAAAAGAAAGAAATGAGACAGAGAAAAGCCAGCCCATTTGGGCCTAAGCACGGAACAAGCCTGAGGTGACTGGCTTGGCTTTCCAGGTTGCCACCTCCTGGGCTGGGGTGTTTCTCCCTCAAAAGCTGGTGGCAGCTGAATATTTATCATATTTTAAATTCCATCCATTAGAGACTCCTGATTCAAAAGCTACCGAAACACGTCTTTTTTATGTGTTCTACATGCCTGTTTATGATACAGATCATCTGCCACTCGGTGCTGTGGCTCTAAAGACAAAACATATCAGAACAAAAACGTATTTACAACAGATCCCAGGCTGCCAAGACAAACAGCTATCCCTTGCTTCAGCAGCTCTCCATTCACTGCAGCTGCACTGCAAGGAATTTTTAAAGACCCAAAATATGCATTTACTGTGTTCATAGGATTCATGAGCCAGGGTAACAGAAGAATCCCTGTAGGAACACACGGATTATACTCACTAACAATCATTCAGAGATTGGGATTGCTTCTTAAATCCAAATTTCACTCTAAGACTGGTGGGGATCATTATGAGAAAGATATGTAAAATGACCTGATTAAAAGCTTGAGACAGGGGTCAAACAGTGCAAAGGAAGGAGTTCAAGAGCCTCCCTGGGCTTTTGCCCCCAAATTCCCAATGGCTGTTTAAAAAAATACATTCACTGGGGTCATTTCTCTGAGCATCTCCAGGGGAATCTGGACATCTTCATTTCATGTAACACAAATTTGCCACTGATTGTCCCAAAAATTTACATACTTCTCAACAAGTCGGGAATCCAGCAATCATTCAGTCAAGTATTCATCAGCCTCAGCTGGTATAAATTGTGGCAGTATTTCAAATTCATCTGTCATTATTCTGCCCTGCTACAAAGCAAACAACAAATCCAAGTGCACCCACCCAGCAAGCAGCAGCTTGGCCCTGCAAAGGGGAGAGATAATTTACTGCAAAATCAACAAAGGAGGGGGGAAAAACTGAGCAGAGGAGCTGGATGGCAGGGACAGGGAGTGAGCCTTTCATTTCTGCACTGCTCATTAGCATTATGCAGCAAGCAAGGATGCAGGGTTTCAACATGTCTGTCTCTTCTGGGTCTCATCAATTCAGCCAGCAACACAAATTCCTGCTTGAACAGAGCTCTCACTTGTTTCTTCTTGAATACAAGGATGTGTACCAAGGGTTTGGAGGTGCTGTCAGGTGGTTTGTTGGTAAAGCAGCCACTGTAGGAATTCCAGGGGAAAAATACAGATACTTCCTTCTGCTTTCTCACTGTCCTTTCATTCCTGTGTGCCTAGCAGGGAATGGTGGCACAGACTGCAGTGCTGGGGACAGCATTTGATATTACAACAAAAGAAATATGAAATAAAATCAGCAATCAAAGCTGTCTTTTATGTCTTGGTTTGCAGAGTTCATCCCTGCACAGAAGCATGGAGGAAGTGGGGTTTTAGGGGTTTTTTTAAGGGACTGTGTTTTATTTATCTAAAGAGTGCTGCATTGTAATAATACACTGTGCTTGTGAACTCCAGAGACTGAAGAACCCTCAGAGAGATGGATTTACAATACAGCTCTGCATCCCAGGAGGATGAAAGAGCTGTGCAGCTCTGGGTTTCATTACCCTTTGGCCCCTCTGCTCAGGCTGTGGCAAGGGGAACCAGAGAGGCAAAGCTATTCTAGGAGACAGTTTGGAGATTAAATGTCTCTATTTTGTCAAACAGAAAGCTGCAGAAAGAGAGAATTAACTCATCTTTCTCAAACTCCTGTGTGGGACCTACTTTTCAGAGGGGAAGCTTGTTTGCAGTGCCCCAAATGCAGGCCAGGGAAGGCAATGTGGGAATTACCACAGGCCCTGAGGTCAGCGTGGGGCTGTGGGTCAGGATCACCCCGTGAAGGTGCCTCCAGCCCTTGTTGGGGCACAGGGACACGGGTACATGAAATGCAGTGCTCAGAGCTGCCAACTGCAGCTACTTCATCTCTGTGCTGGTCACTTCTCTGCTGGGACACCTCGAGGGCAGCTACAGTGCATCCCAAAGTGACACCTGCCACAAAACAGCCTCACCCTGCCAGCCTGGGACATTGAAGGAATTGCAGGTCAAAAGGTGTGGCATGGTTTGGGTTCTCACCCAACCCTGGCTGCTTCTGCCTTATTTCTGTAGCATCTTGCCTGCAGATTTGTGCTCCACAAATCCATAAATAGGTGAAAACCATTTTCCCCTCAGCACTGTAAAGTTGTTACAGTTATTCACGCAGTTTCAAACTACTCAGAGGAGACAGGACTTGTAAGCTCAGCACAGCCCTTCCCAAACCACCAAACAGCAGGCATAGGCACAAAAACGCCTCGGAAGCTCCACTGCCAAAGAGCAACGCTCGGGGACAATCCTCAGCTGAAAGGTGACACTTGTCCATGCTCCAGACAGGAACCCAGCTGGCAGCCCTCACTCTGTAACCCTCCCCAAGAGGCACGAAACGAAACACAAATGAAACCCTTTGCACCTTCCAGAACACGAGAGAAACTGCTGAGCCGCGCTCCAGGCTCGCGTCTCGCTCCTCCAGCAGCAGGCAGCGCAGCCTGGCAAAGCACGAAAGGGTTAAGCCGAGCCTCGCACAAACTTTGCAGCGAGCTGAGCTCAGAGCTTCCCTCTCTTCCCTCCGTGCCGGGAGCCCGCCTCATCCTCTGCCTGTTGCCTGTGGCTGCCGAGGGAGGGGTCTGGCTGCTTCCATCCCATCCTCGCCCCCTTCTCCTGCTGCCTGCGGAGGAAGGATCCAGCTTGGGAGCGATGCTGCTCCGGTGACATCCCAGGGTCGGGAGGAAGAGCCATCCCTGCCGCGGAGATCGACAGCAGAGGAGGAAAAGTGCACTCGGCTGGGAGGACGCTGTCCGGACTCCGGCAAGAAGGCAGCAAATCCTTTCTGCACAGATCCCACTGCCTGGCAGATGTTCCCAGAGGAATCACCAACGAGGTCGTGGTGTGAAGCAGGGACTCTGGTGCCTCATGCCAACACTGCTGCCTGCTCTGAAAGGTAACTGTGCTTTATTCTCTTCTCTCCCTGTGCACTACCACAGCCAGCACTCCCACACATGCTCAGCATGAGAACAAAATACCCTCTCTGCCCCTAAAAGAGGAGACACCATCACCTCCCTGCCACTCTCCTCTCCCTCAGATCCTCCCTGGAGAAAATGCAAGCCATGGATGGAATTGAGAGTTTTGGTGTTTTCTTTGCATTTCTTCAGGGCTGGTATTTTTCTGTAAAGGTGACCTAGACAGAATACACCTGGTGCTGTGTGTTCAAACCCAAACCATCCTGTACTTGCCAGCCAGTTCAGTGCACTCGAAGAAGCTACACTGAGTAATTGTTCTGTTTTGTCCCACTTACCTGTTTTAAGAGCCAGAGTGGGTGGAAAAGCAAAGGGGAACTCAGGAAAGTTGCCTGCACTTTCAGAGATGCTGTGCTGGCAAGTGGTGCTCACACTGAACATGGCAGTAGAAGGAAGCAGGTGGGCAAGACAAAAACATTTACTGCAGCTGTAGGATCAATTTGTCTGTCTGTCTGCACTGTTCTGGGGAAAATCTGTCTTTCTGCTCTCCTGTGGCCTCCAAATGTGCAGAGGAGAGCAATGCAGGCTTCACAAACACTCCCCAGACCTGAAGCTCCCTCCCCACACCCTGATAGCTGCAGTGGGGGGCTGGGAATGGCAGTGCCCATGAAGTTTTGGCTGATGAATTTCCTGTCTCAGCAACACTCTCTGAAAAGAAACCCGTCTTTTGTTGTGTGTGAAGGCTTCTATTTTCATTACAGATTTTTATTAGATGATATGTGTTGGGTTTGGGTTGGGTTTTTTTAAAATTCCTGATTAAAAACACCCACAAACTGATAAAAAATCCCCAAATGTCTGCTTGGAATCAATCTGCGCCCACTGAGCACCAGTGATCACTCAGAATTGGAGCATTTTTCAACCAGGCAATGACTAAATCTTGAAAACTGACATCACAGGGAATGTTCCTGTGTCCATGAACTTGGGGGCTCCTCACGGTAACCAGTGAGGTTCTGCTTCCTCCAGTGTGAGTCATACACGGTTGTAGTCTGACCTGCTCTACACACAGAATTGTTGTGTACCATTTATTTTCACATCCTGTTGGTTTCTACAGTCATTCAGCTTCTGTTCCTTAAAGGGCAGCATACAAAATCTAAATCTATCCAAAGAGATGTGCTCAATGGGATAACTGGTAGATTGAAACCCAAAAATCTTTGGGGTTGCCTGGAGCTGTTGAATTATTTCTGGCTTATTTCTGGAGAAGGTGCAGATAATGTTGCAGCTCTCAATAGTCTGAATAGTTCATTCCTCCTGACAAATCTAGCCTAAAAAAACCCAAAACAGTGCCAGCTCCCCACTGCTAATACTTCTTACTATTAATCTGTTCCTTTTATCAATAAATGCCCAGCTGAGCTTTACTAAATCAACATCTTGGTTTGTAGTTAATTATGGAACCTCAGACTAATGTCCTTAGCATTCTGCAGTCTAATTTTATGAAGGATATAAAGCCATTAGGCTCTCTGCTCGTTAAGGAGAGAAACCAGCTCTGGCTTTTTCTCTCAGTAACAGAGCAGATGGGATGGGCAGAGACATTGCTCTGTACTTTAACTCACACAAGTGTCAGATTCCAGACTGGCTGCACTTCATTAGTAGCAGAGAAATCATATTGTAAGAACAGAAGTTTAATACAGTCAGTTACCTTCACACCCTCTATTTCCCACCTGCTGTGTAACGTGAGAATATTCTTCACAGGGGAAGAATTTCCATTTATAGATTCCAAGTGTGAAAATCACAGTTACTGCCCTGTAATTGAGAGCAAAAGCTCCTGGCTGCCCTCCCCACACCTCTGCATCAGCACCAAACCCTCTGCCAGAATGACTGGCTCCAGAGGGGTTGGGTCAGCCCCTGGAAAAACACTGAGCTTGCCCACGGCCTCCTACACACAGCCCAGCTCAGAGTGCACTCACAGGGGCTGCAGAAGTCAAATCCCCAGGTCACTTTTCCAATTTGGACCAGTTTATTGCTGAGCAGGATCTGGTCCAATATTCCCAAAGCTGTTATCTCAAATGCTTTAGTACTGAAGAAGGAGCTGGGAGGTAAAGTGCAGACAAGCCCCTGTGTCCCTTATCCAAAAACTCAGCAATTCAGATGTTTCCCCACCACAAGAGCCAAAACAGGTCTTTCTTGCTTATAGTGAAAGCCTGAGGTCCCTGAAAGTCAAAATGTTCTGCAGCCATATGTCAGTCAGGTGAAATGTCCTGTGTCAGAGCTTTTGTCATATTGACCTAAGGTTCATTTATTCTGATCATCACAGTATATTGCCATGTTAATATTACTCTATTTACACCTCCTGTAGGTATAGAGGCAGTGGACATCATAAATGATTGCACCAGGTTTTTGTCAGTGCTTTCCTTTTTGTTTCAGCTAAAACCAAAATTCTGGTCTTATCAGAGCAGAACATGATGCTTCTGGATGCACCATTTACAGTGAAATTTCAGCATTTTCATTTTCTGCTTCCAGCTGGAAGAACTGAAACTGCTAAAACGTTAAGGTTCCCCCCATTTCTAGTAAGTTCTGCTGCCAGGAGGTGAGGGAAGTGTCATATCCTGCAGCAGAGTTGCTCCAGGGGGACAGGTAGGGCTCTGGTCAGCTGCCAGGTGCACCCAGCCTCAGAAAAAGAGGGTCCTGATACACAAGAAATGAGACACATGGTGAAAAGCACCATAACTGGATTCATATCATCCCTCCCTCTCTGACATCTGATTCCACAGACTGTGGGGCCTTTTTGTAATGTGTTACCAGAGGAGACATTAACAATTAAATTTGCACAGTCTTTTTGTGAAGTTAAATGCTCAATGCTTCTCCTCTTCTCAAGGTGTCTCACAGGAGCATGGCAGGGGTTTTCTTATCTATTTATTCTGAAGATACCACATACAGGCAAGGCTATATTGGTACCGGGTGTCATTGCTCTCTCTCTTTTTTTTTTCCCTTTTAGAAAGCTGACTTTTTGACTGCTCTTATGAGAAATTCAGAACTCCACACTCCTTAAGCAAGTACCAATAGCCCTGAATTAGGAGAGAAGGGATCCCCCTGAAGGTGATTCAAAACAACCTTCCCCATCTCACCCAAGGATAAGCCACCTGCTGTGGGAGAAGCTGGCAGAAAGCTGATTTTTCAGTCTGCCTGGAAAAACAACACTTGCAAAGACCAAAAGCTGTGCAAACCTTTGCAGCTCAGCTCGAGAGCAGGACCAGAGCTTTTCACCTGCCAAAGCAGGTGACCTACCAAAAGGAGGCCCCAAAGTACTTTTAGGACAAAATAAAAGCCAGAAGGAAGTGTAAAGCACAAGTGTGATGCCTGTTGTCATCATGACAGCAACGTGCAAAATGGTTTGCAAAGGCCTGTCCCTCGCAGTTTGTGTGAACAGCAGCCTTGACACCGAGAGGATGCAGCATCTCCTGCTGAAGCCATGATGCCATCTGTGCTAAGTTTCCTCTCCTGACCTCCTCTCTGTGAGTCTGGTGAGGGGAGACAGGAGATCTGAAGGCAAACACAGAAAATGGACCAAAGCTGACAGAGAGCAATGACTGAGATTTATTTCAAGTTCCGTGGAAACCTGACTGGCCGCGTCCACCTTCCAACTCTGGCTACCGAAGTAGACACGGCAGCAGACAAATATTCCGGCCTCTACGTGTATGTGGGATTGTTCCTAACCCTCCTGGCCATCCTCCTGATCCTGCTTTTCTCCATGCTCCTGCGCCTGAAGCACGTCGTGTCCCCCATCTCCTCCCCAGAGAGCACCGAGAACGCGCAGCAGTTCACGGACGTGGAAATGCGCAGCAGGATCCCCACCACTTAGGGGAGCCCCAAGCAGGGAGGGCTCCCTGCTTGGGAAAGGGGGTCTGTTCAGCAAAAAGGTGGTGGGAAGCAGCTCTGGGTGCCTGTTGAGCCCCACAGCTTCTTGCAGAACCCTCAGCAGCACCTGGAGAGTGTCACTGGGTGTTGGCAGCACGTGTGGAACAGCCTCCATAAAATCAACATTGCAGAAACCTATTCCTGTCAGGGAAGGCTCACATCCCTCTAAAAACCTCACGGAAAATGGGAAAAGCCACAGTAATGACAGCCAAAAAGCACAGAGAAACACAGCAGAATGTGTCCTGGAGCCTGTGTTTCCTGACCTCTCTCTCTGAATCAACAAAGTGAAGTGGTATAAGTGGGAAGAGCCCATGGGGCACACACAGAAATTATTAGTGGCTTGAAAATTCTCAGGCATTTCTCCCATTCAAGAAGGAAAACATTAAATTGCTTTTTTCCACTTGGATGGCAATTAAACAATGGAGTTTCTGAAGTATACAAACGTTTCATCACCTGCTGGAATTACGTCTTCCTGACACAGAACCCATTTAGTTACATGCCAGATATCAAAAAGAGACAGAACTTTAAAAGAGGAAAGAAAATAAAGCCAAAATTTAAGCAAGGTTTAAAACAAAAAGGAAGCAGCAGTAGGAAATTAGATAAAAAACCTTAAAAGACATTCTACCTCTTCCTTTGTCCTCCTTTACATTAACTGAGCTGAATACAAACATTTTTTATGCCTTTTAGGCTCCCCAGTATCACTCAGTAATTAAAATGCAGTGTGAGTTTTGGGAGCCCAATTGACATTGCTCTCCTAACGGACTCAAGTTCATAGTAACACGTTCTCTCATATCCGTGCTGGGTTTTCTTCCTCAAAAGACAGACAAGCTCTTACAAAGTTTTTTTCATTTATTTTCCTCCAAAGAAAGCTGGGGAAATGCCAGGGCCTGGCACTGCAATAAGGAATAGTGGGAACAGCTTTGGACACAGACTAATAGGGAACAGGCAGATGGAAAGTAAACTCACTGAGCACTGCAAGATACAATTGGATTTAAATATCCTGATGGAATCTCATGGGGGAAAGAAAGGTTTATTTAAATTTATGGAACAACAATCTGACCCAGTCCTGTGGGTGGCATACAGAGGGAGGCTTTGCTTCTGGGGATGGAAAAGATGGAACCAAATACCGCAAATCACTGCTGGGAGAGCCACTGCCTCTCACAGAAAAACCTTCAGTGAATTGTTTCAGCCACATCTCTAAACGGCAGGTGTCTCACACAGCTTATCCACTTTATTACAGTCCAACTCTAGTTCAGCAATAAAATCCCCTGGATGCTTTCCACATGTACATACACCCTTATTTGCCAATTCTCCTCTCTTCAAGGTCTTGGGAAGTGTAAAGGCCTCACACAAACCCAGTGCAAAATTAGAGAAGGAGCTGTCACATGGACTTGTGATAGCAGCACAAAATTGTTCTTCAAATGCTTTGTGTAGCACAGGTGTTTTGCTTACCTTTAAAGGCATGGGTGAGCTGTTTGGGCTGGGAATGTGGCTTGTACAGATGGTTGGCAGGGGGGAAGCAGAATGATGAGTAACATCCCCACTGGATACACTGGATCCACGGCCAGGACTAGTGTTACTTCTCACTGATGTGCTGAGTACAAAACCCCTTCAGCATTGCTTCCTTACACTGAATAACTCTTTTTTACCTCATTAGCACCCACATCTGTGAATCCCAGAATCCCAGGATGGTTTGGGTTAGAAAGGACCTTAAAGTTCATCTCATTCCACCCCCTGCCATGGGCAGGGATACCTTCCACTATCCCACGGTGCTCCAAGCCCCATCCAACCTGGCCTGGGACAGTGAACCAGGACAGTGATTGTGTGAGGGAACACAGCAAAAAATTCACTCTCAGCAGCGTCTCTCCATGCCATGCTTAGCTGTGCTCCCCTGGAAAAATGGCAGGAGACACTTTACCCTCTGTGGGGACAACACCAGGCAGGATGGTGACTTCACACCCCATCTAAAGATTGGCTCCTCGAGGAGTGCTACTCTCAGTACTGCACAGGAGCCAAATTTTATGTGATGATCTGGATATTAATCCAGCTAAGACAGACGGCTACTGAGTAAGTCAATGACATTTAAAATTAACAAAAATCTACGCAGCTCACGTTGGCTTGGTATGTGTCATTCATTGAGCCACCATGAGGCAGCCCAGCCCAGGCTCAACATCTGACTTACTCTGTCTCCATTCAAAAGCTACAAATTATCTAGACCAGAAATGTTCTGATGTATTAAATCAGCAACTAAACCACCTTAGCTTCCCAGAACAACTGTCTGCAGAAAAGCCTTGTCTCCAAGAGTCTGAAGGACAGACAGACCTTTATTGACAGACAGACCTTTATTGACAGACTTTTATTGACATAAAATATCAGACCTACTAATGGAAAATGACAGTATCAGATTCTGATTGCTCTGATCTCAGCCAAAATGGCCCCTGAGGTACATGTCAGGACTGAGCTTCTTTCCATCACACCAAGGAACGTTAATTCAGAAGAGTCTCGCAACACTTTAAAACTTATTCAGTAAATATCCTTTAAATAAATGAGTAATCACTTTATATATCAGATGGTATCTTTGGGCAGACTGTGTATTTTTATATAGTTGTCTTATGGAAGGCAGCCCTATTTTCTCACCTCAAAAGGACAAGTTTTCCTTTCTAGAGCTTCATTTCACATAAATTCTCTGTCCCACTTGACACACCTCCAGCCCTAGAGGCACTCAGGGTGCCTCATCTGTCTGTACAATGCCAGGACATTTTAAAGCCTTTACCACGGAGAAATAGAAGAATTCCTTTCCCCTCTTTTCACTATCATTTGCAATGTCCCAGACTTGAGAGATGTCTCTGGGGAAAGAGAATGTTGGGGTGTGTTGAGCTGTTTGGTGAGTGGCCTCTAGTGGAGTTTGGCATTCTTTGGCTTTCAAAAGTGGTCACTGGAAACTTTGCATGGGTTTGCTGCATCTTGGAGTGCTGCAGGTCTTCAGCAGGCTGTTTCCTTCCCACTTGTCCATCTGCTGTCAAAAAACGGGGGTTTTTACAGAAATAAAGAGGTTTAGTGCTATCAGTGGTGAGTCACTGACTGTTCCGTACGTTGCCACCTGCGGATCTGAAAGACCAGCTCACACACCAGCTCAGGTGGTGCCACTATTCCAAACCAACTGCTGGCCACAGGGAGTGTCTGGGCAAGAAAACCCGCTGCCAGGCTGTGAGTATGACTTGAACCAGCACAGTCTGCCTCCAGCCTTAATCCCATCTCAGACACCAGAAACAAACCGAGTACTGAGTGAATTCCTCACCTCCTCCATGCCCTGCCTGCGGGGGAAGGCAGCCACCTGTTGTTCTGAAGGAGCAGCCCCCCGTGGATGGGACTGGGAGGCCAGAGGGAGCCTCCTCTCATCAAACAACCAGCATCGTTCCCAGATCTCCCAGGGTTCTCAGTCTGGGAGCTGCCAGGAATATGGTGTGACTCCTCAAACCAGACAGGATTAATCTTTGAGTAATCTCACCCACATGATTTCCATCCACAAACATGCATTTTCTCTATTAACAGACCCTTAAGTATCGAGCAGAAAGGGTAGATATGTAGAATATGCTTCTTCTCTATGTCAAAATAAATAGAAACATTTATTTTCACATCCTTGCCGGGCTGCAGAGAAAAATGTGATTTTGCAAACAACATAATGCAGCAGAGGATCAACCCTGATCCTTGATCCTTCCCAAAGGACCTTCTTCAATTTCACTTGAAAAAGAAATAAAAAATGTTCGAAACACTGAAATTACGTGAAGTCACACATCCATTTAACTGTCAGCATCAATGACAGCTCAGATGTATGACTTGTCCTCACTAGGAACTTTCATATCCTCACATATCCTTACCCTGCAGTCACTAATGAGGTAACTGCACACGAGGGAAGAACCCAGGTAAGTGCAGCCAGACAGCTCCAGCTTTAGAGCACTTTTGGAGAGCAGGAGATATGCAGACAACTCCTCTGCTGGTGGGTAATGCCACAAGTCACCTTGATTTGCTACATCTGATTTGCTACAGCTTAGGGAGCAAGTGAGGTGAAATTGTGCAATGGTTGTACTTTTTTTCAAAGAAGATCCATCTTTGTGTTGCGTCTACCCTTCAGCTACATTCCAGTACGGACAGGAAGTTTGTTCACAGTTTATTCACGTGTCTTTCAAAAAATGTGCAGCTGTACAATGACATTCATGACTAGAAATCCAGTCAGATATTTCACACTAGAAATTCAGATGGGAATATATCTGGAAAGGGGAAATCCCAAATGGTATTTTCTTGGTACATGAGCTGCAGACTCAACTGTTGACATTTTGGTAGAGAAACAAACCTGGAGATGGTGAGGTCTGCTCAATCTTTGCAGTGGGCTCAAAAAAAAAGACTACATAGAATGTTAAGTAAAAAGGATAAATACTTGTGGATTGGGGAAGGTATTTTCAGTTAGGGTTCCTGACACGGATTTCACATTTGTTTACAAAAAGGAGCTGCATGTTACACATTCTATCTGCCAAGAGCCCTACCCCATCAAGTCCTCTCAGGTCTTCACCATCCTCAGGTTTTACAGAAGGTTGTGAAGTTCCAGCAAGAGTCTAAGCAGTCTTCAGTTCCTGGCGTTCATTCTGTGGGCACAGCTATCAAAATAAAGCCTGAAAAAAACACAAGGATAATTTGGTTACTTGTGCACTTGCTCTCCAGAATGTGATATATGAACATTTCCTGCTCAATCCTTTCATTATCAAGAATAGTTAAAGTGTCATCTAAGATGACTGATGTTAAGAGTGAAAAAATAAACTGAACTTGAATTTTGATGGATTAGATTTTTCAAAGGTACTCAGAATTTTTTCAGCTGAAGGCAAAAAGAATTTGTCCAGCTGTAGTCAAAGCTAAGTTGTGAAAGCAGATCTGGCTGCAAGAGGGAAAGGTCTGTACAATTCATATGTAATTAATAAATAACCCACTCCTTATACTCCTACCTGCATTTCATGGCTATGTAAACTTGTCAAACAAATGATGAATAATTCAAAAGACCTTCTCCTCCCTTCCTTCTCTTCTAGATTTATTAATCCATTTTCAAAGTATAATTTGATCAAGCTAATAGCAATAGCCACAGACTTCCTAAGCTGACTCTCTCTGCATTAATTCTCTCTGCATGGCCACAGTCCTACTCTCACAGTACCATTTAATAAAAATCAATTACCACACAACAAAAGGCACCTGAAAGCCAAATGAGAGCTCAGCAACATTCTTTGATGCTTGAAATCTGTTCACCTCTGCAAGCAAGAAATATATCTTATTTAAGCTGGGCTGTTGTCCTGAAGCCAGTTCCTCTTCAAGTCCTCAGCACTGGCACCACAATAGCTACTGGATGAAGTTTATTTATGTAGCTTTATGAAAAAAAAAAAAAGCCAAAAAACCAACAAAACAACAAAACACATCCCCACCAACAATGCTGAAGGATCAAGTAGGACCTGTCTGGGATATTTCTGTGTACCCCACAGGTGTGAGCAAGCAACAGGCAGGGAAGCTCTTCCTCCTACATTTGAATGTACCACAGGCTTCCTCCAGCTTCCCATTATTCTCCCCATATCAGAATTCTGTCTCTGGCCCAGAACTCACAAGTGGGTGTTTCCAGTTTACTCCTTGTGCCTTAGCAATCCTAATTCAAACTAATTCATACTCATGGCAGTTATCATGAAGCACTTTTTGTGATATTACTGCATAATCTTTAGGTTATAAGGACCTGTCCGAGCTGCTGTGGCATGACTAGGATGTAATGACCCAGGAAGCTCAAATCTGGGCCAGGGTGAGGTTGCTGCAGTAGACTCAGTGGCAAATCTTACAGCTTATCACTGCAGAATCAAACTGACGTGGGTTCACTGTTGTTCACAAATTTTTCATGCTTTCACACCTCGGAAAAGCTCCAAACAGCCCTTTCAGCACAGACTCTGTCAGGATGGGAACACCACACCAGTTTGCACTTCATGTTGGGACCTAGAGGGGAAGAAATGTGACTTCTTGTTGTTGTTGTTTGTGTCCAACAAAACAGAGGAAAGCGGGAAGCATCCTGAATGCACCTGGTTTGGGCTAATGCTGTGCTGAATTTCCGAGGTGTTTATTGTTTCAGAGCACAACCAGCACTGAAGGGATGGGTAACAGACAACCACAGCACAGCAATATTCTCCATATGCACTTCTGCAAGCTTCTCAGGAAGAAAGAAACCCCTGGGATCAGAGTGCTGAGGCTGCTTTTCCTTTGTTTGACTTTTGCTGGTACCTATCCATCAATTTACTATAGACACATCATTGCTCTGCTGACCTGCTTCCCTCCACTCACACTGCTCAGATGAATAGTAATTTGCTAAAAAGCAATTTGGAAAAGAAATGCTGACAGACTGAGTGTATACTTAGCACGGGTGAGATTTTGCTCTGTTGCTACTTTTTCAATGAATTATTCTGGCTTAGAATTCTTAAGTAGCCCAAAAGGCTTCTGCTTTAGTGGAAATTCAGAGTCTTCAAGGCCCATGCTGGACAACAGCAATAACAAAGAGATTAGAAAAGCTGATCACACTTTGAGGCATTGGGATGTCTTGAAGGCCTTTCTCTAGAAAGCTGCCTTCTATATCTGCGAGCAAGTCACAGTTCAGACATAAAGCTTGTAGACACCACCTTTACATTTGGTGTCACTTCTGCCACTTAAAAGCTCAGAGAAGCCTTTCCATCTCATGAATACTGATTAATTCAGCATCATTGCCTCTTTTTTATTTTATTATCCTTCTGAGGAAGCTTGAGAACATAAGAATTATTCACACCTCGAGAGCAAGATACTTATCATGAAAACTTTAGTTCAGAGTGTCCAGTTTATGCAAGCACACAAGTACCCATGACACAGAGAATATTAATCTGTATTTGAGGTGTGCAAGGGCAAGGAAGGTCTGTTGTGGATCAATGTGTGACTGTAGCTTTCTCCTACTGGTTTACTCATGATCCAGCTGAATCCAAACACAACAGCCACACAGTAAATCACAGGAACAGCAGAGTGTCAGTGATGTTCACAGAAAGTAAAAACACACATTAGGATACATCAGACAAAAAGACCAGTCATTTCTCACTTCAGAACAACGTGACCTCCCTCACAGCAGGCAGCAGATGCTGAGAAAGCAGCAACAGCCAAACCAAATGCAGGAGCCAAAGCTGCACTGCCAGCCTAGGACAAAGAATGAGTCTGCTTTTCCTAGGTGTGACCTGCTTTGAAAAATTTCTTTGGACAAGCAGCCCCTTCCACTGAGGTCGGGTACAGCAAAAGCAGCTTGGCTGTGCCCAGCTTGCCTCTATGCACATTCCATGTGCTGCTCCTTCCATTTAGCTTTGCACATCACAACCACTCACAGAAGAACACAGGAAACTGATAGCAAGGAATTATCTAATAAAATCTTTGAATGTAATTTAAAGGTAAAATAAGGAGGAAACAACCAGGAAACAACTCCCTGGAGTGCTACTACATGGTTTGAGTTCAGGAAGATTTGAGAGTTGCAAGGTTTTGTCTAACAGAGATTTTGTCTTTCTGGGTGTATAAATTCTCTCAGTGGTTTCCTTGAAGGAAAGACAAACATGACAAACAAACATCTCTACAGCCAGGAAGCCGTGAGAGCTATTGTCACTCCCTCAGGTGATTATACCCAGCTGTACCGGGTTTTCACTTCCCAAGGTATCATCTTTCAGCAGTAATCATCATTTGGTTTGGATTTTTTTTAGCAGACCAATCTGTAAATAAATGCAGTCTTCCTCTGGGGAAGGCTGTTTATTCCTTCTTGTAAGTGAGTCTGAAAAATCTTTTATTCAGTGTTATAAACTATGAACGTCTATTGCACTCCATGGAAGAAAAATAAGAGTTTGGATTCAATTTCACCAGACAGCTGGGGAAGGCAATTTCAATATTAAACAGTGCCTCTTTAGTTACCACTGCCGGTTTTAAACTCAAAAGAGAATGTGAGGCAAAATAAAATACATTTGTGTGGAGTTTTCATCCCCAAGTTCCCATAGCCTAATCTTTGTCATTCTCATCCTCCGTTGTGTCAAAGAAGCCTTGCAGCTCTTCTCTCTGCTGCCTTTTTTGTCACTCAGCAGTCTTTTGAACAACCCTCAGCTGAGCTTTGCAGCTTAGTGAACCATCTCAGATCTGCAGAAATCCAATCAAATCAATGCTGGAATTTGGGCTGAAGAATAGGGCTGCGAGTGAGGAAATCAGAGGTTTTTCCCTTCTTGACCACAGGCAAACCATTTGGGGATGTGACATGCCTGGTGACAGAACTACTGGTCTCATTGTCTCAGAACTTCTTAGTGGAGCAGAACATGTTTTCAGCCATTTTCTTTCCAAGTCTTTCTATTCCAATGTAATTCCTTGAGTGTATATCAATAACATCAGCAATCAGTTGACAGGAATGCTTCATAGAGCAGTCATTTTATTTAGTACAAGCCTAGATAAAGTATGAGATGAAGTTTATACAAACTATGATACATTCACTCTTTGTCTCCCAGGGTAGTCCTTCATGTTTTTCTAGGGGTTTCTGTTTTGTTTGTTTTATTTTTATGTGGTAAGTGGCTGGTGCAGGCTCTCTTTATCTGTTGCAAAATTCATTATAATTGGAGTACTTTAAGATTTTTAGCATTTCCAGGGGGAATTAGTTCTTTGCAGAAGAAGAGTTTCTCCATTGTGGGATTCATACCATAATTAGACAAAATGATGGGCTAAGTCCCAGTGGAAAGGATGCACTGTAATTGGTGTTCATTTTTGTTACATAAACCCATGGAGATCATGCTGCTTCCTCCTACTGCAGCCACTTCTGAAGCACAGAGTTCAATTTGAAACTGATGTCTCATTATTACCTAGAACCCACAAATATCTTCAAGACTTTCATCTGAGTCTGATGTGATCCTTCTTCCTCTGAGCAAAATAAAACACCCCAAAGGACATTTAAGATCAGTTTAAGGCATCTGCATTACGTAAGCTCAGAAGTCACAGATTACAACCAGCCATGCTTTGCCTCGTGTTTGTTCAGGCATCCTTGAAGTCAGAACAGAAACACCTGTCATGGCACAAATCATATTTGTATGTCAAAGTAAGGCACACAGAAGAATTTCTTCCAGCCTGCACAGCACCTGGGACAAGAAAATAGGTGATGACAACCAGAGAACAAAGGTACCAACCCCCAAGTACAGACCTTATTCAGTACAAGCAAGATGTGGCCAGATTTTGTGGAAGTTAAACAAAAATATTTAAATGTGTTTATTGCATCTAAAAAGTCCCTAATAATGATGGTTGTTATTAAGAGTTAACGGAATATTTGTAATTAGTTTTTCAGGTGAAAATAGCAGTCTCACAAATTTTTGCTACTGCCTTGCTGATTTCAGAAAATACAGGATGTTCACAATTACACCAAGTCACATCAACCCCAAATGGATTTTTACAGAGGAACAAACCAGTGCTCTGTGTATATGCAACTCCTCCAGCTAATTAGCACCTTGGGGTAGGTTGTTCATAAACAGAAAACAGTAAGGGACCACTATATCCCAGCAGTACCTTGTGTAATACCAATCTCAGAATCAATGAAGATTTTACCTGAATCCTCACCCAGTCACTGCCTCACAAAATAAAAATGCAATTCCAGGTTCAGAGAAACCAAAGGGAATGATTTTACCTAGGAGGACAGAAATCTAAGGCCCTGGAGGGACATGGGGCACTGCATCAGAAGGCATTTCCTTTTGATCTTAGGCATGAATTACTTCTTTAATATTAAGCTCATTACCTTTGGAAAAATTAATTTATTTCACTAGTTATGCCAGAAATGTCAACATATAACTGTGGGTGCTGCCAGGCAATCACATCCCTTTGATAAGGGACAGAAAAGGAACATTATTTGCCTCATGGGAAAGACACTGGGTCAAGTTCAGCACTCTGACAGCAACCCGATGTTGTTCTCCACAACAGTGGCCCAGCAGCCTGCAAGTGTCCTCAGTCCAATTTCTGATGGCCAGCTGCCCATACCCACACTGAAAGCTCAGAGCCATTACCAAAGGGATTAAACATGGACCATGATGGGAAGTGTGAAGAATTTTTCAGCCTTAATAATTCCACCTTCCAAGCAAGGCACATAAAGCTGACCTGTCTGTACATCTGCTGTGTTTCACCCCAATTTTTGGACACATTTAAGGCTTCAGTCTACCCTCAGCCATCAGCCCAATCTGTGATACGCTTACAAATCAGACAAACCAAAACCAAGGTCCTTCATTTGGATGGATTTCACCATGAATCACCATTTTAAGATGGCACAGCGACAAGAACAGCGCTTTGTACTGTGCAGCTAGCAGGAAACACTGGTACACAAAGCCTCGTGTAATGAACACAAACACTGAGCAGCTGAACAGCTCCTGGTTTCTGCAGGGAAAGGGAAAGGCAGGATTGCTGTGGATGGAAGTACAGGTGGCCATGCATAAGCACGCTACAGGGTGAAGCAAACAGGACTGTCCTGAATTCAGCAGCTTTCTTTACAGGCAAGATAATATAAAACAGTCTTGTTTTGACATTAGTGTGTGCAGCAATAATGGTTCTCCTAAAGGTAACACCAAGATCTGATTTAGATGTAAGCCAGTTCAGTCACACCCCGGATGAATCTGGCAGTATTTCCCAGCAAGCTGTAGAATTACTTATTTAAAACAGCTTAATGTTGTCCTGGAATTATGACCCAAAACTCCTGAAAGAAGATTCACCAGTGCATATTGATACCTAAGTAAAAGGATATATTTGTAAAGTACACAGGCACACACGCTCAAAACAGATTTCCAGGTGTAAGTATGACTTTAGATCTCTCTTACATGTCTCTCTGCATATGTCCTTAGAACATTAAAAAATAAAAGGCACAATTTTTCATCTTTGTGAAATTCATTGCATACTATTAACCTCCTGGTTTGCCTCGGCATAAAATATTTCTAGCATTTCTGGTGATAAAAAGAAGGCCATAAACAGGAAATGCATGCAAAGAAGTTTCTGGTATTGATTCTTCTCAGTGTATGCTGTATATCATGCACACAAAAAAAATGGTGGCCCAGAGCTGTCAAAGAATCTCCAAGTTGAGCTCAGTGGTTTTGCTGAGTATCTCGTGGCTGCTGTGATCCCTGATGTCTAATGGAAACTAGACTGCTTGTAAATAATAATCTATCATCTTATTAGCACAAACAAACAGGAGAGAGAAAGGAATCATGACTGTCACTGCTTTTAGCACCCCTACTGCTGTTGCAAAGGCTTGGGAATGATGCACAGGGCACAGTTCCTCTGAACAAGACTGGTGCAAACAGGCAGGCTCAATCCAAGAAACATCACTGGATTTTCAGACCTTGAGTGGGTCTGTGTTGGCTGTGGCTGTGGATCAGCTGGGAAGTGAACCTCAAATGTTTCCACTGTCTCTGGTTCTGAGAGCCAGCTTGGGCATTAAAAATAGGCATTGCAAATGGGAAGATGCTGATGCTGTGCAGAAAAGATGGAGCCAAACGGAGCCTGCAGGCTGGGTGCCCTCACTGCAGCGAAGGCAGGCAGCCCTCTCCTGGTATAAACACAACTGCTCTCCTCTGCCCAGCACCCCTTTGCTTTTCTGGCAGAATTAGAGCAGCTTTTCATTTATTGTAAGGCATACTCAGCAAGTCCACAGATTTACAAAATCCATTTACTTCATCGGGGGACTGACTTAGGTGTCCCTGAATATTTCTGGAGAACAATTCAAACTGTCTACATAAACTGCTGCTGTCTCAAGCAGACAAATGGACAGAAGTGAAATTTAGTCTGAGTTCACACTGGGTTCACCTCCTTACCTATTTTTATGCTGCATGGCAAACAGAGATATTTGTATGTACTTGTATAATTGAGACTGTCTGGGAAAAGGAATTCGGCTCACTTGGAACTCCTTCCTAAAGATCTAAAACTGTTGGTTTACTTGAGCATAATATTCTAATTTCCTTCAAAAATGCATATCAAAAAGAATAATTGAAACACAAATTCCATCTCAGTGCTTGTAAAAATGCATGCAAGGCACCTCAAGATTTGATTATATTTGCACCAGCACAAGCTGCCCTCAGAGAACAAAGCTCAATTGATTTCAAGGAGTCCGATTTGCCTGGATGAAAATGAATTTTTAATAGATTTGGTTGTCAGAGGGATTATGCAGGAAAATGAAGTGGCAGGGTGTTCACACAGCGGGCTGCTGTGGAGGTATTTGCTGGTGGCCAGCAGGCAGGAGTGGTGCCGTGTGTTTCCCACAGACTGCAAGGAGAGGTGCCAGGCTGGTGACAGGAGGAGAATCCCAAGGGAGCTCAGGGGACCAGTTGCCAGAAGACATCACCTCACTGAGTCTTCCTTGCAACAGACCTCAGACCCCTTCCTACCTCTGCACACTGGCCTGGTTTGCCACCACTCTTCAGATTATTTCCTTTAATCCCCCAATAACCCAAACACTCCTGAAAATTGCCAGCTTTGAGAAATTTTATTTGATATGAAGCCCATTTTCTGGCTCTTTAAGGCGAGCATTTCATTCATGACAGAAAACTAGCAGAGGCCTCGAGCATCAGTAAGGATCCAGCTCAAGGGCTGGTACAAATCAGCTGAGCCACAGTCCCTGAAACAAGGATTGAAACACAGCATGTGATGCATCCCAGGGCAGAGATGCCCTCCTGTTCATGTGAAAGCAAAGGCCAGCAGCACTTTCCTTTCATAAATGAGTGAGCTCTGAGCTTCCTGAAGCTCAGGTCTCCATGAATCATTACATTGTTTAAATGCAAAGCAAAACAGAGTAACAAACAGATACATAGTTATAGATCTCTAACAAATATTGTTTGTGTGTTAGTCTTCGGGGCCTTAGGAGTCACTGAGTGGTTTTCTGTCTCCTCTTCAGAAACATAAGGCCTTAAAAACTATGATTCCATAATTCCAGAAACAGGGGCTCCAAGGGACACCATCATATGTGGTGAAATTCAGAAAAATCCATGGGAGTTGTCAGATGGTGGGAACTCATTCTGGCCAAGCCACAGCCTCCTCTTCCATTCCACATGTGAGATATTTAATCAGCAGAAAGAGTTCCTCTGTGTGCTTCCGTGTCTGTCTTCTGCCAGTCAGCCCTGAGGAGGAGGTGATCCAACATCTCCCTGTCTCCAGTCAGCCTGAGCCTTTGTGTATCCACCTGTCAATCCAGCTGCTAAATTACAAGCCCACAAAGAGACAATCCAAAGGATGTAAAAAGGTTGTGATGAAATATTTCAAAGTATACTATTGACATTTGCCTGACAAATGCTACTCTGTTATCTTCCCAGACCATGCATCTCTGAATCACAGTAATATGAAGGAATTATTCCCCGAAAGATCTTCCATCTGATTTTCAAAGCTCCTTACAGTAATAAAAATATCAACCCTCATAGGTACAGCACTACATCTCAATGAGAGAGGAAAAGGAAGCAAACATTTTGTTCAGTTCAAATTCATATAAAGCAAATCAGAAAGAGAAGCAGGACTATCTTTACTCTTTTTGCACATCTATAAACATATAAAAAGTACAGAAACATAAAATAAATTTAATGTGGAGAAGTCTAATTGCTCTCCTCTGCCTCGTGTCATCCACTGCAGCAGTGTATCACAAGCCATATGGAGAATCAATCTATGCACAAAGTACAAGGGAAAGGAATGGCAATAACCAGCCAGTCACTGGCTTTTTTTCCTTCAAAGAAAATCAAAGTTTGTAGACCCTTACAGGTTTCCTGCCTTCCTGTTGGTGTATATTTTTTAATGATTCATTATTTGATACACTGTGGCCCATGCATTTCAGGGGTTATCAGAATTTTATCTCCACAGTTCTGGGTAAGCCTTTAGACTTCAAGGGCAAACTAAAGGAAGGATGTAGTTTTCAGAAACAAAGATGTGAGCTGACTATTTTATTTTCATGCACTTTCTTACCCCTGAATAATATAATTATAGAGCTTTCTGGGCAAATTGTGGCAAGCTGAACGGAATACAAAGCGACAGTGCTCAAAACTGAGCTATCCATAAGCATTTCAAATACCAGCTAAGGTGAAGAGGGGAGGGATGTGTCATTCTTCTCTCAACAAAAACCAGCTTGCACTCATGGCATCTTTACTTTCTTGCCCAGATGTTGTCACAGGAAGAAAGTATCAGAATATAAATGATGCCATATAAAGCACAGATGGGAGCAAGCTCTCACAAGAATCCACCTTCCATTTCAGCCCTTTCCTAGCCTCTCCCTGGAGTCCAGGACTGTTTTAGGTCAGAAATGAGCCCATTTCTGGACTGGTAATAAGCCACATACACAGAGCTTGGAGAGAGACAGTTGGCACTGCAAAAAGGCACCATCCAGCCCAAGCAGGATCAGGTTCACACAAGGTTTGCTCCAAAGGCTGTGGGCACTCAGCTGCCCGAACCACGTGGCTCAGAGAATGTGGCTGCAGTTGATGACAACTAAGGCGTGCTCAGAGGTGCAATCCCCAATGTTTAAGCCAGAATAAATCCGAGGTGCCACAATTCTGGTAGTGCTGCTTGAGCAGCTGAGTGAGCTGATCTAACTGCAACCAAGTCACACTCAGGTCAGTTCTATGAACGAGATCACTGCGTGGCTGTGTCTGTATGAACACAGGGCAGACGCAGCAAGGAACCAAGGCATAGCACCAAGCCTGGATTACATGACCTCTACCTGCCTTAAAGCTGCACAGGATAAGCTTGAAGTGCCTCATTTTGAGAGTGATCTGTAGTTCTCACGGACCAGAGCACAAGCACTCATGGGCAAAATTCTACTTAAGCTCTACACAACTTCTAATTAAAACAGCAGGTACAAATTAGCATGAAATTGAGTCCCTTAATGGATGGTTTTCCCTTTTCTCTTCAGTCTAAAATCACCCTAACAAGCCTAATTCAACATGCAAGTGGAATGTATCCTCCAGTGAAAACTCCAACACAAAATTAAGTCACTGCAATTTTACATGTGAGTATTTTTATTTCTAACCCCTATAAAACATGAAGCCAGGACTGCAAGCTGCAGAGGATACTGCCTTTCATTGACACATGGAAAAAAAACAACCAGAACCTCTAACATTTAATTATCCTGTCCTTTACCAGGTGCTGAACCTCATCTCCAACACACCTGAAAAATCTAGCATTTTCCTTTTATCCCAATTCTACCTTCTTGTCCAACAGCTGTCAGGGCCCTGACTGCACTAATAGGTCTTAATTGCCCAGATGAGCCTCAGCTGGGGTTTCCACTCACACTCTCTTACAGGGACTTTATTAAACCTTGGCGTCTAAGTAGAACCATAAAATGGTTTGGGTTGGCAGGTACCCTAAAGTTCATCCAGTTTCAGCCCCCAACCATGGGGCAGCCACAGCTTCTCGGGGCACCCTGTGCCAGGGCCTGCCCACCCTCACAGGGAAGAATTTCTTCCTAATCTCTAATCTAAATCTGCCCTTTTTCATTCCCCTTTGTCCTGTCACTCCAGGCCCTTGTCCAGAGTCCCTCCCCAGCTATTTTGGAGCCTCTTTAGGTAAGAGCTGGGTGAGGCTAGGCAAAGCCACTAAATCCCTGTGCACTCAGGACACCAATATTGTTTTTTTCTAAAGCATTTTTCCCCCAAAGTGCCGTGTCTGCTGTCAGCACTACTTGCTTTAATCAAAAAATAAATACATTTCAGTGTGGCTCATTATGCTAAATGAAAACAACAGGGGGTTAATGAGTATTGTGAAGGAGGCATTAACATGGCAATCAGGGGTATCCTCAAGACAGCTGCATCTTTGCTCCAACACGCATTGTATACAATTGTGACCTCGTCTGTTAAATTTAATTCAGGGAATAAACAGATTTAGGTGTCTAACTTCGGTTTATTTTTGTAGCACTGTGCATCGTGTTGCACTTAGAGTGAAGAAACAAAACTGCCAGCTCAGTTTGTGCAACTGTTCAGGGGTCACTCTTACTCTTCAATGAACAAGACTGTGTTGAACACATTTAATATTCAGAATTTCAGGTAGAAGTCGAAGTGTTACTCTCACAGTAAGTGTTGAGGGGGGCTTGGGCCAGTGTCAGTCTGTAAAGGGAAGGTGGCTGTGGCCCTGCTCCGGCAATGGCAGCTCTGAACACATCCAGCCAGGCTGCCCTTGAGTTATGTGGGTCCCCAGTGCCGAAATAACTCATGGAAGCAAAAACTTTCCGAATCCCTTTCCCTAATGTATTTCTTTTTTACCTCTCCTCCCTGAAAGTCTGAAAACCTGAGACAGTCTACCCCTCTAAACGCTGGCGGACAGTGGGCTCCTTACAGCGGCCACCATCCCTGCAGATGTGGCAACGTGCGAGCAAACCCCACAGCGCTGCGGCACCTGCCTCGCCGGGGCGGAGGCAGCGGGACGACGTGGGCAGGGGAGGACCGTGAAGAGAAGCGACGTTGAGGGACGGAGAGGAAGAAGAGCCGAGGCCAGGAGGGAGGGGCGCGTTCCCGCCCGCCCCGTTCCTCCCCTCAGCGCGGCCGCCATTTCAGGAGGGCTGAGCGGGCGCACGGCGCCCCCTGGCGGCCCCGCGGCCGGCCGGGTCCGTCCCGGCGGCCATGAAGTCCGTGCTGGTCACCGTGGGCACCACCAGCTTCGATGAGCTGATCGCCGCCGCCGGCTCCCCGCCTGCGCTGAAGGTCAGGCGGCCGAGACACCGGCACCGCTCACCGGCCCCGGCCTGCCTTGCCGGGGCTGGCGCCTGCGCGCCGCGAGCTGCCCCGCCCTCCCTGCCGCGGCCCGGCAGTGGTGCCGCCGTGCCTGAGGGGGCCCGGAGCGCTTGGGGGGGTTCTCGCGGGGGGAGACGTGAAGTGTTGGTGGAGGAAGGGCAGGGGGCAGCGGTACCCGGGCCGGGGTGGGCGGGAGCTGAGCACACCCCTCACACATCCCCTTTATCCCCGCCTCATCCCTTCATTCCACTCCCGTCACCCCTCCCCCTCATCCCCTCTCCCACCATCCTCCCCAGGCCCTTTATCCCCCCGTTATCCCTTCCATTCACCGCTCCCGTTCCCCGCAGGCGCTGCAGAGCCGCGGGTACCAGAAGCTGGTGCTGCAGGTGGGCCGGGGCTCGCNGCCTCAGCTGGGGTTTCCACTCACACTCTCTTACAGGGACTTTATTAAACCTTGGCGTCTAAGTAGAACCATAAAATGGTTTGGGTTGGCAGGTACCCTAAAGTTCATCCAGTTTCAGCCCCCAACCATGGGGCAGCCACAGCTTCTCGGGGCACCCTGTGCCAGGGCCTGCCCACCCTCACAGGGAAGAATTTCTTCCTAATCTCTAATCTAAATCTGCCCTTTTTCATTCCCCTTTGTCCTGTCACTCCAGGCCCTTGTCCAGAGTCCCTCCCCAGCTATTTTGGAGCCTCTTTAGGTAAGAGCTGGGTGAGGCTAGGCAAAGCCACTAAATCCCTGTGCACTCAGGACACCAATATTGTTTTTTTCTAAAGCATTTTTCCCCCAAAGTGCCGTGTCTGCTGTCAGCACTACTTGCTTTAATCAAAAAATAAATACATTTCAGTGTGGCTCATTATGCTAAATGAAAACAACAGGGGGTTAATGAGTATTGTGAAGGAGGCATTAACATGGCAATCAGGGGTATCCTCAAGACAGCTGCATCTTTGCTCCAACACGCATTGTATACAATTGTGACCTCGTCTGTTAAATTTAATTCAGGGAATAAACAGATTTAGGTGTCTAACTTCGGTTTATTTTTGTAGCACTGTGCATCGTGTTGCACTTAGAGTGAAGAAACAAAACTGCCAGCTCAGTTTGTGCAACTGTTCAGGGGTCACTCTTACTCTTCAATGAACAAGACTGTGTTGAACACATTTAATATTCAGAATTTCAGGTAGAAGTCGAAGTGTTACTCTCACAGTAAGTGTTGAGGGGGGCTTGGGCCAGTGTCAGTCTGTAAAGGGAAGGTGGCTGTGGCCCTGCTCCGGCAATGGCAGCTCTGAACACATCCAGCCAGGCTGCCCTTGAGTTATGTGGGTCCCCAGTGCCGAAATAACTCATGGAAGCAAAAACTTTCCGAATCCCTTTCCCTAATGTATTTCTTTTTTACCTCTCCTCCCTGAAAGTCTGAAAACCTGAGACAGTCTACCCCTCTAAACGCTGGCGGACAGTGGGCTCCTTACAGCGGCCACCATCCCTGCAGATGTGGCAACGTGCGAGCAAACCCCACAGCGCTGCGGCACCTGCCTCGCCGGGGCGGAGGCAGCGGGACGACGTGGGCAGGGGAGGACCGTGAAGAGAAGCGACGTTGAGGGACGGAGAGGAAGAAGAGCCGAGGCCAGGAGGGAGGGGCGCGTTCCCGCCCGCCCCGTTCCTCCCCTCAGCGCGGCCGCCATTTCAGGAGGGCTGAGCGGGCGCACGGCGCCCCCTGGCGGCCCCGCGGCCGGCCGGGTCCGTCCCGGCGGCCATGAAGTCCGTGCTGGTCACCGTGGGCACCACCAGCTTCGATGAGCTGATCGCCGCCGCCGGCTCCCCGCCTGCGCTGAAGGTCAGGCGGCCGAGACACCGGCACCGCTCACCGGCCCCGGCCTGCCTTGCCGGGGCTGGCGCCTGCGCGCCGCGAGCTGCCCCGCCCTCCCTGCCGCGGCCCGGCAGTGGTGCCGCCGTGCCTGAGGGGGNCAGCAGCCCGGCCGTGGCGGTGGAAGTGTTCCGCTTCAAGGACTCGCTGGCTGAGGACCTGCAGAATGCAGACCTGGTCATCAGCCACGCAGGTACAGCCCCGGCTGCTTCCCGGGGCTCCCGGGCCCTGCTGGGATGAAGTTTCTCCGGCTCAGCGATGAGCTGGCTGGGAATGTTGACGTCCACAGTTAGGGGTGGGTTGTTCAAGAATCCTGTTTCAGCAGCAAGTAGGAGGATATGACATCTCTCGCCGTGTTTTCTGTTTCTCTTCCAGGTGCTGGTAGCTGCCTGGAGACTCTAGAGAAAGGAAAACCGCTAATAGTAGTAATAAATGACAAGCTGATGGACAACCATCAGCTTGAGCTGGCCAAACAGCTCCACAGAGATGGCTGTGTCCTCTACTGTAACTGCAGGTATGGAGCTGCTGTGGCTGGTCTTGCTGGACAAGAATGTTCAGTCCCTATTACTGCAGAACTGAGAATGTAACAAGGAAGTGTACATCCTTCTCTGTAACCTCCATCTGGATATTAGATTTTCAAGAATACATAAACACCATGTAGTCATTTACTACAGCTACCAAGCCTTTTGACCATGGCCTCCTCTATTTTTTTTTTTCCATTTGAGAGCACATGTATTTAGATTAAAAGAAGAAGACTACTTGGATTCAGGGGGATTCATAAATCAGATGTTATCTGGTTAGTAACTTTAAGTACCTCTGTCTTTCAAGTACTTATTCAGGCTGCCCTTTCAACCAAACTTCCTGAATCCACCATATCCTCTGATAAGGAGTTTCACAGATCTACTGCCTGTCACTTCAGGGAAAAAAAAAAAAAACCCAACCCAACCAACCAACCAAAAACACAAAAAAAACCCCCACTCTGAAATAAACCACCAAGCAAACAACACACAAAAAAATCCCATCATTACCAAAACCCCCAGCACCTTTTGTTAGTGTTAATCCTGATTCCTGTGAGTTTTGTCTCCTCTCCTGGTTTGACTGTATCTTACTGTTTTCTCTTGTGATTGACTCCACTCTAAAAATAACAGATGACCTCTAAACTGAAGACAGAGAAAATGTAACTCCCATTACTTAGTCTGCATCTTGTTCCTCTACCCTGCAAGCAGGATTTCATATGTTTCAGAAGAGCTTTCTGAACGGACCAGGCCTGGCACTCATTTACACTGAGCAAGTTTCTTAAACTCATTATCTTGGTGCTTCTGTCAGCTTTGGAATTTTTATTTCTTTGTGTTGGGCAGTGCCAAGCATTTGAGCCTTATTTGCAGCCTGGTAATAGCAAGTAACAGATTGATGTAGCTGTTCTTTCCAGTTCTGGGATCAGGGGAGAACTCTGCCATGTGTTCAAATAGCATGGATTTCCTCGTATGGTTTATGAGGAAGAGCCTCAGATCTTGTTCAGTTTCCCAGAACTGCAACCAGAGAAGATTAAAAAGTTTAAAAGTTGAGTTTGTCTCTGAATGCTGATGGAAGTGAGTTCTCAGCAATGCTGCCTACAAGCCAGTGCTGGCTGGGGCCAGCTGCTCTGTGCACTCTCTTCCTTTCCATACATATTTATTTATATTTCCATGCTAAAGAATTTTCTATGGGTAAATAGAAAGAAAATAGTATTTCAAAACTTCCTATGGGATGGATTGTTCTTCTTTAATTTTTTGTTTTGGTCTCTTTTTACAGCACTCTTGTGGAGACGCTGCGGTCGATGGACTTGTCAGCTTTGAAACCTTTTCCTCCTGGACAGCCAGAAAAGTTTGCTTCATTCTTGGATAAAGTTTTTGGGTTACAATGAACAAAACAGAAATAAAAATGTTGAAATAAAATGTCTTATCTCCTACTGCAGCCTTCAACACTACAGATCCACCAGCTGGGCCAAACCCTCATAGAAAATATTAACCGATATTAAGTGGCTTCCAAATTAGTGCCAAATTCATTCAGCTTTATATATTTATTCAGCTCTTAGAAGAGCACAGTGCTAATAAGGAGGGAGTATAAACTGTCTACTTTCATGGACAGACATTTATATCACAAAATCTGCACTGGGATGGTAATTCCAGTGATGAGGACACACAAAACTACTTTACAGGCATGGTATATGCATAGTGGTCTCTTGACCATTTTTGTCGAATACAGGTGGAAATAAATTGTCTTTGTTGATGTTCCTGTGATGTTCTGCAGATGCCATCAGCTCTTGTTTCATGTGTTTACAGATACGCTGAAAAGAGAGCTTAAAAGTGAGAGATTTAAGCCTCAAAAGGGAAAAATGTGTGAGCTGTAAACCTGCTGCCAAACTGCCCACAGCTTGGGCTGCCCCGGGTTTGGGTGATTTACCCACAAAGTAAAACACAGGAGAGGAATGGGCTTGGCAATACAGTCACTCCACTTGTGTGGTGTTACCCCATCATAAACCATTAGTTCAGACTTCTGCACACTCAGTGTTTCCTGTTTAGATTATACATAAGGAAGAAATCCTTCTCTGTGAGGGTGGGGAGACCCTGGCACTGGGCTGCCCCTGGATCCCTGGAAGTGTCCAAGGCCAGGCTGGATGGGTCTTGGAGCAACCTGGGATAGTGGAAGGTGTCCCTGCCCATGGTTGGGGGTTGAAATTGGCTGAACTCCCTGCAAACCCAAGCCATTCTGGGATTTTCTGATGCTCATCAGAGCTTCCCGTTTAAAGTATTGAAATTGAAACTATGTGGATGTTACATCAATTTCCCTCAGTAAATATTCTGAAACCCAAAGGACGTTTAAAATGTTCATGCATGTTCTTAGGTTTCTAATGCACTGGAATTTTTCTAGTGCATAATTCGTGCTAATTGCCCTTCCTACTATTCGGTTGGGGGCGTTGGCTTTATCGTTTAAAACAAGAAAATGAAACTCCTGAATTGGCCCATCTGATGTCTTAAGTACAATTTTTATGAGCAAATTAAATGTCCATAGAGGCATTCTAATCAAATCAAGCACGAAGGGCTACAGGTGGAATAAACCAGGCTGCACAGTTGTGCAAGAGTCATTTTTGCCAATCCCCCAAAGTTTGCCCCAAATACTTGATTAGAAGCGACCAAAATTTTCACTCCCTTAACGATTTCTATTTCTGTTACTTCAAATTCACTGTCAGCAACTTGCCTCCAGCCTGGGAGCACAGAGGGAATTTTAGATAACCATCGGACCGATGCTCCCTCTGGTTATTTGCAGTCGAGCGATGAAGTTGGGAAGGAGACACTTCCCGCGTTTTGGGATGCGCACCCACGCCGGGAGCCGGGCATCCTAAAATGGCCTAAAACAGCCTAAAATGGCCCCGGCGGGATGCGAGGGGCCGGAGCCGGGGGCTGGGGCCGGAGCCGGGGGCTGGGGCTGGGGCCGGGCGGTCCCGCAGGTGGGCGCGGTGCCTCATTAGCGGCGCCTCATTAGCG
>VXAC01003318.1:477253-586752 GCA_013399225.1 Rhipidura dahli | reverse complement strand
CGCCCAGCGCCTCGCGCCTTGCCCGCGTCTCCGTGCCCGCCTCAGCCGCCCCGGCCGGGAAGATGCACAAAGGCTCCAAGAAGTACTTTGGGCAGAAGTCCTTCAGCGAGGTGGCCATGGACGAGTACTTAGGCAGCCTGGGGCTGTACCGTAAGATGACGGCCAAGGACGCCTCCTGCCTCTTCCGAGCCGTCTCGGAGCAGGTGCGCAGCCAGCCGGGCTGGGGGCTGCCGGGGCGCCTCAGGCCCAGGGTGGGCCGGGGGTGCCCTTGGAGAGCTCCTGGAGAGCCGCCCGCGTGCCCAGAGCGAGATGCCGGCAGCAGGGAGGAGTGGGGATGGCTGGGGATGTGGGGATGTGTGTGGGGATGGCTGGGGATGTGTGTGGGGATGGCTGCGACCGGCTCCGGGCGCTTGGGCTTCCCTCAGCCTCAGGTATCCCCCAGGTGCCCCTGAGCCTCTCTGCGCTGCCTCTTCTCGTGGTGGCGTCAGTCTGTAGAGTTTACGCCCAACGCGAGGCATGAATTAAACTCTGCAGTTATCTCCTTTATTGCCGTTATTTTTCCAGCTTTTTTCATCTCAAATTCATCACGCAGAAGTTAGGAAAGCTTGCGTCTCGTTTATGAGGCAGCACCAGTCTAGGTTTGAATCTGTAAGTACCGTGTCTTAAGTGTATAGGCTGAGTGTGTGAAGTTGGGAAGTGCTGCGGGAGGGAGTCAGTGGTTTAGCACTGAGAGCACGATGCTTTGCCATGCTTGGTACTTGTAAGAGAGAAGAAATAACGGGGTTACTGCTTCCTGATGTTGAGTTGCAGTTGCACAAGTTTTACTTAACTTTGGTTCTGAAGTTTCTGAAAACAAGCAAGGTACTGAAACCCAAGTAGTGAGTAGGGCAAGTTGCTTGTATGGTGTATTCTCTGGGGAGCAACCACTGCAAAATTTAGTCTGTGGGAAATGTGTAGGATTTTGGAGCAAGAAACGAGCATCGAAAGATGGTGGGAAATCCCAGAACAATTACATAAAGTTCTAGGGTTTTGAGGTGGGTTTTTTGGTTATTTTTGTCTGTGGCAGTGTGAGTGCAGATGTGTGCAGTGTGGGTTTGTAGGGTATTGGTGTGGTGTTTTGTGCTTCATCTAATCTAGGAGGGATTTGAGTATTACTTAGACTCATGTCCTTAATCATTTTTTAGGATCTCTTGGTATTCTCACATCGTTCCTGTGTTCTATGTGCCCTGCCCTCTCCAAATCAACAGCTGGTAGCCATTAAGTAGTATTTAGCTTTAATTTTAACTTTGCTTTCTAACTGCCTGAGTTTTTATATTTATTTTCTTCTTTGTTTTGTTGAAAGTATGTGGAAGGCTCATTTGAGAAATACCTAGAGCGACTAGGAGATCCAAAGGTAAGCCTGATTTAAGACTTATTAAGAGATTTAGATTTGAGGAGACTAGAACAGGAAGGTGTTTAGGTGATGACTTAAAATGTGGTTTTTTGAGTTTGTGGGATTTTTTTTTTTTTAGATAGACCCAAGTCTTGGGGTCTCATTTACATGAATAGTACTAAGGTTTTGTACTGAATAAATGTGAATAAACTGTACATGTATAAACAATTCCAGTTTCAGTGGAGAATTTGTATGGGTGCAAAGGAGCAATCTCTGCAGGCTGGATAGTAAAAGCTTATTAATAACTGTAGTTCTTTTCTGAGAAAGAAAAAGCAAAATATATGGAGTGTGCCATGGAGTGAAATTTTTGTCAGGCTTTGCAATGCCCTGCTTCTTTCTTTAGTGTTCAAATACTTGAGTTCAAACTGTTATTTCTTTAGTCTAACCAGTAACCTTGGTAAATGCAGCAGTCTCTGAAACAAATACAGATTTTTAAGAAATGTATCTTGAGTGATGTGTTGGAGCAGCTCTGGCAGCAACTTGACCTTTCTCATTTTGGTGATCGTGGCCATCCCATGTAGTAGACACCTTTTACCTCTCCCCCCCATTTTTTTATATCTCAACTTTCAGTGCATTGATTGTTTTAACAAACTGATGCATTTAGACAGGTGTTTTAGTTTTACAGAAGCCTAGGATATGGCTGTTGATGTTTAGATGCCTCTGCTATCTCATGTAATCTCATAATCTTGCACAGGAAAGTGCTGGCCAGATGGAAATGAGTGCTTTATCAATGATGTACAAGTAAGTACCTCTTTCTTAAGGTTTACTTTGTTTTGCACTTGGTGTGGGGGTTCTGGCCCCAGAACCTTCTGTGTGTTTGCCACTGAAATGTGAATGTGTGAAGCACGATAAGAAATGCTTCCCTAAAAAACTTAACTGACATGTAAGTGGTGCCATCACAGCCCTGATCGAAAGGGGATTAAGGGTGTGGTCAGCTTCCAGAGATGCTTGTTTGTTATCTTTTTGCTGATGTTATACTTGAATGTCCAGTGTTTGCTTCTAGTGGCTGAAGGCTGGAAAATGGGGAGAACCAAGGAGCTGTATGCAGTGGAAACACTGTGTGGTAGTTAGAAGTGTGACTAAAACTCATGTAGGTGGGAAAGCTCCAGAAGTGAGGAGTATTTGCCCTACCTGGTGTGTAAACACTGATATTTATTTCAGAGGTAACACAGAACTGTGCAGGTGCTGCTGTCTTGCTAAAAATGCTGCTATCTGTGAAAAGCAGTCTGGCTCTCCAGTGGTAGAAATAAGAAGCCTCCTTTTGCAGGCTTGCTCTGTCCCAATACTAAAGGACAAACTGAAGTTTGGCTAGAATTACTATCTCCCTTCACTGAGGTTCTAGTCCTTTTGCAGGGTGCCTGAGCCACTTAGACTGAACTGTCTCAGTGACTGAGCACCCTTCTGTAAGCATAAGGACTCACCTTAATTTGTGAGTAAATGTCATGGTCTTTCACAATATTTTTTATTTTCCCTTCAAGATGGGTTTGCTCATCTGGCTATTTCTTTATCCATTTATCAGGAAAAATGCTTTGCTTGATTTTTCTGTAAACCAACAGCTCCAAACCACTCCCTGTAAACTTCTTCATAACGTGCTTCTACTGAAAGTCTCCTCTTGCCAGTCTTGTTTTCCCTCTGCTTACCTAGGCGAGATTTCATAGTGTACCGGTACCCTGGGAAGCCAGCCACACGTGCTACAGACAATGACTTTGAAGACAAGGTCAGTAGAAGTGAGGGCACTTCCCTTCTGTTCCCTTGCCAGTCTGTTTTCTTTCTTTTCCTGAAGCTGGATGAGGTGTGCAGTTTTTTCCGTGAAAAGGGGAAGTTAATGGGAAGGGATGACTGTAACAAACTGATTTTTCAGACATACAGTTGGTCCCAGTTCAGAATGGGAGCTATTGGAACAGGTTATCTACATCAGAACTTCTGCTGGGGACCAAAGGAAGGAGCATAAAGGACAAATACTCTGTATTACCTTGCATCTGACCCCTCTGGTGTTTTCCGGAGCTGTGTAGATGTGGGTGCACAACTATGTGGTTACTTCAGGCATGATACTGCTGGTGAAGCAGCTGCGGATTTCAGTGTGGGCTGTTCCATTTGCCAGAGTGGCCAGTCTGTTCTGAATCTGTGCTGCTGCAGCTGTTAATGATGTGTTGATGAGCACTGCTGTCTTCATTTACACGTGCTTCTTTCTTCATCTACACACTGTGCTGCGTAGCTTAATTTAATTCCAAAATGATCTGAGTTCAAAAATCAAACAGCACGGTCTAAATGTGTGCTTGCCCTCCAAGGCTTTCCCACCTGCGCTCTCATTAAGTGCTGGCAGCTGTCTGTCATTACACTGTGAGTACAGGCAGCAGCTCCTTCTGGTGCTGCTCCTCCTCACCACCAGAGGAGAGCTTGCGTTGGCAGAATCCACACAGCACACACAATTAAGAGTCCTGACATCTCAGCTCCCTCTGGGAGCTGGTTTTCTGGGAAGCATCCTCGCTGGCAGTGTGCTGACAGCTGCCTGAGGGCTTCTGCCCATTGCAGTTGACTGTGGTTGTGTGCCAAGAAGTTTGGTGGGACACATTTACATGGTGTGTCAATGTGTGTGTCACAGAAAGCATCTCTTGAGCTTCTTAAAAGCAAGGTTTTAAAGGCTGGGGAAGTAAATGTTCTTCTAGTCCCTTATGTAGAGAAGGATGGAATGTGCCTTTGACACTTAGGTCAGTGTGTCTTAGGGTGCTGCATTCACTGTGCTGTATTTGTTTTACCTCTGAGTAATTGGTGGTCTTGGAGGTAAGCTGGAAACAAACTCATATTTCATGTTCAATGCAGCAGCAGGATGTGTACAAGTGTTTTTTTTCTTTGTATGATACAAAGTTACTGAGAGACTTCACCTGAATATGTTCGGAGCTGATGCTACAGCTTTTTCATATTTATATTGATAATATTAAGCATTTTCTTGATGAGTTGATGCCAACTGTAGACTGAAAGGGTATCAGATAGACTTTGGGGTTACATCATTCCAGCCTTAAAACCTTCTTTTTTTTTTATTTTCCCAGATTCTACTTTGTTGTTCCGGTAATGGCCACTATGACTCTGTGTATACAAAACAATTTCAGGAAAATGCTGCTATTTGCCAGGGTAAACTTGAAATCATTTTTCTGTGGAAGAGAATTGTGTGTTTTCATATGTTTAGAGGCAGGGTTTGTTTCACTTTTCAGGGGTGGGGAGAAGAGAGATGGAAGCTCACTTAAGGCATATTGTTAAGCGTAGATGCATTTTTGTTATCTGTTAAGTGGAGTTTTGGTCCAAATGACTTCCAGAGGTCCCTTATTCCCAACTGAGTTACTTTATGATCCTGTCCTTAAATTTTATGTCCCTGCTGCTTTGTAACAGTAGATAATACCTGAAGATATATATGCCTGCCTTAAAAACTGCAGTAGTTCTTATGGATCTCATATTATTGAGCTTTGTATTGATTTGTTCAGCTGTATTATATGAGATCCTCTACAAAGATGTGTTTGGCATGGATGAGGAAGAATTAAGGTCTGCAGTTGAGGTGTTTCGAAGTGGATCCAAGAAGAACAGAAACACTGGTCCTGTAGGAACTGAGGATGCAAACTTTGGTTGTCTCCATGAAAAAGTGCCCAGAAATCCATCAGAAAAGAGGTAGTACATTGGGGAAGGGGATCTGGCAAGAGGGAAGCAAGGAAAAAAAAACAAACCAACAACTTAAAAACCTTGCAGAGGAGAACTTTTCCAAGTTTCTTTGAATTTTTATGAAATATTAACTCTTTTTTTCCTATGTCATGACACAAACACAAAGCTCAAGTATATAGTGGAAGAGAGTGTGCTTTCCTTGGAGCTGGGAAGTGTCACGTAATTGAATATCCTCTGCTGCAGGCTGTGTTATAGTTGTGTGTTACTCTGTAAAATGACTTATTTGTAAGTAAAATTGCTCCTTATTTCATTAGAGCTTTATATATATATATATTTTTTTTTTTTTTAGCAAGAGACTTATTACTCTAAGCCTCCACAGCTCTGAAAGGCTTGAGAGCTGCCTCTGAATGCTTGCAGACAGCATTGATTTGACAGGACGTGGCACAGAGTGTCTTTTGTACTTGACAGTGCAAGAACTCAGTGGGATCCCCTTCATCCTTTTCTAACACAGGCAAAATAGCCCTCATTAGGGGGGGTGGGTGTTGTAACAAGCAAAGGTCACATTCTTAAAGCTTGGAAAAGTCTTGTCCTGCACTGCATTGCACCTCGCTAGTGTTGAAGGCAAAATGTACCACTTGATGGCACCATGGTGCTTTTTCAGGTTGTGTGTGAACAGTTGGTGATGTTAATCCTGGCTAGAAATGGTGTGTTGTATCTTTGGTAATCTTACTGTCAATTTTTTTAGACTGGACGACTGGGAGGGCAACGATACTGACAATTCACAGGAAACCAAGTTCAAACAAGGCATTGAAGAACAAAAGGTTTGTCAGTTAGGGGAAAATAATCCTTATGGTTTGCTTTGGGGGGGTCTTTTTTGTCTTGTATGATGTTACCCTTGTTAGGGCTAAATCCTCTTTACTGTTTTCTAAAACTGGGTTTTTGGCAAGGGGGTGGCTTATTTCTTCTATATGCTTGTCTTTTGGTTTTGCCCTTGGGTTTCTCTTAAATTGGAGATGCTCTTTTCCTTTCTGAAATTCTCTAGTCCTTCTCTTGCTGGTTTTTATTTCCCCCAAAAGATGGAGCTTAGCAGATGTTTACTGATTTGCTGTTTGTTTTTCCCAGAAGATGGTTTAAATTAGTTCACTTTTGTCTTGACCATAGCATAAATTGCTTCAGAATACTTTTAGAAACTCTACAGAATTAGAGTTTTCAGATACAGTAACTGAAATTCTCACCAACTTTTGAAGCTGTGGCTTCATTGGTCTAGTTAGCTTCCTTTGGTTCTTTTGGAGTACAGAACATGGCAAGTGTTACTCCTGAGCCTATCCCAGTGCTTTCCAAAGTCTGTTTGCTCAGCACCTGAGTGCCTCAATCTGTTTTCATACTCCTGAGTTTTAGTTTTTAAGGAAATACAGTGGAAGTGAAAATTTTGGCATCTGTACACTTTAAAATGGTCCACAGATACTGGCAGGATTAAGAGACTGCTGAACACATGAAATGCACTTGTTAATGCTCCACTCCAATTCTGTTTTTAGCCTCCAGAAAATCCTCCAAAGATGCCTGTTCCTTATAAAGTGCTAAAGGCACTGGACTCTGCCATCTATCGAAATGTGGAGTTTGATGTTTGGCTGGACAGCAGAAAAGGTATCTTTGGAAAGGGGAAAGCCAAAAAACTTTCTGCAGCAGGCTTAGCATTAAATTTATGAATCTTGAGCCCTGACACCTGTTTGTTCCCAGCTGAAATATGAAGGACACAGGTGAAGCCAGCAGGTAGCTGTAGGTAGGACATGTTCTTGGTTTCCTGTCTGCCTTCAAAGTACAAAATACCCAGCTTCTACTACTGTATAATGGTACAAGGTTGCTAAAAATCTGATATCTGCTACTTATGGACTGCATACAGGAAATAGGATTCAAGGCAGAGCACAGAACTCTGTTGCCGTTCTGTTGTATTGGAAAGCATTCCAGTGTGAGAGTTTTTTGTTACAGCATGTGTGCAAAGACTTCTTTTTAGAGCACGATTTTGGCCTCAGAATTGTATAATAATGAAGATCTCAAATTTAGCTTCGAGATCTGTCAGATGAGTTCTTCCCTTGCTTCCCAGCCCTCTTGGGCTTGAGCATTCTGCAGAGATCTCATAGTTCTCATGGCTTGGGAAGGGTTGGCTGCTTTTTGGCTTTCATGGTGACTGATCTGTAAAGCAAGGAGTTACCAAGAAAGATAAGGTTTTAAGTGATATTTGATGTCTGACCCAAAGTGCTTTGCATGCTGAAGAACTCTCCAGCATTTTACCGCTGCGTAATCAGTAATGAGGATCATTAAAATTCTTGGAACAGATTGTGGTAACCAATTATCTGTGTGGAATACTGACGTGCAGCGAAGCCAGGCAAGGAACAGTGGTTAAAAAAAAAAAAAAGCTGAAATCCAACAGCAAGGAGACTTTAGGCAATTTCAGCTTTTCCTGGATGACATGTTGTGTTTGCCAAGCGCCACCGGGGCTCTGGCAAGATAAGAGATGTCCAACAACTCTTAATTCCAGGATTTGTGGTAAATGCAGGATTAACTCTGTACCACCACAGAAGCTGCAGTGTTGAGGTAGCAGTGCTGCTTGCTGCATTATCTGGATGTCACTGGTCTCATGTGACTTAGCCTGGTTATGGTCTATTATAAGAACATCTAGAGTTACTCCTCTGTTACTATGGGCAATGGTCAGGCATGCACAGGAAGTGTTAACTCCAGTGGCCTGTAAATCATAGTTGGATGCTGTCATGAAGTACTTGTAGGATATGTGAAGAAAGAACAGTAGTTTAAAGGATTTTTTTTCCCCTTTATTTATTTATTCATTTATTTTTAGAGCTTCAAAAAACTGACTACATGGTGTTTGCTGGGAGACAGTACTATTTAGGAGACAAGTGTCAGGTTAGTACTTAAAGGAGACCCAGTTGTGATAAACTGTTGAAACTGCTTTAAATGGACTGTGATAAACTATGAAATCATTTGATTTCATAGAATTTTCTAAGACTTTTCTCATTCTCTTCCTTGTAGATGTTCTTCTAAATGTAATTTCTTTCAAAAATCTACCTTTAATCTTTGTAGTGTGATAGAAAAGCAGTTTGGGAGTTCAGTGTAAACCAGTCATGCACATTCTCAGAGTGTGGAAGTTCCAGGCAGAGTTCAAAATGCACAGGGGGTGCTTTTGATGTAATTTTCTTCAGATTTTGCACTTGGTCTAAGCAACAATTCTGGATAGTCTTACCTTTCTCAACACTGAAGTAGCAAAATGTTTTTATAAAATAAAAAGGGAGGAGTGGCATGATCTGGGCAGGAGATGCTGAAAGGAAGGTCAGTTTTCTCTGTATTCTGATGTTGTATGTAGTGAGGACATATTTTTTTTATCACTCTTTAAGGTAGTGCTGATGATTCACTCCGTGACTTGTTTCTCACTGAGCAGAGCTTTCCTCTTCCTACTTTATCTTCTGTTCTCCTCAAGTTCTTAAGCAGCAGTCTTCCTTGGTACTTATCTTCTGGGCACAGGGAATAAAAATGAGTTGGGAAGCAGGCATCTTGCCTCTCAGTCACTCACAAGACTGATTTTATTTCTTTTTCTTCCTCCCTGAAGTTAGTACAGTGCTCTTTATTTTGGCTGCAGTTTGAAGTAGTGTTTGAGACTCCTGGGCCAACTCAGTAATGTAGGACTGGCTTAGGAGCAGCCTTTGCTATTAGTGGTTTGTAGACAATACTCTGTTGCAGTTTGGGTGTCTCAGAGCTTCTCTTGTTCTCTTCCCAGGTATGTCTGGAACCAGGAGAGAAGTATTACAATGCTCATATCCAAGAAGTTGGACAGGATAGCAACACGTTGACTGTATTTGTTGAGGAGCTGGCAGAAAAGTAAGCAGTGTGGTGATGACTTCAAGTTTAAGCCCTTTCTGGTCAAGGGGTTTATTTTTCCTCTTGGATTTCTAATGACCAAAATCATATTGTAATGCTTTCTGTGAAATCTTGCTGCTCTTCCTTCACTGCAATGCAAAAGTGATCTTTGCAGTTTGGACTCAATTCACAGAGAACAAATTGCCCTCTGCTGTTATGTTTCTCTGGAGTTTTTATGTTGTACCCAAGCAACAAAATAATTGGCACTTTGAGTGGCTCTAATCACTTTCTCCCCCTTGCTGTTCAGTCATTCTCCCTCCTCCAAAGTTAGGATTGACAACATCTTGCAAAAACTTCTGTGTTGTCCCATATTTCAGTTGTACCTCTGGAGGCAGGCAGGGGAGAGAGGCTTCACTCAGGAAAGTAAATAGTGTTGAGACTAAAGCCTAGCTTGTCTTTTTTTATTAAACAAATACCAGTAAGGTGTGCTTGGTGCCAGAGAAACAGATTGATTTTTCACCAACTATTTTCTTCTGTCTTGGTGTTGCTTCAGCTTATGTTGCTGTGCAGAGTGTCTCCCTGGGGGCACTGCTAATGTGGGTGTCCTTCCTGCAGGCACACAGTTCCTTTGGCCAACTTAAAGCCGGTGACACAAGTGGCTCCTATCCTTGCTTGGAATATGGCTCCCAACAGAAGAGGAGGAGCCTATCAGAAAGTCACAGGTGGACATTTCTCAGGAATAGGTTTGTACCAAGCTTCCTGAAGTGTTCTTTCCCTAGGGGAGGGGCTCATGGTACTTGTAACTGTAGCAGTCTTCGGATATTGGAAGCCTGAATTCACCCTGTGGTATAAAACTTGGTCACTGCAGGGGTTTGGTGTGAAATTGTCTTTCAGAGAGATGAATTTGCCTTTACAGAAGAGCAAATCCATTGAAATACAGAGCAAATCTGGTATTGCTCAAAATTGCCCAGAACAAATTTGCCACTTGAGAACCATAAAAAAAATGTGTCAGTGAACCAGAGAGCTTGTCTCATCTGGCATCAGCAGAGATGCATGGACAGACCAGGGCTTCCCCAGCTAATTAAATACAGGTTCTATTTAATTTGGAGGAGGACTTGTGAGGTTTTTACTTTATAAATAAATGCAGCCTGCACAGAGAGACTTCAACACTGAGTTGGATCAGCTGAAGCTGGGAAGGTACTCCCATGTCAGATGCTTGTATTCTCATCATGTAGAATGCCTGACTGAGCCTTCTAAAGAAAGGTCTGTGGTTTTCATACTTAAAATGTATATTTTCTGGAACAGGCCCCTGGCTTTCTTTTCTATGGGTCCAAATACTAAGTCTTCTCTTATCATTTGAGACCACAGCTCAGTTTGAAGGTGTAAATCTCTTTTCTTTCCTTCATGGAAACTGCAGAAATGGACATGAAAACACGGAAGAGGATGCTCAAGAAAGTCCGTGGGAAGGAAGTGTTCCTGGCTGTGGCTTACAGCAGGGGACAGCCAGTGCTGCCACCCCGGCTGCAGCACAGTGCTCCCTCGGGGCGCTTCCCTGCCCTTCACTGCTCCCAGGGAGGTGCAAACATGGCACCCTACAAACCCTATCACCAGCAGAACCCTCCCAGACACCACCGTGACCCCGGCATGCCAAGGTAGGAAGCCACTTGTTTTCTGTTCACTCTTGCTGGCATGCACACTGGTTAGGAGGGAGTTGGTGCTGCTTAGGTAAAACTCCAGCTGGGAGGCACTTCCTGCTAATTGCACCTTTTCCCCTTTAAACTCAGGGGATCTGCCTGATTTACAAGCAGGCACAACACGCTTGGCCCTCAAATAGCCCTGTACCCCAGCCCAGGAAGGAGAAGCTGTCAGAGCCATGACTTCTCCTGCACTCCTGTCAATGACAACAAACCTCTTGTACCAAACATTGCTCCACCAGGCTTTGGGGGGAGGATGGTGGGGCACGAATCCTCCACAGTGCGAAACAGAAGGTTTCTTGTGGCTCTGCAGCAAGAACTCGAGTTAAAACTGAGCAGCCAGACCAGGTGAAAGTGCAGGTGGTGGTGATTTGTTCACCTCCTGTCTTGTTCCCCAAGCTCGTACAGCCGCAGCCGCCGCCAGCTGCAGTGCGCGAACAAGGAGTGCCAGTACGGCTTCGCTGCCGAGGAGCCTCAAGGGCCAGAGGAAACTGTAACTTTCTGTGAGATTGAAGGAGATGATGATGCTGCTTTTGCTACTCTGCCTGTAAGTTATGAGCAAAGGGTAAGCTGAAGCCTCTCAAAGAGAGAGGAGGAGGGGAAGACTGTCCAAACAGTCATTCCTTACCTAAATACACAGCAGCTTTTTTTTGTTTTCTTGGACTGAGGTTTAACAGTGACTGAAATCAGTCTCGTTCCTGTAAAACCTGCTTAAAACCTCAGTTTTTTCTAGATACTCCCTTTTTTTCTTTGTATCCTCAGTAGCAACACTTGTTTTCTTTTTAGCATATTTTCATAAAGATAGTTTCTGCTTTCTATTGAAGTTTGAAAACAAAATCTTTTCCTCCTGTGCCTGTCTTGTCTATCTCTAAATATCGTGGGAAAACACTTTTCACTTGTTTGCCACACTGCAATTTATCATTTGGGTAGCAAGATTCAGAAAATGGATAGTGATAGCCTGGATTTTTTTCCTACAAATTTGTAGTTGTGATGCTTTGGATTAACATGTTGTTCCTGACACAGTTTCTTCTGCTACAGAAACAGGAAAAAATTATAAACCTAGACTTTTCTTAATGCAGTCTTCTTGTTGAGTTGTAGATAAAGTGGTAGACTGTATTCTTAAAGTTTAAAAAGCTTTTTTTTCCTCGTTATTTGTAGTTTAAATCTAGTCCAAAGCTGGGTATGCTAAAAAAATTTCAATTTATACACAGGTATCTGAATAGGAGACCAGATTATGTTTGAATTTTTTTGCTGTGTTGAAGCAGTGAACTTAACTAGTGTTAGACTTGTACTTAAATGAGGGAGAGGGAATGTGCTTAGGGGCTGTTTCAGCACCAGTCATTTTTTCTTTGCTCTGATGTACTAGATTTGTAGTCTTTGCTCTGATTTTTTCCTCCAAGAGCGCCAAGGAGTAAGGACACATTATCCTGCAATTTCTTTATTCCAACATGAAATCAATACAGCTCACTGGCTTTTTCTCCCCCTAGCCAGACTTGCCTGCAGCTCCTAATGAATAGGTTTTCATGTTCATTCAGTGACTTTGTTATTGTCAATGCCAAAGCTTTTTCTCTGTCTCTTCCTTGTCTTGTTCAGTAAAGGATTATGACATTTCCTGGGGAAAGATGCATCTCACAGAGGACTCTGCCGTGCTGCCAGAAGCCTGGTGGGAGAATCTGACTTACCACCTCTGGCATCAACCTTGGAAATCTTTCAAGCCTCTCTGAGCACTTTATCAATCATGTAGTCACCAAAGTCTTCTGAGGGGAGTTTTGAGTGTCTCCTCAGCCATCACAAAGGAGTGAATCAACTTGAGCAATCCTGTATTCCTCCTTCTGAGAACTAAAACTGGGGTGCAGCTAAAGACTGATTTCAGTGCAGAGACAAAGGGTGTGTAAAACACTGAAGGAGTGCTGTGGGCATCCTGCTCTCTGAAAATAGTCAGGGTTGACTGTGTGGGTCAGCCTAGTGCAGCCAGTGCTGTCTGTGCCAGCAGCCACCTTTTGGTTCCCCTAGCTGTGACTGAAGGTAACCTTTTCTCCACAATAATCAGTGTTTGGATGAGCTGATCTGCTGCTGGTTTGGGGGAATGCTCTGGAATGAGGAATGCACTGGTATATGCTGGGGGTAGCAGCTGTGTCTGGGATCTGCTCCCTCCTTTGCAGCTTTCTTAGAGCTTGGGATAAACCAGGCTAAATTCTGGGAGGAGCAACTTGACTGCATGGCATAGGACAGTGGTAGATCTTCAAGAATAAATTGCCTTAAGTGTGGAAGGCAGAACAAAAGGAAAAGAAGTGTTTGTTGCATTGGAATGGACACACAGATGATGCTTTGCTTGCAGCAAGCTGGGCCTGCCAGCCTGTTCCTGTGTGTCTGTCTCCATGGAGCGTGCAAAGGTTTTCAATTATTTCTAAATGTGTGCTTCTGACTTTGCTTTTCAGAGCCACAATAGCCCTGCTCCCATTGTCCATGGTCCAGGGGGATTTTGGGTAGCAAGGAGAAGTCCAAACCCTCTTCCATCTAACAAGCAAACCCTGAGTACCTTAGAGGAGGAGGAAGAAGCAGGTGAAAATGGTGAGTTCCTAAAGGATTAATAGGCAAAAAAAAAAAATAATTAAGAGATTGTCAATGTGCTTTTCATTGTCAAAAGTAGGTTTCTCACATCTCCTAAAGGAGAGGCAAAGTGAGATGATACTGAAAGCAGGTTATTAATGGTGAACTGAAATGTAATTGCAGTAACTCCAGCTTTAAGCTTTTTTGTCTTTTTTTCCCCTCCTTGAATCAAAACTTCCTGTTCTCTCTCCCTTGTAGGGAAATTTCATGAAGAATATATCTATGCACCTCCAGGTAAATAAAAGTTTCAGTCTGTACTGATAGAACATTTGGTGAATGTAATAAATTGATTATGACCTTTTTATAAGTTTTTGAAAGATTAGATTTAATGCAGCTCTTTTTACTTAATTTTGCCTATGCCCTTCAGATCCCAGCTGTGAAACTGCAGCAGTATATGGTTCAGCAGAACCTGCAGCAAACTTGGTAAGTTTTACTCACAGTCTGTTCAGATTTGAGATCCTTGATGTGTGTGGCACTCCTCATGGAATCTGTCCTTGGATGCATAGTAGGCCAGAGACTTAATAAAAGAATGGAAAGCTGATTTCATTTTTGTATTCACCCTCCTTTTCCTCCCTGAATGGTGAAGGTTTTGTCTGAGTCTGCAAGTACTGTGTGGATTGCACTGGATACTTTAATTATTTTCCACACTTCCCTCTGCAAAGAGAAAGTGTCTATCTCTGCTCCTCACAGCACTTGCTTTTATCAGGCCACCCTTCAGGCTGTATTTCAGTTCATGTTAGTTCTCATCTGTGACAGACCTTATCTTGGAATTTTTAAATTTTTTTTTTAATTTAAAACTAAATCTTTAGTCACTTGTTGCTCCACAGTAGGTGTGAAAGCAGTCCTGAGCATGCCAGAATAAAACTGTGTTTAGCTGAGCTACAAAGGGCACTCTGGGTGTATAGTTCGTAATTTTTTTTTTAAATTGGGGTGTGATGTGTGTGCCTTGTGGCTTCTTTGCCACTTAAATGGACCCTGCTTTGCTTTGGAATCCCTTCAGGAAGAAGGGCAAGTCTTGGTGTCACCTCAAGATGAAGTGGTTTCCTACAGCTATCCCCAGAAGGTAGTGTCTGCTACTCTGAGTTGTATCTCACACTTCATTTTTGTGGTGGCCCTGTGGAGAGGTGACCACTCTGCTTGGACTGTGTCCATTTTTGGGGACCCCTCACAGCCTCTGGCAGCAGAGAATACAATTCCCTGCACTTACAAGCAAAACAGAAGATGCCTTGCAGGTATCTGCAACTCTAAACTGGTATTTTCAAGCCAGTTTTCAGAGAATTTGGATAGTTAGTGCCCTTACAGCTAGGATTTACAAAATGCATTCATGTGAAGTGAGAATTTCTGAAGTATGTGGTATTTTTGTAGCCTGTGACAAAGCCAGCTGCAGAGGCAGACTGCTGAATATTCTTGACTCTTTTCCAGATGTTGGTGAACTCTGCAACAGTTTCTACCTCCACAGATGTTTATGCTGCTCCAGCTACAGGTCTCTCTTCAAATTCTGCTGCCTCCACTCCAGCCAGTGTCATAACAGCAGCTCCCCCACAAACAGCAGTTCAGCCTGTCATAGTATCTCCCTATTCTGTGGGGAGGCCAGGTAGAGTGTACAGACTGCAGCTGTGGACTTGGGTTCCCAAGTTTTCAGTTGCATTTTCCCCTCCCTTCCTCACCCCCTCCCCCAATCCAAAACAAGTGTTAAAAGGCTTTAAAAAGTGTCACTTGCTTTGGTTTAAAATTACTTAGCTGTAACTTGGCTGCTGACTTCTTGTTTTGAAGGGGCTGTCGTCCCTGAATTTTTACGGGAATTGGAGGTTTCTGCTTTGGGTTCCCCCCCTTGCCACCTTTAACTGTTAATGCTGAGTGTTTGCTAGGAAATTCTTCTCAGAAGGCAGAAGTTCAGTGCAGCTCCCTTCACCTGCTGCTTCTTATAGCTAATTTTCCTCTTGAGCTGAGGTAGTAAAGCCTCTAGAACACTGTCACTTCCAGAAGAGTCACTGGCTGTGGTGTTTCAGGGTCCAGTTCACTTTTGTGCCCCTTGGTTCCTTCTGTGCACGGAGATCAGGTTTGTAGGTAGTCACAGGGTGCCCTTGGCCACCTTAGGTGCTGTACCTGCTTTGCTCTTAGGAAATGGTTGTTATGAAAAAATTGTTTTCCTTCTTACAAAGAACACTTCTCCTGTCTTCTGTAACTTTTCATTTAACATCTAAAAAATCTCTGCCTTCCATTCTGCTCAGTTCTGTCTCACTTTCCTTATCTCTTTTTTTTCTACTCTGCATGAGAAGTTTAGTCAGCATGGTTCTCAGAGCTGTCTGCTCACTGGTGCCAACCTGCTGCTGTGTTAGAGGTGTGGGCCACATAAATGAATATTTAACAGTTGACTGTCCCATCAGATTTTTGTCCTGACATGTATTGAACCTTCCCTTGTTTTTGTGGGCTTATTGTCACACTTCTGAGGACTTGAAGTGATTGGTCTGTTCTCTGTTGTTCTCTTACATAACTATCTGTCCTAGAAGCCTGGCTTGCCTTTTAATAGGAAGACATGATTGAAAAATACTTGGGTTTTTTTCCCCTCTAACTGGGATATACAACTTGCAGATAGAAATGGTAGTTAAGGCTTGAGAGGCTGAAACCTTCCCATCTAGTTTTAAAATTTCTTTTGAACACCCTTCTAAGTAATTGCTAAACAGAATTTTGCTTGAGCCTGTATTTAGGGGCACTGAGGTGTCAAAGTACATGCTGAATTGTGTAACTTAGCACCTTATTCATTTGACATACCATGGCAAAGTTGACATTTTGGGTGACATTTGTTTCCTTCCAATTGTAGCAGTTTCTTCGGTGCCATTCCCAATTTATTCAGCTCCTCTTCCCCCAGTGAGTGAGGTGGGAGAAGCTGGTGCCGTTCTTCCAGCTTACTCTTGTGATCCCAGTGGCAGTGATCTGCCTCGAGGTAATGATGTTTTGTGCTTTTTACTCCTGCTGCTCTGCAGCCCAATTCTGACTTGTGTTCTCCTTGGAAACTTAACAGAACGCCAAGTGACAATTCATAGTGAGAAAAAATGTCTCTCTGCAACTTGCAGGGAGTGAGAAATAATATTATAGATACTCATGCTAAAACATTTTCATTCCCAGTTTTGAACAGAAAAGTTTGTATCCGACTCAAATATGTGATTAGTGCAGCTCTAGACAGCACACTAAATAAATGAAAGCCCAGGGGGAGGGTAAAGTTATCTTGTTCCTTGGATGTGTATGTTTGTCACCCACTGCCATCAACTGGGACAGTGTTTAAGGTCCACTTCAGCTGTTCAGCAGTGAGAGTGCTGAGACCAAGCCTGCTGTTTTCACAGCATTGCTGCCATGCTCTGCAGTTCCTTGGCTGTCTCACTTGTGCCCTCAAATCCAAGATTTGTTCATCTTGGTTGTTCTGTTTACCCCTTCCCTGCTGTGGTACCATCTTTCCGACTGTTGCCATGCACACAGAGAGTTCCTGCTCTCCAGCTTTAGTTGAATGCCCTTAACTGAGGCTTTCCCCACTTGGGAGAATGGGGTGTTAAGTGTGCAGACAAGAATCTGGAGTGGATGTGGATTAATAACCTCTCCAGACCCTGCCTGGGGCTCTTCAGCTGAGTCAGTCCACATCATAGTGGTCGTGTCCTTCTTGGCATAGACTAGGAATTTTAAAGGTTGCTAGTTAATAAGAAATTGCATGGAGCATTTATGTTACAGTGCTGGAGTATAATCTATATGGCCTTTATGTTAAGAAACCCAGCAGGTTTGGAGTAGGGTAGGGTGAAGTATTGTGGGTGTGCTTGATCTGGAGTTCTGTGTGCTTTGCTAAAGACTCCAGGCCTGGTATAGATGGGGAGCAGGATTTGTCAACAGACGGAAGCTCTGGACCTGGGAGGAAATGCTGCTATGGGCTCTAGCATTATTCCTTTTATCCGTATTTGTTCCAGTTTTCACAGCATCTTGTATCTTGTTTTAATGGCATTAGAACTTGTGAGGTGTGTTGATTAACACAGTGACCTCAGGTGTCCTCCCTTTGCCTGGTGCCTTGTATGTGAAGGAGCTGTTGATAAAAGCCTGCTTGATATCACTGTGATCCAGAAACCTTGTGTTCAGTACTGGCCAGAGCTTTTCATGAGCACAAGAAAAACTATCAGGAGACGAGATCTATATCAGGAATCAACATGGTCTTTGTATTTTTCATATCAGGATGGGCAGCTCTTTTTGGCTTAGCTGTTGCTTCATAAGGTTGTCACATTTTACTGAAGGTGGACTTGATTTCCAGACATCTAAAAGAGGAATATAAACAGAAACTGGTGTCCTACTGTACTGGCTGCTGTTCCAGCATTTCACAGATGTCAGTATTTCCAGGATCAGTTTGTCACTTCGGTCTTCCCAGCAGTTCCTTTGTACTGTTATTGCTGCTATGGAAGCAGCTGTTTCGTTCAGCTCTTATGCTTGCTTTGCATAGATTTGCATAAACAATTGAAGAACAAAATTGGATTTTTTTTTAAAAAACCAACTTTTTCCAGATGCAGATGGAATTTCAGCTACATACTAAAAAGTTTGTGTATGACTTTGGATTATTTTTATTATTTTACTGACTGTGGGCAGTGTTACAGCCAGACCAGCAGCATTTCCAGGACTAAGTAAGGAAGGATCTGTGTCCATTTCCTAAAACAGCTGCATGGGTTGTTGCCCTCATAGATGTGCTGGATGGTAAAGGAATTGGGAATTGGCTGCAGCAACAGAGGAACAAATCCTTGTGCATTTTAAGTCTGGGGTTTGCTTTGCTGCTGTTTTTGCCTTCCTGCAGCAGAACACAACACAAAGTGCCACAGAGAGCAGAGCTAGGAGGACTGGGAGATGGGTGGACAGGGCAGCACCGTGAGGCCAAGGCCTGGTCTAGAGGAGGGTGGGGATTTGTGAAGGTGGAATATGGAAACTCTGGAGGTGTTGCTGAGTTGAATTTCTTAGTGGCTCCTTTTGAGTTGTCTCCCTGCTTTCCCTTGGCTTTAGTACAGCTGGGAGCTCAAAAGGCTGTGCTGTGGAATAGGTCACTTGCTCTTCCTGAGCAAAGGCAAATCTCTATTGAAATCTGAGAAATCAATTTTTCTCATGCACAGTTCCAGAACTGCATCATGGGATTATGGGATTAAGTGCACACCTTTTTTTTTTTTTTTTCTTTTACCCTTTCCGTGGGTCAACTTTAAAGGTTTAAAGCTGCTTCACGGTTTTTGGACAGTTGGAAATGTGTTCCCAAGTTCAAAACCCTGTTGCTTTTGGAGAGAGGTTTCTCACCAAGTTCCTTCACACACCTGGGACTGTTTCTCAGCATATCATTTATGTGGCTGGGGACAAATGGTTCAGTACAGGGAAGACAGAAGTAAAAGACTCTGTAAGAAAGCTGGGAACTGAGTACTCTTGTGAGGAAGGAATATATTCCTTCTTCCTGCCTTCACTAAGCTTGGTAAAACAGTTGGAGGGCCCCAAAATTAGGTGGGAAGGTCTTAGGATTGTTCTGTGTCAGGTCCTAGTTGCTTAGACAGTGGAGACATGTAAAAAAACTGAGTTATCACTGGAGTAATCAGGATGAATAAACTAAAATTAAAGCTAATGTCATTAAATTAAGTAAGTTGGTCAAATGCCCTGCCATTGCACAAACATCTAATTGGATTTAGTTAAAAAGATAAACTAGTTTAACAACTGTTTATATTCAAGATGCATCCTTTACCCTTGAAATGTCAAAGAAAAAGTCGTGCTGAAATACTGATATTGATAAAGTTATTCTAACTTAAAATAAAATGTTCTTAGTGTGTGTAAATTGCTTTTTTTCTTGGTTTATATTTCCCTGCTCTTTAATGTTATATCCTTTAATTTCAGATACAAAGGTCTTGCGGTATTATTTTAATATGGGATTGCAAGTAAGTGCTTTTAAAATGAGTATAGCCAATTACCTGTAAAAACTGCTGGGTTTCTTGACAAATGTACTGATGTATTCAAAACTTCCAAGTGTCCTAAATGTGCATTCTGTGCTCTGCACTGTTAATATGGACTGACTTTCTTGGTGGAGATTAAAGCATGGCTCAGGGAAGTGAAGTTCTAACTCAAAAGGTGAAGTACACCATAATAATTGTTTAATAATTGTTTTACTGTGGGTTGTGGTGGTGGTTTTTCAGTTTTACTTTTGGGGTTTTCTGCCTTTTTTGGTTTGGTTGGGGTTTTTTTATGGTGGATAAATATTGTTTCTATGAAGAAAAGAGAAGAACCTGAGCCATTCTTGAGAGAATTTGTGTACTTAGATGAGATATCAAAGATCACTTAGAGATGTGTGGATGGAGTCTCCTAGGACTTGTGCAGCTAAGCTCAGCCTGGTTTGCACCATTTCTCTGTGTTCTGGAAACTCTTGCTCTGCTGAAGAGTTCTCTGTAGCAGTAGTCAAGTGCAGCCTTAGTGCTGCTGCTCAGGGAAGTAAAAAAAGCAGCATGAGCTCTTTCAACTGAAGAAACAGGGAAAATCTCTGAATATGACAAAGTTAATAAGTGGGGATCTTCTTTCTCTGTAAAGACTTCTGACACAACAGCAGTGTGGCTGTTGCTGCAGGTACTGCAGTATCTTTCCTGGTGGGCTTTAGTGGTTTGATGGGGTTTTTTTTATTTGTTTATTTGTCTTAAAGGGCTAGGAATGAAAAAAAAATGCATTTCTTCTAAGTTTAGATCAGAAAGTAGCAGTGATTTGGAGGAGGGCTGGGGAGGATGAAGCTGTATGTGTGACTGTTTTTTCCCTTTCCTCCAAGTATTGCCATCAGAGCTGTTGGCCTTCCATGATGTACGTGCAGCCAGTGCTGCCTCCATCTCCAGTAGAAGTTTACCCAGCATATGCTGAGCCAGCTCCTGTCCTGGATCAGTCCATGCCTCAGCTCTTCCCTGATGCTGGGCAAGCTGAAGTCCACCAGATTCCCTTGGAGGTGCCAGCAAATGGTTTGTATTTGAGTCATGCTGCATTCATGCTCGTGAGAGCCTGCGTGAAAAGGCCTCAATGTGGCTGAAGTGTGTGAATTTGCTCTTTTTTTCCTGTTTTTTTTTTTAAGGTAACTTCCAAAACACGGAGCCTCCAGCCCTGTCCTATGGGCCAGTGTATTATCCAGTGGTGTCTGACCCCTTCAGCCAGCAGCCTCTGCCTGGCTTTGACTCTGTGGTTCCTGCCTATCGCTACATTGGTACCTGGCATCCCATAAATCCTCCCCATGGAAATTCCCCACCTGTAGCTAAGACTGGGAGTTCAGGAGCACTGCCCCAGGTCAGCTACGTGGCCTCCCCTAACCCTGCACCTCCGGATGCACCTCAGGGAATGTAAATCTGGGAGCTGGGGGCTCCTTTTTTGGTTCTCATTTCTTGTTTGTCAGCTCTTGTTAATATTGCTTTGCAAACGTTATCCTGAGAGGGTTGAGTCAGTTGATCAAACTGTGTTCAAATTTCATGTTTCTCTTTAGGTTTATGCTACTGATAGATGACAAGATGTTGCTTTAGTTGATTAGGAAAGTATAGGAGAAAAGCACTGTAGTGCAGGGAACAGCTTGGATGTGAGTTACAAGGGAGTATGTGAAGAAACATGCTGGCACTGAGGGCTTGCACTGAACACTGAGACACCTGGTTCTTGCTGAAGCACTGAACCAGGCTGCCGCTACAACTCAGGTAAACACTGGGCACAGGGTCATTTAGAGGGGGATAATAACATTTAAAATAAGTTGATTTTTCTCAGATTTTGCAAAACAAAGCTGCTTTGCCTCTAGTGGTCATATATTTGTAACAGTTGAATTTCTTCTGTCTGCCTAGGTAGTGCATAGGTTTCATGGCTCTGCCAAGTGTAAGGATAATGTTTTGGTCTGTTGTACATTGTTGTATATTTGTGAGATTTGTTTTGTGAAAGCTGTTGCACATATGGTGGTGGTTGATTTGCACTGGCAGCACGAAATAAAAGCATTGAACACACGAACCTGAGTGGTCATTTATCACTGGCAGGTAATGTTCCTGACAATTAGCTGTCCCACAGCCTGGACTGAAGAAATGCAGTTGTGTGGGACAAGGCTGCTCCAGCCTTCTGTGAGAAAGCAACAAAAACTTTCAGCATGAAAATGGAAGTGGAATAATTCCTGGTAATTGCACCTTTTCCCCTCTAAATTCAGACACAACATGCTTGGCCCTCAAATAGCATTCTACACACAATTTAAACCAACTCCATTGGCCCATTCTGCTGTTCAGTGATTTTTAAAAACATTTTTCCTTTGTGTATAGGTGGGTGGTGGTGAAAACCAGATTAACTGCAGAACTGAGAGGGGAAAATACTGTATTTCCTTTGGTGTCCCTTTTAAGTAACCCTGGAAGCAAAAACAGTAGGGAAAAGCGGCTTGTTACATTTTTGTCTTAAATTCATGCAGCCTTGTTGGTGTTGATAATGTAACACTGGAATGGGAGGGCTCATACAAGCTCAGTTTTTTGTTTGTCTCCTCTGATTTTTAATTGCTGTACATTTAATTTGGCAATTTAATAACGGCTTTTCAAGATGGAACAGCCAGGTAAAAAGTCAAAGCAAGATGAAAATGACCCCTGAACAGCTAATTTGATTTTGATCTGCTGTGCTGTTTTTAAAACACAACATTTAAACAAAATAGTTTGTGAAGTAATGGGTGGCCTTTGTGTTCTGGCCTTTGTGTTCCTGCCTCTGGAGGAGCACTTGACTTACGCAGATGATTTTTGGAGAAAATACCATGGGTTTTTTTTTATTTTTCTCTGAAAAAGCCTTCACTAGCCCAACCTCTTAAAGGAACTAGTAAAACCTGTGATTTATTTTATTGACTTTAAAGTGTCACTGACCTAAGAAGTACAGTCTCAGTGCTCGAGTCATCAGGAGCGTTTCCACCTCTGTCTCAGGTGCCATCTGTCATATCCCAAGCAGTGGCTGCCAAGCACTGCAGGGAATATCTTCCCCTTTAGCCATGAGTTATGCCTCATTTCTTCCTCTGTCACTGAGACAGCCATGCTTCTTTCTACACACACGTGGTTATCACAACACAGTGCTGGTGCTTTATCTTCTGGTATTTGTCTGTCTCTGGAAATCAACTTTTCTTTAATTGGAAAAGCTGATCATTCTGGTAGAGCCTGAATTATGTTTTTGGCATGGTTTTGCTTGCACCATAAACCATGGCTATTGTGGCATTGTTGGCCACTTTGATATATGTGAAAATTAATTGATATTGCAACATCATATGTGGTCAGTTAACTTATTTGTGGATTTGATACAGGAAGGTACCTCTGTGACTCATTTTATGTATTTTCTGCCAGGGCTGTTAAGGCTCAAAATCTGCTTTTCTAACTAGCAGGTAGGGGCTGTGGGGAGCAGTTATCAGCGTGTCCTGGAGCTGGCTGATGAATGCTCTCCATGGATGGGAAATGCCCCCTCTTTATTAACAGCAAAAGAGCTCAGAATGGTACAGAAATGTAAGTGGTTGCTGGAGTCTTTTATTCCAATTTGGCTCCCCAGAGCTGTGTTGCAGTACAGCAGCTCTGCAGCCCTTGATCTAATAGCTGCCAGAAAAGCCACAAAGCACAGCTGACCTGCTTTGTGCTTCAGCCCTTTCCTCAGCTGGAGATTGCCAGCTCTGGCTGCAGCATCCCCGTGCTCACAATATTCCTGGCTTTGTGGCTAATCAGCCTTTTCAGGGGTTGTAGGATAATTCTCATCAAGATTACAGAGTTCTAGGGCTTGGTTTGAGATGTTGGAGGTTTGGTTGCTGTTTGGTGGTTTTTGTTTTTTGTTTTTTTTTAATGTAGGGGCTGATACACATTCCAAGATGTGGGTTTGGGGTCATTTTTTTGGTGGGGAACCCAGTGGCAGCCTGGTGATTTTCCAGATGTGTTTGGCACGTTTTAGTTTGATTATTGCTCTTACAGTTTGGTACCACACCAGTGCTCTGGGTTTTTCATGCCCAGCAGCATTGCTGTGACTGGGGGTATTGGGATAGAACTTGAAGCCATAACCATATTTTATCTTTAGTTAGAAGGATGGAAAAAATCCATGAGTATTGATTTCTATTTGGAATTATTATTTTTCTGCAGATTGATGTTTTTACATTTTGTTTTTGTTCTCTGTTGAGCTTCTTGAATCTTGTTGCCTAATAGTAAATTTTTAAAGCAGAGATTTGTTCCTGGAATGTGGGGGTTTTTGGTTTATTTTTTTGTGGATGGCTTTTCAGCACTGAAAAGGGAGAACAGAAAAGTCATGCAGCCAAGTTCCCACTAGTCATGCTTGCCACCTCCTTTCCTTTGCTGTGATTTTATAGATGAAAGGCAGAGGCTGAGCTTAAATTGACACCTGAAGGCTCTGTGAACTGGCAGCACCATGGAGTGCTCTCCTTCCAGGGAGAGCCAAGCCTCTCCTCCCTGACAGAGAGCCTGGCCCAAGCTGTGCCAGGAGAGGCTCAGGCTGGACAGCAGAGAGAATTCCTTATGGCAAAGGTTGTTACCTGTCACCAGAGGCTGCCCAGGGAGGTTTGGAGTCCCCATCCCTGGTGGCACCCAAGGAACACCTGGATGTGGCACTCAGTGCTCTGGGCTGGTGACAAAGTGGGGATCAGTCACAGGCTGGAGTCAGTCTTGGAGGTTTTTTCCAACCTGGATGATTCTGTGATTCTTCTGAAGCTGCAGGATGAACAAAGCACTGACCAACCCCAGTTTTTGTGCTCTGGGCTGTGGCTTCTTGTGTGATTAAGTGTTTCAGCCTCTAAACCTGCAAACCTTGCTGCCCTCAGCAGGAGGAGCAGGCTCCAGTCTGTGTTTGCTGGGTGATGCCAGACTCCAGGGTGGCTCTGTTACCTCAGCACCCCTCAGTGCATAATCAGCCCCAGCCTGGTGTTTGGCAGAAGTGCTGTGTCACCCCCAGGGCCTGTGCCCCGAGGCAACACCAGTCCTGCCCTGACAGCCCCTGCATCACTGCTGATGGCACCTCTCTGCTGTCTCTGGAGCTGTCAAATCCATCTGTTATTGGAGATAATTATTAATACTGTAGGGAGACACTGGGCTGTCTCCTACTAATGCTCCTGGGCTGTTTTCCCCTTGGTCACGTAACCAAACCGATTCCTACAGGAAGTTGTTTTTCTAGCTCTGTTGGCCTTTTTTTTTTTTTTGTTTTTATTTCACTCTTAGGTTCCATTTTTCTCAGCAGTGCTGCTGGGATACCTTTTTCTTTTATAAAATTACGCCACCAAAGGCTGCATTATATATGGAAGATATTCCATGTGTAAATCCAGACCCAGAATTCCAAGTAACTGCTTTTTTTCATAAGGGAGGAAGATAAAACCATTGAACCAGGACTTTATAGCTTTGAAGTCAGATCAGAGATTAAATTTTGCAGGGCAGGCCTGTATCTAGAAGCTTCTAGTCACTGCTGCTTACCAGATTTCACAGTCAGCTGGGCTGAGCACGTAGGAAACAGCTCAGCCCCAGGCTCAGAGCACGCTCCAGGCACTGACTGCAGCCCAACCCTCCCTGCACGTGGGGTGATCTGCAGCCCCAGCACAGGTGCCTGAGGCCTGACGGGGTGGTTTTATCCCTTAGGCTCAGTTTATGGCAATACTTTTATTCCAGGTGCTAAAACTCACCTTCCCTGGAGCAGGTGAGCGTTTTGCCACAAGCTTTGGGGTGTTTGCGGCCCAAGGTGAGGGTCAGTCTGTGCTCAGAGCTGTGATGAGTGCTTGACTTTGTTGGATTAGAGAAGATGGACTTTTAAGAGAACGTGGAATGTCCTCTAATGATTAAATTAAGGGACCATGCAACTCCCCCTGTCCTTTCCGTATGTGTTTTTCCTGTTCTCTAACCTCTGTTATTTTCATTTTCCAATCAATTGTAGACATGTAGTTTCTAACTCTGTTTAAACCAGTACTTTTTTTAATATTTGTCACAGCTGAAAGCAAAAAAATGCTTATTTTTACACTTGTGGTGATTATGGGAATGTGTGATTTGTGTAACTCTTCAGGAATTGCAACTAAAAGGGGATAAAATTTTCTGCAAAGCTTCTCCATGGAATGGGCCAGGTTGGGAGGGATCTGGTGCCACCTCCCTACACAGGGCACAGTGTCCAGGTGGTTCTGGAATATCTCCAGGGAGGGACACTCCACACCCTCTCTGGACAAAGTGCTCCAGTGCTGGGTCACTCCCTGGCCTTGCAGGGACATGGAGGGGATGGAAATCCCTGTCAGGTGAAATTCAGTTCCAGTTTCTGGAATAAGAAGCACAACTGGGCATTCACTGTGCCTGAACTCTGAACTTTCAGCTTTCTGATGTGAGGGGGAATGTGCACATCCAGCTGCAAAAAATCCTTGTCTACTGAAAAGGAAAATGGTGTAGCCTTTTGTTTTGATGGGAATATTTAAGTTTCTGCAGCTGGGGATCCCCGTGGTCCTGAATTTCTTATAGCTTTTGCCATGGTCAAAGAGTTAATTTGTGTGTCCCCATTGCCTCCCTTGTGCAGGCATCTCCTGCATCCCAAGGAAAGGGATATTGCCATGGTTTAACTCATGGAAACTCTTGTTTTACTGGCTTGACCAAAAGCCTCTGCTCAGAGGTGGAAACCTTTTGAAATGTATCTCCAGGAGTTTAATGAGATTTGCTGGACGACAGCTTTCCATGAGCAAATTATGTTAATACAGTTATAAGCTGGTGCTCAATGACTCCCTTACACTATTAGCTATATTGCTAATTGTGTGGCCAGTGCAGTTGTGCTGCTCTCAGGATATCTTTGGGGAGCAAATTAAAAAGAAATTACACTTACTTAGACTTTCCTGTACAGGAGTAATTGCATTCATGTGGTGAATTTTATTTGCCAACACTTCCAGTGGGTTGCTGTTTGATATAATGAATATTTTGGGATCATTTGGGGTTTCTTTTCCCCCCAGCCAGGTGTTGCTAAGCTCTTGCTTAAATTTGGGTGACCAGCTTCACTGGAGGTAAGCAGGACTGTGAGATGTCTTTTGTTATTTAAAAACTCTAAAATGTCAGATCTGTTGCTGTTCATAAATGTTTATTATCAATAGGCAGCTGGAAATGTTACATCTGAAAAGGTAGAAACACCTTGATTTTTTTCAATAGGCTTACATTTTTGGGGAAAAAAAATTAAATGCTTTTTAATTTTTTTATTTTTTTCTCAGTTTACAGTTAAGCTAAAAATACACATAAAATAAATAATTTTATTTGATATGTACATTGGTTCATTTTGTACAGGTTATATGAGGGGCTGACATGGAGTCTGCACTACGGAGGGAAGAGATGCAAGTAGAAAAGTACATAAAACTAAGCATCTGTTTTTGCTTTTTGCTCTTGCCCTTTTCTCCCCCTTCTCTCCAGGGGAGGCTGTTACCACTCAACTGGCAGATTCTGAGGTCCCCATTCTGTCTTTGCATACACAAAATTCGTACAACATCTAAAAGTTCTTTTGCCTGGAAAAGGCCTTTGAGTTTTTGAGCAAAACTAAAATAAAGAAGAAGAGGTGGGGGAGGGGGGGAGAAAGCCTCACCTTTTTTATTCCATGAAATAAAAGGGCATTTTAAAATATGCTTGGGTGTGAAAGCTGTTTCTGTGGTTGCCTTTTTTTTTTTCCTTAATTAATGAAGATTTAATCTGACCATAAAACTTGCTTGCTAAAAAAACTCTTTGTGGAGTCACCCCGGGTGTCCAGGGCTCCCATATAGAAAATAGAGAATTTAAGCATCTGCTACTGTCTTTTGCTTCTCAAAATCCTTAGCCCTGTAGTCCCCAGACCTGCCTGATAATAAACACCTTCAGTAGTTTTTAAATAACTGTACAATACCCAGAAAAATAGACCCAAAAGTGCCCCCTCGCTGAAAAACAACTATTTATAGTCAAAAGGCCTCTCACTCTGTTGGCTAAAGGTATCACAGTGTTCTGTCAGCTCCTGCACAGGGCACGTCAGAGCCCTGAGCACAGCCTCTCTGCTGCCTCAGGAGGTGCTGCTGATGTGGGAATTCTTTCAGTGGGAGGGGAAGAGGAAAAAAAAAACCAACGCCATCCCCAAAATAGGCCGTGCTGGGCAGGGATGGGGTGGCCAGGGTGGTGCACTGGTGGCTGTAGGGGGTGGGTGTTGATGGAGAAGGGTCTGTCAGGAGATCCCTCCTTGGCAGAGGGTGCTGATGCCATGATGATTTTTGTCTTTTCTTTTATACCCCTGTTATACCTTTTTACAATTTCTGTGTTCTCGGTGCTTTTTGCCTCCATTCCTGGACTTGTTTGTCAAGCTGGGAGACTGAACATTTCAGAAGCTTTGCAGTGAGGGATCAGTGTGCCCAGAGCCCAAGGGCCTCTCCAGAACACATTTTGTAACCTGAGACAGAACCATCCAGGGGAAGGTTCCTTGGGGAGGGGGGCTCACTGGAGCCTCTCATTGGGGAATCTTTGATAGATGTGCTAATTAGTAACACCTCTAATGTGATCCCAGATCTTTGGTGGGTGGGCACTGCGGGGTGCAGGGAGGTGCATTCGACCTGGACGTGATCCCTAAATAAACACCAAGGTAAAATCCCTTTTTCCCTTCTATCTGTGTTTGACTCTTGATTTTAAGACCAGCAAAAGGCATCAGTTGGACTGGATCTCCAGAGGTCTCTCCCACCCAAGCCATGATTCTGCATGTAAGGAATGAACTAGCTCTAAAACTGTGGGTGGTTTGAGTTCTATTGCTGTTGTGGTTGGGGGTTTCATTTTGCTTCGTGCACCTTAAAAAAAAAAAAAAAACAGAGCAGGTCAAAAGTTTTTCCCTGAAGCACAAAATGCTATCAAAGGTTTGGAAGATAATGATCAAATGCTTCTGCTTTTTAAGTGTACTTCTTTAGATGAAATGTGGTTTCTTTTTAAAACAATGGCTCTTGGTCAGGAGTTGCCTCCAGAGCAATGGTGGGTCAGGGGGAGGTAGTTATATGAATAATATTGGAATTACTCTTCTGTAAAAAAGGGCCTGAAATGGGGAAAGAAGCGTGAAACTGACACTGAATCAAATTATAAATGCCCAGAGTATTCTCCATCTCCTCCCCCAAAATCCAGTTAGGGAGTGACTTTATAGCTGTTTCAAGTCACACATTCACTGAGAACTGCTGATTCTCTTGGGGGACAGTTTATTTTAAATTCTTCTCCAGTGAGTGGATTTATTATCCACCACAGTCTCACCACCGATTCCAATTAATTTTACCATGCCATTAATTAAGAGTGCCCAGCCCACCTGGGAAGGTGTGACCAGCCCTGGGGCTGCTGTGCCAGAGGGCCTGGAAGTCCCTCTTGAGAGGAAGAGGTGCCTGTAGTGCATCCACCCCAAAAACAACTCCAGGACTTCTCCGTTAAGGAACAGCTGTCATTAACTCTAAGCAGCCCTGGTGGCTTGGATGTTTTTGCTTATTTTCTGCTGTTCCATGTGTGGAATTGCAGCTGAGGTGGGAGAGGTTCCTGTTCCTTTGGGAATCCTCTGAGGCTGCACAGAGCTTTCTCTGTCTGTGGGATGGGACTGGACACTGCAGGATGAGTTAAGTGGTTAAAGGGGAACTCAGCCAGGAGTTAAACCAACCCTGAACCTCCTCCTGGTTAACTGAAATATGCTTTTCTTTGGGATTTTGGCCTTTTGAAAAGGAAAGTAGCAACACCAAAGCGATGCTGGGAAGGGAAGCGGGACAAACATGTGATGGTGTGAGAGCAGTGGGTGCTGGTGTGGCTCCCAGCTGCTGGAAAACCCAGAGGTAATTCAGTTCCTTGCACTGTTGCTGGCTGCCCAGATATCCCTGCTTACACTGTCAGCGACATCCAGGGCCCCAGTGCAGGGCCCTGTGGGTGCTCCTGTCCCTGGCAGGGAGCTCTGAGTGCCCTTTCCCTGCCAGAACCGTCTCAGAGCTCCTCTCGCTCACACCAAAGCCCTTTATCCAGAGAGAACACTAAAGAACATTGCACAGAGAAGCCTGGCTGAGGAGCCCCTCCCAGAGCTGCAGTTTCCTGCTGCCCAGGCTCCTCCAGCAGCCACGGTGCTGGCCATGCTCTGCTGCCTGGGATGGGTGTCCGGGAGCTGCCGTTGCCTCTCCCGGGGCAGAACAGGCAGCAGGACCACCCTGCTCCAGTCACAGCCTCCCTGTGGCCTCCTGTGACACCCAGGGGAGTTGTCCTTGCCAGTGATGGGGTGAAAAGTGGTTATTACAGAGGTGATGACGGGATATTTTCCTACAGCCCTACCCCGGTACCCCGGTGTGCACCAGTGCTGGGCTGCCTGTGGAGAACCCCCCCCACACCAATGCTTAAAATTCTGTTGTACCAACCAATTTTAACCTCTTTAAAAGGTAAGGGTTTATGTTCATACATTAATAGATTTATTTAAATATTCTTAATATTTACAGTGGCTGCTTCTGCTAAAAACCGTGTTACATGGACTGTCAGGAAAGGGATGGAACACAAATACAGGAAGGTGACATTAAGGGTGAGGCATAAATCACAAAAAGCAAAAGTGTGTGTCAGAATTTAGGCTTCCAGGGTATGCTGCTCCTGCTCTCTGTCTACTGCAGAAGTCCCCTAAATTCCCTTCATGGGGAAACCATGCGAGTTTCCTACATGGAAAATTATCATAACAGACAAACAGTTAAATCCTAACCTGAATCAGTTGTAAGAAAATAAAAGTACATACTACTGCTACCAATATTAACTACTGACTGTATATAGCGCCTTTAAATCTGAAAGTGCTTATCAATAATGAACTAACCCCCCCTGCGAGGTAGGTAAGTATTATTATCCCTATTTTACAGATGGGGAAACTGAGGCATTCCAGAGGCTGAGTGACTTGCCCAAGGTCACGGGGGAGGCAGAGGCGGAGCAGGGAGAGGAGCTGAGCTCCCTCCTGGCTCTGACCCTGCCCACGCTTCCTCTGAGGGGACACAGCTACAAACACGGGAGTATTTACATATTTACCAGCCAGTGAGCCACGTACAAATGCAGTTTTCCAAATAACCTGCATGGAGAGTTCAGGTAATTTCTTGTTTCTGAAGCAATTTATGTAATCTCTGACCTGAGTACAAACACCTCCCGGCTCTATTAGATTCTTAGCCCTGGGTGTTACTTGTTACCTTTTTAATTGGTGATGATGCCCCATCCTTGGAAGTGTCCAAGGACAGGGCTTTGGAGCAACCTGGGGTAGTACTAGGAAGGTGTCCCTGCCCAGGGCAGGGGGGTTGGAACAAGAACTTTAAGGTCCCTTCCAACCCAAACCATTCCATAACCATTTGTAGGTGTGCTGCTTTAAAAAAGCCAGGTGAAAATGGCACAGGGATGGAAGGTGAGGAAAAAAATGCAACTTCAAGAAGCACGAAACCTAAGAAAAAGGGTAAGTGGTTGAGATCTCAGTTATTCCTAACTCCAAACTCCTTGCATATGTACAGGCATCCTTCTTGAAGCCCACAGAATAAAGGCCAGGTGTGAACCAGCTGAGCCAAGGAAAAGTTTATCTCTTCACAGGAGAAACTCAGTGTCCCATCAGCTCCTACCCTGGTCCTTGCAGAGACAGCACAGGGCTCATTCACTCAATTCTCTGAGCAAAAGGATAACTTTCACCAAAACAGGTTTTCTTTGTGAGCAACTGAAAGCAGAAAAATATTGGTGAAGTCCCAAATACTGTGACTGCAAGTGAATTAAGCAAAACCTGGGTTGGTGGTTTTTTTTTCTTTTTTTTTTTTTTTATCAAATGTATTTTTCAGAAGCTACTTCAATTTTGCTCCCCTGAAGCTCCTGCTTTAGCATAATAATAATTCACCAGCTGCTCCAAAGTCTATTGCTATCAACAGGGATGCATAGGTGCAATCAAAGAGAATTTTGCCTTTCGGGGGGGGACCAGTTTGAGTTTTGCAAACTCCTGGACACGTGTATTAATCACAGCCAAATCAAATATTTGTGCTGCATTCCAAAGGCAGCTCAGACTCACTCGTAGCTGGGAGCAAGGAAGGATCTCAGTCGTGGAACAAAGCCCAGGGGAGCCCCAGCCCAGGAGCCACGTGGAGCATCTCCCCCTTGGGCACAGCGCTGGGGCTTTGCAGATCTGTTTGATGCCAGCTCCCACCCCTGCCCTTTGGGGGCACAGCAGGGCAGTGAGACACACCCAGTCTGCAGGGGAGGGGTTTTTACATTTTGGGGGGCAGCACTGCAGAGTTAATTCTGTTTCTTTGTGCTGTTTGTACCTGGGGGATGCATGCCAATGGCACCATGTGAGCATCACCAGCAGCCGTGTGCTTGTCCTTGTGGGACACTCCAGAGCCCTTCTGCTGCCCAAGGATACAAACCCTGCTTCTGGCCCCCTTTCAGGCCCACCTGATGGAATCTGCACAGCTCTACTCGAATTGTTTTCATTCTTACTCCTTACCCAGGAAATACCACGAAGGCTTGCTGGCCCCAGAGTTCACAGATTGCAGTGTGGCTTAGCTGAGGCATCAGAGGATTTGAGTTCACCCTCCTGTGGCACCTCCTGTCGCTTCCTGCTGACGTTTATCTCTGCAGAAACGTGCTCACTTTGGTTTCTTGGCCTGTGGGGCTTTCATTGTGAGCATTGCCTTGGTGGGTTGGGGCTGTGGCTCTGCCCTGTCGATGGATTTGCTCTTTCAGCCAGGGCTGGGTGCTGGATTTCCTCGTGGAATGATCAGCAAGCTGCTCCCCAGCCTCGGGTTTTGCAAGTCTCCTTGTGTACCACCAATGTCAGCTTGCTCAGCCTTCCATGAAGGAAGAGGAAATGCACTTTTCAAAGACAACTCTAACCCTGCAATTAGAGTGAAAGCCGGAAATCTGTTGATACAAAAGTGCCTCTCACTCAGCCTTTACTGACACATCCAGAGGCTTAAATATTTGGGGTTTTACGCTGCCTGCTGGTAACAAGACTGCTGTCATTATCAGCAAGGAACACAGAAACGTTTTTGAGTCTCTGCTCCTCGCTGCTGATTTATCTCAAATAGGGCTGGCCTGGAGCCACAGTCTCCACCCTGAGGTCTGTGCTGAACTCTTCCATGAGCCCAGGGTGTTGGCACCTCAGCTCTGCCCCAGGAGCTGCTGCATCACTCACATTTCTCTCTGTGCTCCACTGGGCTTTCTGGGTGAAGCTGCACAAGTGCCCAAAGTAAAAACCCCGCAAGGAGAGCATCCTTCACAGGAGGAGGGAGCCAGGTTTAAAACTGGGGCACTGTCCAGCTGCAGGTGCTCCAGCATCTCTTATCCCTCTGCTCCTGACCCTCCCTGCTGCCAGCAGAGCTGCCCCTGCCCCTTGCTGGTGAAATCTGACCCGTTCCAGTGGCAGGTGTGGATTTTCCAGCATTGTATTTGTCCAGAGGCAATTCTCAACCCCGTTCCCAGGTGAGGGGACTGCTGGCAGCCAGCCTGGGGAAATGCTGCAGCTCAATAACCCCTCCTGGGAGCAGAGCCCTGCACGAGGGCAGGAATGAAGCCATTCCCAAGCTCCTGGGCAGAATTTGCTTCTGAGGAGGAGGCAGCTGACCAAGAACATCTCTGAAGTGGTGCTGAGTGCCAATCACCTCTGTCCCTTAGCAACACTGCAGAAGGAAGTTCAAGTATCCCACTGTTAAAAAATAAAAATAAAACCCCCTAAAAGCCCCTGTAAAGAATTCAACCATCTTGCCCTTGATGGGGTTGTGTTCTCTCCCTCTCTGATGCTCCCTGGGACAACAGCAGTGCCCATGCTAAGCCCTGTCCAGACACTCCCACAGCTGGGAAATACAAGATTTAAATAAAAGATACCACGTCCTGCCACACTCCTTTTTGTTGCACCTCAGAGAAGGAGCTGCAGAGCTGTTCCAAGCTGCTGGTGCAGCTGGAGCTGCTCTTGGCTCTTTTAAGACCCAGGGGCCCAGGGAAGATGCTCTCCCTCAGGAGATGGTTTTCCCCCTGCAGCCCAACACCCGTCAGAGAGGCAGCAAAAAGGGAATGCAGCACTGGAAGTAAACTGGGAATTGCAAAACAAGGGCAAGGCTCAGAGCTGGGGTTTGGTTCAGCCCGTTAGAAACTACTCTGAGGTTCGTATTTCAAGCAGCCAGGGTTGTTTTGGGTTGTTTTCTTTTCAGTTCATCTACACAGAAGTTGGAGGCAAGGCCAGGTGCTGGCTCCCACTGTCAGCCTAATTGGAAGGTCCTTCTGCTCCCCAAAAGGGAGATTAGGTAAATAAGCAAACATGTTAGCAACAAAAACATGTTCCAGGTGGATGATCAAAGGGGTCTCATATTCAGTAACAATTCACAATATTAATATAGTGGCCTGAAAAAACAAGCACAACCAAAAGAATCAGAAGTCATATTGCTTAAAGGAAACAAAAAAAAAAACCCGCCAGTTATAGGTTGAAACCCTTTTAAAAAATATTTTCAGTGTGATTCTCAGCCTCCTGCTCACCAGCTGGTTGTGTTGATGAGCAAAACTGAGCAGGATGCAGAGGCAGTGGTGTTGGACAGCAGCACTGAAAGCCAGCTGGGGTGGGATGATGATGGGAGCACTGGAGAAATCCTTTCCTCAGCCACCTGTGTGCCTGAAGTCTGTGGGGTTTGGAGACTAAGACTGCATCCAAAGGGATTCCTGTGCTGCATGGTGACCTTGCAAATGGTAAGACCTTTAGTTTAGTATTAGTGAGTGTAAAAAAAGTAAATTAAAAAAGGTGCAGATGGCTATAAAACAGGCCATAACATAAGTAGGTTTACACTTTCTTTTTTCACCTGTGGACAGAAAGGAAACAGATGAGAGCAAACAATTACCAATACTTGGCTGAGTTTTCCAGGGAGAGTTAAGAGAGCTTTGCTTAGAGCCGGGTGGTGACGTGATCCTCCTGCCCATCTTTCCACTGGTTCATAAACAAGTCACAGGCCTCTCCCCACGAATCAAACACATCCTCTGACGAGTCTATAAGTTTGGAGTTAGAGGAACAAATACTGGAAGCACAGTGAAGGGAGCTGGTACAAACCACAGGGCACTCCTTGCTCTGTCCTGAAAGTCTCGTGTTCCCACTGTAGGCCACCTCATTGAGGTTAATTTCACTTTTGGAACAATTCTCTTCTCTCTCTCTGTCCATCGGAGAATATTTAATGTCTTTCCACATGTAGTGGGGCTGAATGATGCCGTCTGAAATGGTGTACATGGGCTCTGAGCTGGGCTCGGGGACATGGCCGTTCATCTTGGAGAAGAGCAGGCCCAGTCTCTTGAAGGACTCCTTCTTGGAGCTGGAGAGTCTCTGAACTCTGTTCCCGTTTCGGACGAAGGAGCGCTTGCTGATGCCGTTGCTTTTTGGCTTCTCTTCCACCATGTTGATCCCAGACATGGTTTTGATCAGAGCAGATACGTTGAAGTCCTTTTTTTTGTTGGCTACACTGAAAGACACGCTCTTGGCCCTGGATTTTTCTCCAGCACCGTCCTCATTTGTTTCGTCCTTTTGGGACACCTCAGTGCTGCTGGTAGAGTAACTCCTCCTCTGGGGCTTCCTGTTCCCTAAGAGGTCAAGAACTTCGTAGCGGAAACTCGAGATGTCCTGTTTTAATTCCTGGGGCAAGAGGAGACAGGAGTTACTCCCAGCAGCCTTACCTGACTGAAGGAATGACCACGTTCCCTCGGGAGGGCAGTTCAGCTGATACCAAACCACACAGGAACGTCACATCCACGTCCAGCGGCACACAAAAATGATGTGTTGGTGGTGCTGAGAACTGGGGACCTCACGAGGCTTTTGCCTCCAAAGGCTGGGGACTGGCCCTGTTGATCAACACCCTATGCCCACCCCCTGCCCCCCTCCCAAAAAAAGCCAGATAAAAGAGTTACAGGAGAGGAAAAGCTGCTGAACTTTGGCAGGAATCCTGCCTAGCTGATAGACCCAACTTTAGCTTTGTCGGTGAGTGTTCTTAATATCCATCAACCCCAACCTATTCTTTGGCTCTGTCTGCTTTAGGATTGGGAATGTGCTATTGACTCAAATCCCATACTTCATTCCTACCCTTTTCCAATGCTTTTGTCTGCATAGCACATTGTATATTAAAATCTGAGAGGTGATCATATAGAAGATACTCAATAATAACTCACTGTGCCCAAAAAACCCCACAGGCCCATCAGATACATCCCAGCTCCACTCATAATCCCAATTCCCACACATCACAAATTGCCTTAACAAATTACTGCAAACTCTGCAAGAGGCCGTTTGAATTGAAAAAACAAATTATTGTTGAGGAATAATAAATTACCTTGAAGTTTTCTTCAGTTAAACCTTCATTGGTTTTGGAAGTTCTTATCATTGCTGCGACGTATCTTTTCACAAGATTTCTTATCACTTCCTGGAATAGGAAACAATCCAAGTGATTCAATTGCCAGCTCAGCCCAAACTCTGTTCTTGCTGCGTTCCCCTGAGCTCTTGCCAACAGCAGCTGTCCTGACTCTGCTGGCTAAAAATCACTCACCACTAGGAACAAAATGCTTCCTTTTAAGCAGAGAGAACCTTGGGAAGGGGTGATGCAGCTTCCACCTTATGGATGCTCAGCTTTTAACTAAAGGCAAAGCAGGTATTTTGCACTGGAGTTTGTGTATGCTGAGAGAAAATTCTTGGAGCAGCCTCTCCAAGGAGTTCTTAGATGTGCTCTTAAATCTCAGCTGCTCAAAGTTTTCACTACTACCAATCTCATGTATCCTGATGGGCTGAATTTGGCATTTGAAGGTGGTTTATCGATTATTTGAAAGCCAAGGAGGTTGTGTTAGCAATAAGTAAGGTGAGGAACAGCCAGGACCCCACGGGACAATGGACATTCACCTCAAACCATGTCTGCAGCTGCCTGGGTGTTCCCTAAGGGCAGAAACTCTTTCCAGGATGGCTGCACCATCTGTGGGCTGCTCTGGAAGGGTGAAGTCACACCCTCAGGGGCTTCTCTAAGGGCTCTCACTCCTCTGTGTTGCCTGTTTGCTACACTCCCTGCTTTTGGTTGGATAAGCCCCGTTTTGCTCTGCTCATGTCCCTCCCTGGTGGCTTTGCAGAAGCAAACTGGTGCTTTGAGCTTGTCCATTTATCTGTGCCAGCCAGAACACACCAGGGCTGTTTGTACAGACAAGAGACCACTCCAAACCCGCCCTGCATTTCCCCCCACTTCAAAAAACGAGTCTGAGCACCACCAGGCTGAAGATGGTGTCTGCACCAAGGCTCTGCTGGGAGGTTTTTAAGAGATCCCAGTGTCGCAGCCGTGAGCTGTGCTGTGGAGTCAGAAAGCACCATATGTCAGTTGTCAAAGGTGACTAATTATGTTAACCACCAAGTTCAGATAAAAGTGCTCTTCAGAAAGCAGGAGATGTCTTCAGTAAGACAAATTACTAATGGCTTTTGGCAGTGGAGCCTAACACACCACCTAACATTCTGGAGAATTTTTTTCCTTCCAGCGTGCTGGCATAATACATCCCACTGAATTCAAGGGCTGGAGCTGGTGTTTTTAATAAAGTTTCATCCTTTTGTAGGTTGAGCTTAATGAGTATTTGATGACAGGCAAGCTGAGGATAAACAAAACCAGCAAGATTCAGCAAAGGAATCATTCCTCCTTTCCTGAGCTGTCCCAAGCAAAAGAATATCCCAACCACAGCCTGAGTTAGGGATGCTTTACAAAAAGAGAACAAGAGAGGAACAATTCAAGAGGGCAAAAATGCTGCAGAAATAGTTTTAATCAGGATGGCCTGACAGCCTGATGGCAGTGGGGATGTGACCTTGACTTACACAGCCACACTGATACCTGCAAGTTTTCCACTATTCCAGAGGGGCTGAAAGGCAAGGACAGATTTACTGAACCATCCACCTCCAATGAGGAAATGCTTTAATCCATGATAAGCAAAATCCTCTTAGAGGACCTACACTTATCAAAACATACTCTGGAAGCAAGCAAGAATTGAAGTATTAGAAAATGAGGAGGAGGAAGAAACAGCAAGTAAAAACTTTATGTGCCCAAGAGTTTACCTGGTAATGTTGATTCTGAATCAGGTTGTCAGCGTGTCGTTCCTGGAAAGAGAAAGGCACAGGGGTGTCACCTGTCTGATCCTGTTTTTGGATGGCTCTGAGCAAGTCATGATCCAGTGACCCTCTGCTGATCCCTGAACGTGCCCAACACCCTCCAGAAATGAAGCACAAAGCCGTGAGCTCCTTACTGTGAATGTTTTGAGGTTTTCGTGCCTCTTCTGTTCACTGTCAGAGTCGTCACCTGGGCACAGCTGGTTGTGGATCCACTTGCAAAGGTACCAGACTGACTTGGGGCTGGGGACAATGTTGAAGGGAGGGGGCAGAGTGGCACCTTCATCGAAGTAACTCATCCAGAGCTTCGTCCGTGCGAACTTCCACTCGATATCCGCGTGGTCCTGCAAGAGAAGGGCAGAGACCATCAGCAGCAGCACGCAGGTGCTCCTGGAGCCAATGCCCACGGCTCAGGAGGTGAGGAGTGAGCAGGGAGGGATTTCTCCAGCTGCAGGCAGAGCAGGATCACTCCTTACATCTCCCTCACTGGGGGTGGGCTTAAAAAAAAACTGGTGTGAAATGCAGCTGGAGTAAAAATATACCAGCCACTGAGAAATGAGAGGGGAACAAGACCCAGCAAGGAGAATTCCACATGCTGGAGGCCAGCTTTGTCCTTAAGAGGTTGTGCTTATTAGTTCACCAATGCAAGAAGTAAGAAAACACATTTCTTATTTTGATTTTTGCTAGCACTTTTATTATCACAAACCGCTGCTCCTCATGTCTAAACCCAATGAATTCTCATATTCTTCCCTGGGAAAAAGGTCTTCCACAGTGGTTTTTGATTTGTGTTTTATGGCCTCCATTAATTCTGCTCTTATAAGGAAATGGCACATTTTATGTGTGCCGTATTTTCCATCTTGCCTCTGCATTATCCTTACAGAAGCCAGGCGACATTTTACTCTTAGGTTGGTGGGGTTTTTTTGCATTTGGATTATCACCATGATGGCTTGCTGTGCCCTAGTGGTTTTCACCCCAACAAAGCAGAGGTGGGAAGTTAACACCATCATTTTAGAGCTGCACAGATAGACACAGGGTCTGTAACAGTCCCCAGGAAAGGAAGAGAGAGTTATGGAAGAGACTGACCTTACAGACCTCAAAACAGCTGGATTTGGGGAGCACTCTCTGCAATTTAGTCCATGGAGCCAACCCAGAAACAAAGAACATATTCCCTCCAACATCAGGGCAGAGGCAGCTCCCCGCAGCCCGAGAGCCAAACCAGATCTTGTGCTGCTTTGTGCTGCTTTTAAAGCTGAAAAGGCACCACTGCTTTGTGTGTTCTGCAGGAATTCTGACATTAGGTGGAAAAGGGAGGGAAATTATTGTCGCCGTCGCAGCACGGACAGGAAGAAAAACCACATCAAGTCCAAGCTCAGGTATCAATGGCAGCAAGAGATTTAATGTTTTTTTTCCCAAGGCTTTTATATGTTAATTCACAAAAAGGGAGTTAAATGGCATAAAGTAATTGGTCCTCTGGCCATCCACTCCTTGAGGGGATAGGCCAAATTCTAAGACACCCATTCCCAAATGTTTGGCTGGCTAGAGCTGTAACAGTCCGACAGAACAATCCGCAGGTGCAAGGAGTTTACAAAATGATAACTTTGTTTTAGACAGCTTTGCATGGGAAAGACAGAGCTCTCACAAAATGCTGCAGAGAGCTGAAAGATTTCTCTGCTAAAAGCTTTTCAGCGTGCACAAATGATCTTACATCTCACACCAGCATGCTGAACAGAAACGGGGGATTTGTGCGCTGTTACCGCTGCAGAGGACAGCGCTGAGCTGATGGTTGTGACACTTCAGCCTCTCCTCATCTGCCTGAACAGTGTCTGACACAAGATTAAACCAAAGCCACGGTGATTCAGGCTAAGGAACGGCGCAAGGTGGGAGGAAAGGACAATGCGGGACTTTTAATTTTCCCAGGAGATTTCAGCGAGGTTGGAACAAGCAGCTTACTGAGCGCGGGGTGCTGGGCTGCAGCTCTCGCAGGCAGCCACTGAAGTGTAGGACAGGGAGTTTAATAAGATATGGCTGAACATCATGCCCAAAAAATTACTACACTGGCTCTCTGGCCATGCTCCAGCGCCCTGACACGGGTAAAATATGCTCACACTTTGACAGTGAGGTGCAGCTGAACTCCATTTCGGTAATGTATTCAAATTACGTGCAGCCCTCACTTTAGATCGACTGTCCCAGCAGCCCAGGAGCACATTAATCTCTGCAGATGGTCTGAACCAGCCGAGAACAGGATTGTCCCCTGCCAGTTCACCACAGCAAGCCCATAGGCAGGCTCAGAGGCGCATCCTGACGCGCCCCTTTTTTCCTCCCACACTGTCAGACCCCATAAACTGCAGAACTGCAGCATTGCTGTGAAGTGTCACAGGTTGATGCTGCTGGAAATGAAGTTCTGGGTAGTAAAAAACGCAGTTTGTAGCAGTAGGAATAACTGCCACCATAAAAGAGACCAGAAGACAACTCCTGCTCATTTTTGGTTCATTTGTCTCTACCTGCCAGCCCACAGGACAACTCCTGCCTATCAACTGCTCCCAGTTACAGGCAGAGCTGCCCCAGCCCCTTCCAGAAGCAGAGCTGGCTGCTCCCTGCACATAAAAGCTCCCTCATGCCCATCTTTCCACCTGGACCTTTCCAGGTGTGGGCAGCTGGAGCTGAAATGAGGAAATGATGGGCACTGCAGGCCAGGTGAGCCCAGAGGGACCAGGGAGAGGGGAGAGCAAATCTATCCCCAGAGAAGGGGCCTGAGCTGCACTTTCTGTGCTTCACTTGGGTATAGAATTATATATTATATTCTATTATTTTCCAGTTATCATGGAAAAGCCTTCTAAGATCATCCAGTCCAACCATTCCCCAGGGCCACCACTAAACCCTGTAGCTAAGTGCCACATCCACACACCTTTTAAATCCTTCCAGGGATGGAAACCCCACCACTGCCCTGGGCAGCCTGTGCTAGCGCTTGATGATTGGGAAGGGAAGGAAAGGGCTAAAAAAAGCTTTTCTGCACAAAGTGGGAGGTTTTCTTTGGGATTTTTTGGTTTTTTGTTTGTTTTACTTTTTGCTCTTTCATTTTAAAATAGCTGGATGGGACACTTCATCCCTGGAAGTGTCCCAGGCCAGGCTGAACAGGGCTTGGAGCAACCTGGTCTCATGGAAGGTGTCCCTGCCCGTGGCAGGGGGATCTCAACCCAAACCATTCTGGATTCTGTGCCTGCAAGGGCTTTCCTAGGGGCTGAGTGCTCTGAAGCTCAGCAGGACTTTTCCCTTGGGAAGTTTTGAGGCTGGTCTGAACAAATCCCTGTTGGTCTGAGTGTGTCTGTGGGTGAGGCCGGGGGATGCTGGCTTCACCCCACCACCTGTATTTCTTCTTGTGCTGTCTCAGTCAACAAGTGCACTGTAACCTCTCTTAAAAGACAGACCAGACCCTCTGCACAAAGCTCCAAGTATCTTTTCTTCCCTTCTCCGTTCTGCTGCTGCAAATCCCCCAGGGTTTACGAACTCAGCCTGTCTCAGTTATTCACCTTGATGTTTTGCGAAGCTGAGCAAGTCAGATGAGAGCTCCTGGCAGCATTTTTGTGTTGGAAATATACAGCAAAGAGCCACTTCAGTTTTACTGACAATGTCTTTGTGTGCCAGGAAACCACCATTTCCTTGGTTAGAGCTCTCCTTAGTGCTGTAAGCAGTAAAATCCCCACACAGAGCTACAGCTCCCCGAACTCTCCTCCCTGTGCTGAGTACCAAAAAACCACTTCAGCATCTGCTCTGTGCCCACTTCAAACCTGCAGCAGCTGTGAGTTACAGCCAGGACATCAGTCCTTGCACTGGCTGTGAATGTGGCCCCACCAGACGTGCTCCAGGGCTGGGGTGTCTCCCCAGTGACTGCTGGCCCCTGGGCAAGGGACACATTTTTGGGAGGTGCCTGAGTCTGAGCAGTGAGTTCAGGATCCTCCCGGAGCTGTGCTGTCTCACGCAGTGTTCTGAGATGCCAACTCTTTGTTTAACATTTATAATAAGCCAAAACCCCACATTCACCAGCTTTGCCAGCGTGCCCTTGGTGCTTTGGGAGTTTTAATCAAAGCTGGGATTTCTCCGTCCTCTCTTTGAGAGCTTCCGTCTCTCTCTCGCCCTTGTTCTTGTCACCATTTTCTTTCAAGCACTGCTCAGCATTTCAGCTATCAAACACTCTGCTTAAGAGGGCCAAGCCCTCAAGCTCAAAGAATACATGAACTCAAAGAAACCAGCACTCGGCTTTGCTGTGAGAAAAAAAACAAACCTGTCTCACTTCCTATCACAATGTGAATGTGTCATCCTGGCCACATAATCCTCTTGCAAATCTCTGCCATTTGAAGTGAGAATTAATCTCCCACAAAGATTTCCCTGTGGGATGGCTGAAGCCATTTCACTGTAGCAGTTGCAAATATTTTCTAATTCAGTCAAAGTGATATATTCACAGATGTGCCAGATTCTAAATGATTACCTGCTACACTAATTATCCAGGATAATTCAGGCATTAATCTCTGTCTTTATCTCTGTGTAGAAAATGTGTTGTTTACAGTTTCTGAGATGTTTTCTATAAAGATTTCCATCACCCTCTCCTTGTTGGGCCATACAGGTTGGATCATACTTTGCCAAATGACAGCAGTGAGTCCTGACCCAGCCAGCACAGGCCCAGCAGGGGAAGATGCTGTCATCTTTCTGCATGAGGTGGACACCACTGCCACAGCCTCCAGCTCTCTCAACCTCTCCATGGGTTCAGAATTCCAGCTCCCTCGTGGCTGGGAAGCTGGTGGAGGAAATCACTGTGAGTTTATCTCAGCACGCAGGAGATGAAGCACATCCTGTGGGAAATCAGGGCATGGGAGTCCCATCTCCTGGCTCTGAAGTTCTCAGCATCCCTGAAAGCCCTGGGACAGCCCTGAGCTTTGGCTGAGATGGATCCTGGAGATGCAGTGGGTTTTGCAGGTGTTCCTGCACTGGGCTGTGGCACTCTGAGGTTTGCTCTGGATCAGGCTGGTGCAGAGCTGTGGTTCAAACCCTCGGCTCCCAGGGGCAGGGTTAGGTAGTAGGACAAGGTCCTTTATTGTGAGGGTGCTGAGGCCCTGGCACAGGGTGCCCAGAGCAGCTGTGGCTGCCCCTGGATCCCCGGCAGTGTCCCAGGCCAGGCTGGACAGGGCTTGGAGCAGCCTGGGACAGTGGAAGGTGTCCCTGCCCATGGCAGGGGTGGAATGGAATGTTTAAGGCTCCCTCCAACCCAAACCATTCTGTGATTCTATAAATCCTAATGCTGGGGTGATGGCAATGCTCTCAGCAGCCAGGCATGCCGAGATCCTCAGACTTTTCCACCCCAGGACAATCAGCTGCTGCAGCTCCTCTGGGCTGTGCAGAGGTGCCCAAGGGCTCCTGCCCCTTCCCCTGGGAAGTGTCTTCCCGAGATGCAAATCCTCCCCACACCCACTTGGGAAGGAATAACGCACCAAGATCTCCAGCATCACCCTGGCTGGCACCCAAAGGGCTGCATGTGCCTTTCTGGTGTTTTATTACACAACAGGCAGTGGGGCTGAGCTGCAGACCAGGCTGCTGCCTGTCAGATGCAGATAGAGATGGCTGTGACAATGCCCTGGGGACCAGGCTGTCTGGCTGTGGCTGAGTGCCTCTGAAGGAGGGCTGGGGAGCTTTCTAGCCGTGTCAGGAGTACTGGCAGCAGCTGGAGTGATTTCTGCTGCTGTCCTGCCCCAGGGAAGAGCCAGCAGCAGCCCCGCAGGGTTGGGATGTGCCCAAGCTGTACTTCCCTTTAGGAAGGAAGGGGAGGATGGAACATTTACCTTGCAGGCTCCGGAGGGAGGGAGGCTGGCTGCCTGAGAGGCACAGGAACTTCAAAGGTGCCTTTTTTTGCTGTGTAATTAGCAGTGCTGCAAAGCGTAGGAGAAGTCATTAGACTCCATTTAATGTATTTCTCTCTCCACGTGCCTCTTTATTGCTCTGTGCTAAACCCAGAGAGGGAAAGAGCACAGAAAATGTATCAGTGCTGGCTTTCAAGCAGGCTGGCACAAGAAAGATGCCCTTGTGTGTCCTGAACAGAAAGCACTGCAGGAAGAGGGTCAGGAGAAACTTAATCTTTACAGAACTCGACACAGGCAGCACTTGTGCAGTTTCAAAGCTGTTAATTTTGTAATATTTGTTGGGCAAACTGGTAATAACATCAGCAGAGCTCGGGGGTTTGGTGACAAGCTCAGAGAAGCAAGCAGCAAAAATCCAAGCAGGCTCTTTGACGTAAATGGTGCTTAACATTTTTCAAAGAAAAAGATGTCATAGGAAGAAAAAGTCTGTGAGAAAATCAGGAAGCTACAAAGGCAATTAATGCAAAGGTAATTCAGCTGCAGCTGGCAACAAATGACTTTGCTTTTCAAAGCTGGGGATGACATACTGAAGAGTAAGAACTTAATAGGATCAATCTCAAAAATAATACAAGGAAAACTACTAAAGGAGGACAATCTAGCTTTGGGAAAAGCAATTAGAGCAGTTAGGGGATGAGACAGCTAGAGAAGAGATGAAAGTACTGAGGAGCCCAGGCTGCAGTGGGTGAGGCAAAGTGGCTCTGAGGAGGAGCTGTGGCAGTGCCCTGGGACAGCAAGCCCTTGGCAGAGCAAAATAGGGGAAAACACACCTGGGGCACCCCCTGTACCAGCAGGCAAGGCAGCTGGGTGGAAAGGGAGAGCAGCTCCCCAGGGTGCAGCTCCAAGAGGGACCCGAGGGGATTTGGCTCCAGCAGAGAAAAGGATGTTCATGAAGCACAGGCAGGTCCTGGAGAAATACTCATAAATAAATCCTCTAGCACTGGGAAACAAAGGAAGTGAATTCTTGGACCAGGATGCAGGTGACTGACCAGGCAGGAGCTACCCTTGGCTAGCAAAAGGCAGCAAGGCTCTTAGGTGAGGAAAGCAAACAGAGCACAAAGGAGAGAAAACCCAAATCTGAAGTTTTTCGTAGCAGATAAGCCATCAGTGCAACTGTGAGCTGTAAAAACCTGAAAGCTGGGGCAAGATCTCACAAGGCAGAGCCCATGGTAGAACATGATGTAATGGAGGAAGTCAGGAAAAGTTTCCTTGATTTTTGTAGCATCCAAGGCCCCCCCACCTGGGAATGGCCAGTGCAATGTCAGCAGGACCCAGCACAGCAACTGCATTTCATTGTAAGATGGATAAAAGACTCCACCTTTGGAGCACAGCCAAAGAGGCTCAGGAATTATGGAAATGGGGTTGGTTGCAGTGGAAAAGAAAACCACAAGTGGCATCTGAGCACACCAGGTGGGACAGAGAGCAGGGACATTCCCTGCTGGGGGACAGCACAGCAGAGCTGTGGCCCCAGCCATCCCTTCCCAGAGCCTCTCTGCTTCCCCCAGCCCTGGGGAATCAGTTTGTTTGGACTTGCAAAATGCATGCTTTAGCATCTCTGCTATTTATAGCTTCCACGTGCAGAAGATATTCATAATTAAAATTTTTATTATAGCTCGCAAGGCGCTGCACTCCACAATGTATTTAGGTTATATATACATACACAGATAGAGATACATCAAATACTTCCCATCTCCCAGCATCTTGGGTGGAAACAACAACAGCTAATGAGAAGGCCAGGGAATATTATATTGGAGAAAACACAGAGAACTGGGGATTGTGCTGGTTTTAGTGCAGCTCAGTTACGGGAACTGACACCTTTTTGTTCCTGCAGTCATATTCCAGTGAAGTTCAGTTTTTATTTTAATAGTCAAATAAATCGGAGCAGTGGGAAGGTCATGCAGAGGAACAGTTCTCTAAAAATCCTCAGCAGGAAGAAACAACGAGGAAGATTTCACCAAGGCTTTGTTCGTCCTGCCATCCATTCTCTCCTCCATCACTGCCTGATAAGAGCCTCTTTTCATGCTGAAGGTCAGAGAGATAAGGGGCATCTGTGCTGCTAATGTTAACTACCTCCAGCCAGGTCAAAATCAAGTAACTCACATTTGTCCCTGGAGAACCGGTGGGCTGAGCAGGCCCAGCCTAACCTTTGGGTTGTGGCTGACCCAAAGTGTTTGAGGGCTGATTTCTCTGTTACTAACAGAGAAATCAGCCCTCAAACAAGGCAAAAAATAAACAAACCCAGCCTCATTTCTTCTTGCCCTATTTCCAGAATGTAGTCTTTGATTTTTTTTATCTGCATAGCCTGTCAGGCTGGGGGATTGGATCTTCAAGGTGCTCTCCTACCCAAGCCATTCTAAGAGTCTATAAACTCACCATTGCTAAAGGAATCATATCTGCATCACACCTGGAGATGCTGCTGGGCTTCACAAAGTGCCTGCTCCTCTCTGAGAAACCACTCCTAAAGCTTAGGAATCAAACTCAGTTCTGGCTTTAGGGTGCTCAGTCATGTCCAGGCCACCTAATGCTGGTGGGTGGGAGCCCTGGCACAGCTGGATTCTCTGCTGGACACAGCCAGGACGATTCTCTGGCACAAACTCGCCCTGGAAGGGAGGAGCACTGCAGAATTCACCACTTCCCACTCCAGGTGCAGCCACCTCCATGCTGTGACGTTGCCTTCTCCAGCTGAGTCCAGGTATATTTCCAGCAGGTGTATTCCAAAGGGGGAGGACAAACCAGGACCCCCCCACCCCCTGTGCCTGAAGCCACGGGGAGAGCCTGTGAGCCACAGGGTGCTGCTGAGGGCTGCAGCAGAGCACTGAGGAACAGCTGCAACAGCCTGTGGGGTTTGCAGGGGGCTTGGGAGGTGCCAGGCTTCACCTCCCTCTGTCTCAGAATTCCCTTATCTCCTCAGAATCCCCTTAGCTCCTCAAAACCAAAGCCAGCCAGGAGTGAGGCTGCTGCTCCTCGTGTCCCACTCCCTGCTCCCTGCAGGAACGTGGCTCTGTGCACGTGTTCAGGCACCAAATGCTGCAGTGTTTTGCCCTTTTATGACTGGCCACAAACTGCCTTTCCTCAGCAGAGGAGTGGAGCTGGATTATGTGTTTTACTGAGCCTGTAAAGGTCACAGCACCAGAGGGAGCAGCAGGTGCCCAGCACCTCTGGAAGGCAGCCTGCTTCAATGCAGTGCCTGAGCCTAGCTGCCAAAAATTGAGTAATTGCTCCAAAATGTAAAAAATCCTATGTCCTGACCAGTTAAACACATCCTTGAGCCAAAGGGAAGGGATAGATTATAAACAGATTATATGAGATTGCTCAAGTCTGTCAGTGGACCTTGAGCTGCGGCAGATAGCTCAGGAGAGGAGCCCCTGTTTTCTCCCCCAAAAAACAGGGGTTGTAGCTGAGGAGCTGCAGGGGACAGGACCAGCAAAAAGAGCTAAAGCATCCGGGTTATTATTCATATCCCCATTTAATTAGAAGAGGTTGTGTGTGTCCTCTTTAATCTATATGATCAGCATCAACTTATTTGCAAGATTGCTGCGTGTTGAAATGGAAATCTGTGAAGCACTGGCACCTAAAAAGCCATGTTTCAGAGAATTCTTAGTAATATAGCTGTTTGTTCAGTACCAGGGGAAAGCTCTTCCCAGATAAATCCCTTTTAGTTTTGCACTGCTTTTTCCTCAGTAATGTTCTTCCTTTATCTTTCACTTTTCCTCCTTTCTCCTGCCTTTCTAACAAGAGTCCCCTCGATGCAGAAGCACAAGATAATGCTAATTGAGCTTGTCAGGCCTAAATAAAAGATGGGATAATGCAGGGGGCTGCAACCTATGTGGTTCCATCTGGATGCTTCAACTTCTATCATGTAGCAAGAGCAAACCTTGCTGTGCTGCTCGCACGTAATGGGCAGAGAGTTATTGACCTGTCAGGCTGGGCACTGGGGTGTTAACTACACCAAAAAAACCCCACAGCCCGGCCCTGAACATTCCAGAAATAAATGCCAGCAGATTCCCTGGAATATCTTAAATCAGCCAGGGCTCATCTACAGATTGCAAGCTGATTTTTTTTTTTTAACTTAAATGTAACATTTCTGTCCTGAATAAGCCCCAAAATGGTTTGGCCATGGTGGTAGCCAGGGACACGTTAACACCTGTGGTTTCAAAGATTAAAAATGCAACAGAAAGGATGAACCTCCTGATCCTGCTGACAGGAGTGGCAGGATTGGATCCCAGGATGGCGAATGAGCTTTGTCTGCTCTAACAACAGAAGATGCAGCATGTGAAGCTGCAGCACATCGAGTGCCTCTATTTAGAGGCTCTGCAAACACCAGATGAATATTAACAGCTTGATTCAAGTCCATGGGTTACATGTAATTAGGCCAAAGCCAGCAAAAAGACAAACAGTTCTACACCTTCAAATGAATCCTTTAGCTTGCTAACAAAAAGCAATTAAGCTGCCTGCCAGTCTGGAGCAGAGCTCCAGGGCTAATTTCACACACACAGGCCTCTGGCTGTATGGGAGCATCCCAACACGCCCCTGCTGCAACCTATTTCCCTTCACTTTCCAATAAAATCCTGCTGGGAGTCCCCCCCACAGCCAGTTTCAGGGTCCAGAGAGAGCCCTCAGCCTTGGGAATCAACCCCACTGCTCTGGGGTGAGCTACAGCTCCTCAGGAGGGAGCAGAGAGTGGGGGTCCAGCATTGCTTCACATGGGGACTCCATGGGGAAGTGGAACAGGAATCACAGAATCCCAGAGGGGTTTGGGTTGGGAGGGACCTTAGAGATCATCCCATCCCACCCCCTGCCATGGGCAGGGACACCTCCCACCATCCCAGGCTGCTCCAAATCTGTCCAGCCTGGCTTTGGGCACTGCCAGGGATCCGGGGCAGCCACAGCTTCTGGGGGTACCCTGTGCCAGGGCCTGCCCAGCCTCACAGGGAACAATTCCTTCCTGATGTCTGATCTAAACCCACCCTCCTTTAGGTCAAAGCCATTCTCCCGTGCCCTGTCTGCCTGTCCAGGTGTCACTGAAGGCACTGACTAAGGGCAGGAGAATTTCCCATTGCAATTAATCATTGCTGATGTCACGGATGAGCTTTAGGAGTGCAGTAATTGAGATCCAGGTAATTACAGTGGTGCTGTGGAATGAAGAAAAGGTTTGAGGGTGTCACCTGCACCTCAGACACGGGTTCTGCAGGTGGGCAGTGACACCAGGTGTGTGTGTTGGTCAGCAGGAGGCTCTGAGGGCCACAAAACTGAGGGACAAAGAGGGGGATTTCACTCAGCTGGCAAACCAAGGAAGAGCCATTTCATCCTCTTTCTAGAACCTCCTTGTTTCTCTGCACCATAAAAAGCTTCAAGAAATATTGATCCCAGCTTGTATTGGCAACATAACGAGAGCATAATTTCATTTCCTGCTGTATGACAGAGTTAAAAACCACCGACAGCTTAATTTCCAAGAAACTCAAATGAATGGTTCTCAAATGGGGCTGGTGAGATGAACATTTCCTGATGCTTCACAAGAGCTTAGATGTGAGTCCAGATTTAGGAGCTGGCCTTACCTCTACGGGGGAACACCAACCACCCCAAAACCTGCCACCTGCAGGGACTGGCCAGCTGTTATATTTCAAACTAAGTTTATTGATTCATAAAATTCCTCCTTAGCAAAACCACCAGGTAATAACTGTGCAGGTCGTGCAAGCAGAGGAACATTTTCTGACAGTCCTAAGGGTCACAAATCACAGTGGGGAAGAGAATTTCTGCTGGTGTTGTGAATTAAACTGGATAGCAATTACTGCCATGGTGCTGAGGGAGTTCAGCTGGTGCAGCAAAGTGGAGGAATCCGTGTGCTTTGCAGATGAAGAAAAGTTTGAAACTGCTACCTGGGGGAAATCCTAAGTTATCTTGGAAACAATGTAATGGGGAGCTGAAAAATCTTTGTGTTTCTCTGTGCTTTCATTTTTAAGCTCTCTAGTCTGAGAAAATCGCATGTTTAATATCCCCTACACTTCTAGTCAAAGTTTTATTTATTTTTTAGCAGCACATAGCATTTCTGTTTACTGTACAGCTTTTGCTTTGCTCTGAAAACATCTCTCATCTTCATTCTCATCCTTCACTTTGTGTGTTAACCCACCCTATTTCATTCCATCACCTAAAACTGCACCCTCAGTTTGGTGCCCAGTGCCCTGATTCCTCCAACCCAAACACTGGCAACTAAGCTCCAGTTTGGTCATACACTGCTCTCAGAGTCACACTTAAAACTCTTTTTTCTATTATTATTTTAAAGACTGCATTCTTTTGCTGTTAACAGCTGTCTGAGACGAGCTAGCTTGAAATAACAGAAACACGAACCAACAGGAGGGTACAAAATACAATATACAGGATGATTTTGTAACTTTTTGTAACTTTATACTCGCTGCTGGAGTGAAGTCATTATTCCAGCATCACACGCAGACCCTGCATTACCCACTCGAGGCTGCAGCACCTCCACACACGGGAGTTAAGAGGGAATTTTTCTCAGGCTCACTTTGGTGTAAGTAATCCCCGAGGTATTAAGCATCTTTGTGCTTTCATCCCAGAACACCTGAAGGCTGTGAGGGCTCACATCTCTCTGTAATGTGCAGGTGGGCCGTGCTGCAGAGCTGGTGTGCACTGTTTATCACCCCAGCTCACCTGCAGCTCTGTCCCCCAGCTCACAGCCCGTGCTTTTCACCCTGCACGTGGCCCCTGCTTGCTGTTCTCCCACTGACATTGCTCCTGCTGGTCCTGCTGGTGCAGTTCCAGTGACTGATTCCTGCCTGACTCCCCAGAATATCATGGGTTTGTCCATGAGGAGCAGCTTTCAGAAAACAGGTGTAAGTACGAGTTCCCTGCAGCAGGCAGCTGCACCCGAGGGCACCAGCAGGGCCAAAATGCACCTGCACCCTCAGGAACACCAACTTTGTTTGTTTTGAAAAGAATTACCAACTGGCAGGAGGACTGTATGGCTTCAGGTGCAGCCAAGGGGCTCTGATGAGACACAGCCCATCACATAAAGTCTCCTCATCACCCACTCAGTTACTTTCTGCCACTGACAAATGATGGAGCCACCTGGCTGCTCTCACATTATTCCCTTGTCCTTCCTCTTGTGATTGTGACAAATTCCCCTTCCCTTCCTCGGGTGATGGCATTTCTGTCACGTCTGGGGAGGTACTGAGATGAGGGACCTGGCAGTGCATAACAGCCCCTTGCATCCTGTGCTGCTTGTATAAAACATTCTGATCTTCCCATATTGAAACAGCACGAAGCGTATGGAAATCTGGGGGATTGCATTTGGACTTTGTTTGCTTTCCTGGTGAAAGATGGTGTCTGCCATAACCAAACTACAGTTTGGCAAAAGAGAAAAATGGGCTGTCTGAAAATAATCGATATTGAAACTGCTCCAGGGCGCTCCTGGAAGTGTGTATTTATTGAAGTCTGAAAGAGCTGAGGGAAAAAAACCCAACAAAATTATGGCAGAAAAGTTCTTCCTTCTCTGAGTCAAGAACCACTCGAAGCTGTGCAGAGGTTTTTCCCTCTTTGCTTGCCTTGCCCTGTCTTCCACAGGCACTGCTGGTTTGGTGCTGAGTGCCTGCAGTGTCGGATTAGCACCAAACCCTGATCCCCAGGCTGGGGAGACACAACCAAGGGCCAGGGAAGAGAAGCTCAGAGGCTCCTTTCTCAAACCTCACAGCAGAAACTCAACGTGTGTATAGAGGAGAAAAGCTGAAGAATAACTGCTGCAAATGCTTTTGGTGTATTTGTCCCTAGAAGAGAGGAGGGAAGGAGTGCTGTTTGCACTGCAGCAGTGCCTGGGGCTCATTAACAGCCGGGATTAATGAAGATGTCCTCCCCACTCCACTGCAGGGGAATCAGCAGGCAGAGCTGCACTCGCATGTCATCCCCCACGTCTGTTTTGTTTTTCTGCAGTGATGCTCGTGGCACAGATTTCCTGCTGAAACGCTGGAGAAGAAGACCCCCACCCCACCCCAGGGACTCCTTTCCCCTCCTTCCCCCCGGAATGCTGTCATTCCATGTGTATCCAGCATCATACAAATGACAGGAGGAAGAAATGCCCAGTCTAGCACCCAGCGTGCTGTGATTCAGCAGGGGGTGAACCCGACCAAGGGAGGTTAAAGAACGACCCACATTTGTGAAGCTCAGTGTTTATTAACGACTTGTTTTCTTCGGGGAAGAGATTAATTAAAGTTTGCCCTTAGAAGACACATGAAGGGAATTTGTCCCTGAGAGAAAGCATGCAGGAACGGAGCTTCCAAACGCAATTCCCAAGCTGCATGCACTGCACGGGAAGAGATTGGAAGTGACTGCCCCTTGCCTTGCCGGGAAATGTCACTGCTCTCGCTATCAGCCGCAGCGAGGCAGTTCAAGTGACAAAGAAGCCTCCCGGAGCATTTCCAGTGTCATTTCCCCGAGCAGGGGCTCCCGGTGCACGCTGAGCTCCGTGCTTTGCCTCGGTTCTCTGGTGAGTCCAATCCTCAACCCCCGGGTCTGTCAAGGGCAGACTTTCAGATGGGGCCAGTCCCTGCTGCCAGCTGCTCCAGACACAAAACCATTGACACAAGAGCCCTCTCTGGACCGTTCAGTTCAGTTAATTGTTATGATGGGTCCCTCTAATTCATGCGGGATTGTGTGTAATGTGTCATTGCATCACTCGAATTATTCAGGGGAAAGAATGATGAGTGGTTTGTGGCGCAGTGAATAGCAAATACTGCTATTCTTATGCCAGTCTTAGGCTTGGGCTTTGTCTTAGTGACAAGCCTATTCGATGACAATAAAGGAGGGGGAATTGGAGAAAATGGCCAAGGAGAGAATCTTTGTTTTCTGTCCCTCGTTCCAGTCTCCCTGGAATGTGAGTAGCAGTGAACAAAGAGAAAGCACTTCAAGCATTGAAATAGACTGATAAAGCAGCGATGCCTTTGTGATAAACTGCTTTTCTGCTCATCTGGAAGGTCAGTGGTCCAGTTTTTCTCATACTTTTTACCATGATAAAGATCAGATGTCCAAAAGTATCAGCAATTTGACGGCTCTGTGCTCAGTTTGACCAAGTGAATTTAGGAGCCACTTGAATCAGCAGATAATCAACAAGAGTTGTGGAACCTGTTCAAGAAAACAACTCAATACTCCCCTCTGCTCTTTAGCCAGGAAAGGAGCTCACCCACACATTTCCCCGGAGACTTGTCCAGGAATTTGGCAATGGAAACAGTGGGAGAACTGGTGCTGGTTCTGTTTTTTCTCTGGTTTATCTTCAAGAGTAAACCAAGCATCACCCAAAGCAGAGGAGGAAGCCTCTACTGTGCCTGTACCAAGTGACCAGCCAAGGACACAAACAACTCCTCCCAGTCCTGTTCCTGTTCCCAGGTGATGCAGCAGCCCATCACCTCACTGTCTCCAAACCTACCATGGTCAGAACTGGGAAGCAAGTGCCCACTGGTTTATCTGAAGTACTGTGCACACATGATTTCACTTCCTTCCCTACTGTTCCTGACCTTAAGAGCCTTAAAATGCAGAGCCACGCTGCTTTAGCTTTCAGTCTGTTGACAAATTTAATCATCAAGGTACAGATTGGCTTTTGGGTACACAGAATGAGATTACAGTGGAGAAGCCAGTTTTGAACACCCAAATGAAAGTTCAGTTTGATAAGGGCTCTGCAGCCCTGAGCTGCCTCAGCTCAGATCCATCCTGCACTGGGATTACTCAGGAATCTCAGATTATGGTTTTACAGCCAGGACACTCTGGTATAACAGATGGACACGATCTAATTTCAGGTGGGAAGAGTGTGGAAAAAGAAATTACAGGACTGGGCTCCTGACACACACAGGAGAAAATTGAAGTAGGATAAAAAAATATACCACGACGCCCACCCCCCAAGTTAAACCCAAACATCAGGAAGCAGTGGGAAGTTTTCCCTTTATTCACCCAAGATGGCCAGCAAGGTCACTCCACAGGAGGAGACGGGCAGATCACAGCCCATGAGCCTTTTCCAGCTAAGAGGCATTGCAAACAGAGCAAAACCTCCTCCTCAGGCATGATTCAGGCTGCCAAGCAGAAATCCCAACTACCTGCTGTCACAAACTGGGGGCAGCGGTTCTCCAGCATCCCAGAGAGTACCCATTTGGCTTCAAGCCAGACAAATGAGGCACAGCGGGGGGAAATAACAGCAAAAAGAGGAGGAAACTCACAGCAATGAGCTGGTAGGAGTTGTTCATCATGGCTATGAGCATGTTCAGCAGCACAACGAGGGAGATGACGTTGTAGGTCCCAAACATCGTGGCCCCAACAAATTCTGTGAACTCGTGTCTGGCTTTCACGTTGGTGACGTAGAGATTGAGCAGCCCAAACACAGACCAGAAGAGTGACTGGAGGGTCTCGAAAAGCCTGCAAAGGAAGATGGATTTTTAGCTGGCTACCTGATGCTGGGGGGTGGAAAATGATCTTCAAGGTAGGGAGCACACAGACATTGGGGAACACCACAGAGCAGCCACTCAGCAGAGCCATTTACCGCTCCCTGGGGACACCCTGTGCTCAGCCACAGTGACCCACCAGCCAGGGCATGTGAGACTTGTCCCATCAACAGCTTTTGCTGTCTGCCCAAGAGCCCAGCCCATGTCCTTGTGAGATGCAGTGAGCAGAAGTACCCTGAGGAACTCAAGGCTCCCTCTCCCACTCTGCACACATGCAAAGAACAGCCACAATATATTCCATTTAATTAAAATTGCCATGCTGTGATACTGCTGTTATCTATAAACCCTCCTGTTTAATCAGTGCCTGCATCATTAACATGTCTGCAGGATAAATGCTCAGGGAACCCAGCCCCAAGTACAGCGTGACTGCAGCAGTCAAACAGTGCACAACAACGAGGTGGGAGATGGCAGAAATCACAGCCACTTGTACTTTTTGCTCTGATGCAGGCTGAGGGCTTGGAGTTGCTTCAGCTGCTGTGACCCTGTTTGCAGTGCACCTGCCCAAATCTGCTGTTTGCAGTGCACCTGCCCAAAACTGCTCTGTTTGCAGTGCACCTGCCCAAAAACGCTGCTGTGTTTGCACTTCACCTGCCCAAAAACACTGCTGTGTTTGCAGTGCACCAGCCCAAAATCTCTGCTCTATTTGCACTTCACCTGCCCAAAACTGCTGTGTTTGCAGTGCACCAGCCCAAAACTCTGCTGTGTTTGCAGTGCACCTGCCCAAAAACGCTGCTGGCTCTGAGTGGTTGGTGCAGCAGCTCCCACCCACCGCAGGGCAGAGCCCCTGCCAGAACCCCGCAACCACTGCTCAGTAATGACTCAGATGAGAGAGAGTCATTACATTAATTCAGCTCGAGAGTTTCTCCTCTTCTGAAGCCTTCCTTCCATAGATGAACTAGACCTGACCCCACTGAGCTGATGAGATCATCCCAGGTCTGTCTTTGCTTCAGCCACAGACGAGCGACCTTTCGCACTCACGTCAGATGCGTAATCAGCAATCTAAATAATTGCTCTATTTGGGCATCTTTGTTTTGGCTTTCCAAAATCTGGCATTTATATCATCCAAAAATGACATTTATAGGCCTGTTTAAGAGTTTCCATTTTGGCCTGAGGTCAGCAGATATTTTCAAATGCGACTACCAGACAAATCAATATGAATAATTCAGATGCTTTACTTGACATACCAGGAATCTGTTCTCCCATCATCTCCAGGCATTTGTTCACATGAGTCCCCATGCCTTATATGAGGATTTAGTTTATACTTTGTGGATGTATCTCATGTTTTTCACTGGCCAAAGTCATAAAGATGCTTTAAAGCAGAAATCCTTTCTCCCAAAGCTCAGGCTGTTTGTAAGGCTTGTTAAATAACTGAGGTGGTAAAATAAGGATTCACCAAAGAATGCCAAGCATTTCTTTACGAGAAGGGGTGGAATGCTGGCTGTCTTTTCAAGTATTTATAATATTTTTACTATTAACAGTAGAAGCACTGCTTGGGCTGTAGGCACAGGAGAATTCCTGTCATTGAACTGAGATCAGTTCTAGAAGTGATCAGTGTGTTGTTCTGGATGCACAGCATTAACCAGGTGTGTAATTTGGGCCCAGGCTAAGGCCAACATATTGAAATGTGAGCATGTAGTCCCCCTGACAAAGACACCAAGTGGTTCCAGCTCTGCACAAGGCTCAGGTTTAATGTCCTCTGTGTTTAATGACAGGACAGCCCCAGCTTCTTTTCACAGTCCAGCTTTCGGGGGGGTTCACACTTTCACACTGCTTTGGAGAAGCAGCTTTAAAAAAACAGAGTTTTGGAAACTGTGATTGAGAGACTGTCGTGCCCTGCTGAGTGTATTTTGAATCTCAACCAAACAGGAGAATTCTCAAAGCTCCACCACTCTCCATGGCAGCTCAGAGGGAGCAAGTGCCTCCTCTGCCACAGGAACCCAGCAGGGATGACAGGGTGACCCTCCAGAGAGAAGGACACAGCAGGGAGGGAGCTGTGACTTCCTCCACCCCTTCCTCCTCTTCCTCACTCTCCTCTCCCCCCTTCAGTTGCCAGCATCACAGCTATAAACATATTTTCCAATCATCTGCCTAAGCAGCAGGCACTCTGCTTTCTGAGGGATGCCAAGGCCAAAGCAGAAACCCTTCAATTATTCATGACTTCCCCTCGTCGCTGTCACAAAGGAATATTACTTTTCCATGATCTGTGTGTGCAGTGCAGAAAATTTCCTCACCAAGGAAATGTTAAAACCCAGCCTTGGAGAGAAACAGGAAATAATGTGCCACTAAACAGGTGTCACACCTGACACGAGCTGCACACACACACACACACACACACACACGAGGACTGTCCTCTTTCCTCCCCTTGCAGAATCAGAGCTCATTGTGTGACTGCCCAGGAATGCTGGTGGGAATCAAAGTGCACTGATTCAAAGCTTTTCAGATTTATTTCTTCACAAGGAACGAACCACGAGCAAAGTCAGGGTACCCAGCTCTGGCTGGACGGGCTCCAGCCTCGTTTGCTTCCTCCCCCACAACCCAATATTTGGATCTGCAGCTGCTCCTTCCCAGCCACTGCCCCGTGCTGTGCATCTGTTCCCCAGCCAAATGTCAGCTTGTGCTGGGGGTGTTAATAACGACCATTTAAACTTTTAAGAACACGTTAAATAAATTTCTTAAGCGAGCCTCAAACAAAAAGTACCTGCAGAGTGTTCTGTCCCCTGCCAGGAGACCTCACTCCTAATGGATCCCCTCCCACTGTGATTTTGTTTTACACAAACCTCTGACACAAAGGCTGAGCCCCCTCAATTTCCCTTCTGTGCTACGTTCCCTTGGCAGGGGGTTTAAATGAATGTTGGGGTGGGAGAAATGGTGGTTGGTATTTGAGCTGATCTACACACTTTCTGCTAAGTGCTTCTTGGATAGTTTTTAGCTGCCAAGACATTACACCTTCTTACAGACTTCAGGATGGTTGGTTTGGGGTATTTTTTTCCTCAGTCAAATCCTGCTGTTGCTCTCTCCACCTACCTGACACAACAAAATCTGTCAGTAAACTGGTTGGCAGTGGTGGCAGGCCTGAACCAGAACGCAGAACCAAACATTCACCATTCAGCTCCAGAGAAAGGCAGGATTTGGTACTGGATTTTGTGGGTTTGACCCTTCCTGAGGTAGAATTTGCCCCTTAACACACACAGTGCTTGCCAAACCTTCCTCCCTCTGGCTGCTGCACCAATATGGATGCAGAACAAGGAACAGCATTTGTTATTTCATTCCTTTGCAAGGGCAGCACGACACATTCCTGGGGCACGTGAAGCAACTGAAACTGGAAAAAAGTCTGAAATCTTTAATTCTGCTTCTCATCAGCACAGTGCAGGTCCATTCACTTGCCCCCAGAAAGAGATGGGTTTCATGAGAAAATGAATCAGGCCCATGGTGTTCCTGCTCAGCAGAGGGAAAGGGCACATGTCTGGTCTACCAGGTCACAATGCTCTTAAAGGATGGGCTCTATCCCATGAAAATTCCATATTTCTTGTAGGACAGAGCCCACAGGACAATGCTGGAGCCGTTCCTCTCCCAACCAAGTCATGTGGCCTCAGCCATCATCTGTTTTTGGTAACGGTGCAAATACGTCCCAAATCCTTTCTTAACCCCAAGCCTTCAGCTGACAGAGGGTGGAGAATTATTGGGCATCATGACAAGTTTTATTTAATTTAGCATGAAGTGGTGGACAACAGTTTTGTTTTGCTTGTTTGCAGGGCGTGGGCCTTTTTCTAGACCGTGCTTTATTTATTTCTCCTGCCATTGTGAGTTAAGTACTGTGCAAGCAGCAAGAACAATCGGGTGGGGGCTGATTATTATAATTATTTCTACTATTAGTAATTAAAACAAATACATCAGAAAGACAATTCATGTTATTTTTCAGCATGTGCTCTCTCTTTCAGCTCTGCCAGCTGTCCTCACAGCAATTTCCACGCCAGCAGCTCAGTAAAGCACCAGCATTCCCAGCAAAAAAAAAGGTTCTGCTGGGATTTTAAAATCAGAGAAGCCTGCAACATCATGCATCCAGAAAAATGGTCTAGGTGAGATTCTTGTTGTTGCTGCTGTATCACATCATTTATTGATACCTGTTTTTAATAGGTTTATCTCTTATTCTCTACATTTTATTTAAGTTCCCCTCCTGTCTTCAGTACTGGGGCATAAGGACACTTCCCTTTCTGAAACGTGCAGAAATTGTGCATAGACATAATAAGACTTAAGGTGCAGGATCAGGCAGGGAAACTCCGTGGTCCAGAACTAAAAGGTCTCCCACCACCAGACCTAAGCAAGAGTCTTTGTGACAGCAGAGCTCAGCAGAATGTCTGCCCCACTTAACTCACACCTTCCCCGCAGAGCCAGCCAGCTCACCTGGTATTTGCAAATGAATAAATAAAGGCTCTGTCAGTGCAGTGACAGGCAGCAGGCAAAGGCAGGGCGGGCAGGGGACAGGGGAAGCAGCCTCAGGAAGAGAAAGGAGAGGGTGTCTTACGTGGAGAAGGCATTGTTCTGTTTCTCACACCGGATCCCCTTGCAGTTGTTGGGTTCCTCCGAGGCACTGGTCTCGTAATAAAAATAAAGCTGGTTCAGTCCATTGGCAAAAGCCAGAAGCACCAGGCAGTAGATAAAAAGGAATTTGAGGATGTCCAGCAGCATGCGTCCCAGAGAAATCTGCAGGGGCCCCAGGTGGGAGTTGGCTGTAAACAGGGATATGAGACGCAGGGAACTCAGAATGTTGGATATTGCAAAGAGGGCTTCTGCAATGAGGGTCGGGTGCCACATCTCCCACTCCTCCCTCGGGCGGGAGCCGTTGTACTGCAAGAAAGAACAAGGGAATCAAAGTGAATGTGTTGTAAGGGCTCTGGGGTAACTTAGGGGGTCTCACCTGCTGATTCCAGCCCTTCACTGGGAAATCCTAAGCAGCTGCTGTGGCACAAGAAGGGCTTTTAACCCCTTGCATCTCAGCTGCTGTCACACTCACATTTACGATTCAGGACTGATTAGGGCAGAGATGAAGGGTTCATGATGCTTTTTTATGAATTCTGCCTACTCCATTGTGACCCCCTGATGGTGGGAGATGTGAGACCAGGTTTTCTTTAGGGTCTTTGGGTATGCTGGCTGTTCTTAGCCCAAACTGAGAAATTCGAATTTAATTTGTTTCACTTTTGAGTTCACAGTCTGTGGGTTCCTTAGGTCCATGAGTTCACACACAATCTCCTCTTGCAACATTTACAGGGGTTCAGATCTTAGCAGGTTCCAGACATAAATTTCCAATTACTTTTGTTACTTTTGTTCTTTTTCCTCTTAAGTATGATTGTACATTATAAACAACTGCACATTCCAGGAACAATGAAGAGGGAGGGAGAAGGAAGGGAAGAAGAAAAGCAATGAACCATTGGATGCTTTCCTTCCCATGTAATCCCTAAAAAAAAAAGTGCCAGCAGCCCAGAACCAAAAGGCTTTCTTCGTATTAATTTCCTTATTAGTTAATTTGTCATGGCAATTTTAGGAGAGCTGCTAAATCAGAGGTCTTAATTACGGCTGAAACACTGGGTACAGTTGAGTGCATCAATTACAACATTAACTGGGTTTGTAATGTAACTGGAAAAGCAGAAGCATTTTCTGAGCAAAGAGCAGCCAGATGCAAGCAGGTAACACAAAAGAGCTGGTTCTGTAAAATGTAACTGCTCTGGTTCTGTAAAATGTAACTGCTCTGGCTAAAGAGAATGGAGTCAAAGACATTCAACATCAAGGAGTAATTGTCCTCTTAACATTTGTCTCTGCTCATTTAACATGCACAGAAAGGCAAAGCTGTGCCCAGAATAACACAGCTAACACCACAACCGGCGTGTTTAGGGCTCCTAAAATAATTCTGGTACCTTTGAGAAGGAAATGGTACCAAATCACACTGACAGACAAGATTGCAGAGAACTTTCTATTTTAGATCTGAAGGTCCAGTACACGAGCTCCCAGCTTTTACAAGGGCTCAGCAAAACATGGGTTGGTATTTCAAACTGTCCCTGTGTCTGAAGGGGATGAGACACGATCCAAAGGCATTTCAGCATGACCTCGGATTGCTTCTGACATTTCCAAACTGTTCTTTATTACATGAACATCATGGCCTGAGCCCGTTAACTTGATTTGAAGATGGGCCTTAAAATGCCTACAGACAGGCAGAGAGGTTAACTTTCTGTGGATATCCAGCAGTGGGGGTGGGTGGGTGGCTGGGTTTGGGAAGCCTGGGCAGCAGAGTTGCACAGTTATTCCCAGTTCTCTTCTGCAGGCTGGCTGGACACAGCAGCCCAGGGCCTCTCTGCTAAGGTTTAGCACAGATTGCACATAAAGGTATGGGAAAAGGTCTCCTGTGTCCCACACTTGTTTTGGAAGCAACTGGTTAAGGCCATATTTTGGCCCTTTATAAGCTGATGGAGTCTCCTTGCTTGGCAAAGAGAATCTTCAGAGGAGCCTGGCATCACAGGTGACAGAGAAACAGCAGATTTCAGAGTTGTCTAATGAAGCTGGGTGTCTGGGAAGGCTGGAGAAGTTTGGTTTAGTGTCTATTGAGAAGATGAAACACAGCAGAGATGTACACAGAACAGCACAAATAAATTACACCATGCTGTCACATTTACCCTTCCTCATTACATGATAATTCAATGCAGCAAATGAAAACTGATTAAGAAAGTATTTCTACCCTATAATTAGCCTGAAGATTCCGTTGGTATCAGACAATATTATAGCCAGGTCTTGGAACCAGTCAAACCAAGGAGGGAAAAAAAAAAGTCTTCACGTAAAAACAAGGATGGAAAACATTAGTGTCAGTATGCAATTTATTTTTTCTGCTATTTGGCAGAAAGTTAAATGTCCATGTAATCCTTTGAAGTTCTAAGAAGTGTTAGAATATGGTATATTGGCGTATATCCCAGCCTGTTCCAGCTCAGGGCTGTTCTATAAATAACAAAACCATGTTGCAAAATGTTTTGAAGCCCTTATCAACGTTACAAACCCTCACATTTGGGAGCACATGGAGTGACACGGGGCAGAGGGAACTTCTGGGACCACGTGTTTCAGAGCTGCTCCCACAGAAGCTTCTGAGCATCCTCTCAGAGCTGCCTGACACAGCTGAGATCGGCCAGGTTGATGTGGGCTCAAACAGATCTGTTCCTGCAAATCCCCCTTTGTGTGGGGGTTTTGTAGTGAACCTGCACCTTTCTGGAGCACTCCCAGGGAACACAAACAGAGCTGCACCTCGTCTGTACCTGTGCTCTGGCTGTGGGTTTAAATCCCAGTGTGTGACTGCAGAAACCCGTGGATGCACAGCTCCTCCAGTAATTTGTGTGTGAGGAAGGAGCAGATTGTTAACATTTGAAGATTTGTCCGTGCATTTTACCATTTCCAGCTTTTTTTTTTTTTTTTTTTTTTTTAAATATTGCTTGCGGTTTAAAGACCAACCTTTCAAGTCTGTAATTTCCTCCCTGGTTCTGAATGTTGGGAGAATAAAAGACATAATCTGTTCCTGCTTTGATGCTGTTACAGAGCTGCCTCTTCAGGGAGCAGCAACCAGCTTAAAGCTTTTCCCTTTGAAAAGCTGACTCACCACGACTGCAGCCTCCAGGATTTTACAAAGGCCCCATAGCAGGGCTGTTTGCATTTTGGAGTCAATGGGCTTTGTGAAATTTTCTCCTTTTTTCCCCTCTGCCTGCTGTGCAGGACTAAACAAGGTTGCTCTGGGGAAGTGCTTGTCCTGGGTACTGGGAGCTGGGCTGCCAGGAGCAGAGCCCTTCCACCAACCAGGGCAAAACTGGAGAGAGCAGGGGTGGCCAAGGAGCAGATCCCAGTAACTCGATTTACACCTGAGTAATTTCACTGACTGCAGTGAAACTGCTGCTGATTCATACCAAGGGAAGAAGTAGGCCAAGCACGAAGCTCCAGCTGAAGCCAAGGAGAGCTGTTGCATAAGGAATTTCACAGGATGCCTTTTTGTGTCTTGACTTTGAACAAAAGGGAGACAGAAGGAAAGTGCTTCGGGCCATCCCCTGGCTTCAAACCCTGTGCATATGCTAATCTGGAGCATCACAAGTTTAGAAATGCAGAAGGTGCTTCTGAGGACGAGCTCTGATGTGCAGCTCTCACCACAAATGGAACATGACAGGGAAGGACCTACAGGGTGTTAAAGGCCCCGCTTGCTCCTTTGTCATTTCCCTGCCCATAAGTTACACACTGAAGAATAAGCTGATCCCTTTGTATCAGATAGAAACCTCCTAATAACAGTCTTGCTCTTCTCAGAGCCCTTTCACAAACTTCTGATTAGTGATCTGCAGATCTGTAGGACTACAGATTATAAATCTTGGCTGTAGGAGTTTTCAGGTAACCCTACTCTTGCTTTTCCTTTACCATTTTATTTTAAAAGCCATGTTTTCCCTGTGCATTGTTGAAGGAGGTCCAGTGCCAGCACAGAAAACAAAGTGCTCTGGCAGCTGAGTAGCTACAAAAGGCACACGAAGTGGAGAAATTTCTCCCCAGTGCCCAAACAATCTATTTAACTTTTAATCAAAGGGTCAGAATGAGCAGGATGTTCATTCTCCAAGCAAATTAATAAGCTCTCCAGGTGAATTTTCAAAATTGGACCGCTTGAAAAGCTGCTGTTTTCTTTGCTTTGTGATTTTGATTTGTACAGTTTGTACCCTGTGTACTACAGCTCTCACCAGCACACTGCAAATTCCCTCTCCCAAGTTTCTGTACCTTGACGTAGGCAACGATTTTGAGGGAGATGGTTGCAAGATAGAGGGAGTTCATTGCAAAATCCATCAGATTCCACCAGTCGTGTACGTACTCATTGAATCCACCATCCCACATTTCCTTGATTTCTCCCCAGATGAAACCTGTGGAAAGAAAGGGAGTTCATTGTCATGACAAGGCATTATTTGCCTGTGAAGTTCTGTGTGTCTGTGTGTGATGTAATACCAGATAATTTGACATTAACAGCTTGGAAAAAAAAATGCCTCATCCCTCCTGCCTTCTACAAAGTACAATGCTGCTGATTATATTTTACAGGTCTGTGGGGAATGCAGTCTGGAGAGAGCTGAGAAAGACCTTGATTTCCTACCCAGGGCTGCAGATATGCACATGAGGAGACTGCCTGAAACACACGTTATTTATAACCAGTGGGAGCGAATTGGCTCCGCTGAAATTCGTTCTACGTGAACAAACTCTTGAAGCAGCTGTATTTGGTGTAGTTCCTAATGGATTGTCTGCTCTCACAGACACCCCAAGCAATTCCCTGCTCTGTTGGACAGCACTGATTTGCCCTGACTTTCTCCAGCAACACCAGAACCAGCTTCTGCATTCCTCCCTGACCTGGGAATACCACTCCAAAGAAGGAAGAAGCAAATCCATTCTCTGTGCTCAGCTGCTGTATTTATGCACCTCACTGTCCAAAAAAGCCCCCAGGGGATTATTTGTGAGGAAAGGTGAGACTCAGCATGAAACAGGGCACTGCAGCCTGGCACCATATCCCTGGGCAGTGGCTCACCTCGTGTCAGATGTGGCTGTGGGCTGTGTGAGGTGAGCGTTTGTTCCCAAGGATACGGCCAGAGCCCATCGTGTCAGCTCTGAAATGCCTTCTGGTGATGATTTTTGGCACTTGCTAATGCTCACTACGCCTCCTTGCTGCTGAAAAGGGTGAGGGACAGCTCCTGAAGCTCATCACCAGGCTGCCAAACTCACCTGGCACAGTTCTGATTATAAGTAACTTCTATGTTCTTTATTGTAGAACTGTTTGTGTATTTTTGAAAGCTGAAGTCCCATTAAAAAGCAAATGGCAGTTCGGCTCCTTCATCCCCTAGGTGCTTCTGAAAATGTCTTTAGAGCCCCAGGCATTTTGGATTACTCAGTTTACATTATCCTTGAATGAAAACCTGAAAAGGTGTGTGAAAAGGAGATAAACCAAACCAAAGTGCACCAAGGTGCACTACCAATATAATTACCCAGACTGCTGCCCCTTCCTAACCACAGGATGTTGCAGTGGTCACTGATCTGCTGCTTCTCAGCTTGAAGGACCTGGAAGTTCAATCTGAAGAGCAGGCAAAGTTGCAATGAACTGCTGCAGGCCCCCAAATATCAATCTGAGCTGTCCAGCTGCCAGCCAGCAGGTCAGTGGCCACACAAGCAGAATGTCAGGGCCACTCAGGTAATCTCATTACAGCTGCCTCCACGTCTCTGCATGCACGCAAACCCATAAAATAAAGTAAATCAATGGAGAGGAGCCTGCTGAAGAACTCACACGCTGTATTTATAGTGAGTTATCACTGCTGGTTACTATAGTTACAGCAATGCTGTGTATGCCTGTTCTCTCTCCTTTTATAGTGGGAAATATTTCGTAAATAATAACCTTTAATCTGGTGAAACTGTTCTAATTTCTCCATTTAATAAACAGTCATACAGTATCCCTATTTATCCGAAACAAAGGAACTCAAGAACAGACAGCTCTAAGAGGTGCTTTTTGAAAGATTTTTAAAATGGGCTATCCTTCTTTCATCTGCAAATCAATTTTGCTGAAATGCCTACAATTTTCCTCAATTTCAACCACGAATTTAAAGGTAAAGTGAAGATACCACCTAAACTCAGGAAAGACATTTAACCTCCTGAGCTTACTCTGAAGTTTCTACCAACACCTGCATTTCAATGCCTAAATCAGCTTCACCAGATAATGAGGCTGGTGGCAGAGCTGTGCAAGGAGCACAGTGCCCTGGCTCACCATCCAGAGTGATTTGTGAACATTTCTGCAGCTCTTACTTTCCTTCCTTGTTTTCCATCAGCAGTTTTAGGTTTGGCACAGGAACAGCTCGGTTTGCTCAGCAGGGAGCCAGCCTGATCCAGAGCCACCACAGAAACAAGGAGCAGTGCCCTGGGGTCACAGGGAGAGGGGAACTAGCAGCTAGGGGAAAGCAGGAGAGCCAGAAAGGTGTGGGAACCACTGCCCAAGAGCAAAGGGCCTGGTGGGACCCCAGCTCCTGGTGAGACCCCCAGCTCCCCGTGGTGCCACATGCTGATGGCACAGCCAGGGACACGGGGACCAGAGGAGAGATCAGGATCCTGATGGAGCTCACAGGTTGTCAGTGCTGAGAAATTTTTTAGCTAGGAAAATCTCAGCTCTGCAGTGTTCTGTGAGAACTGATTCTTTCCCATATATTCTAGCCAAAATAGTATTACTGTTTTGTAAACTTCTTGCACCTGCAAATTGTTTTTCTGTGATAGAGATATTTCAGTTAGGAAAACATCTTTCTGCTATGTGCTAGATTTTTGGGTCAGCCCCTTAGGAGGTGGCTAGCACACAGAACCAATGGGTTTGTGACATTTAGCATGTTTTGTGATCTACCTTATAAAAACCCTTCTGAAAATTAGTAAAGCTGGGACTTTGGTAATATTTCCTCTGCTTAGGAGTCAGTGTGGTTCTTTCTGCGTACTGTGACACACAGGTTTCCACCTGCTGCCGTGCTGGAGCTCAGTTTGGGAGGGTAAACACTCCTCTCTCATCAAAAATACATCCAGCTGGCTTCTCTGCTCTTCTCCCACCTCACCCCATCTCACTGCCTCACCTGAACATCCTGCCCTCAGCACAGACACCTCCTTGTCTTCCCAGCTGTGGCTGCCCAAGCCAGACTGGAATAAGAGCCTCACATTTAACTTTGAGACAACCAACACCCCCTCCTTCTCCTGTTGATATCAGAGCACTTGATGCTGATGTGGTCAGTGATCATCAGCACAGAGTGAGGCTTATCTTCCCTTTCCTGCACTCCTTATCTGGGAGGAATAATCTGGGCTGGTTCCTGTGCCCTTCTGCCTCCGGGAGCAGGTCAGGGAGCAGGGAGAGCAGAGCCAGGCTCTGGGCACTGCCTGTGCCCTGTACCAGCCAGCAGGACCGAGCCAGCAGCAGCAGTGACACCGTGAGTGCCCCAGGAGCTCATCCCCAACCTGCTCCTCGCACCGAGCCTGGGGGGAGCCGGGAGGGAGCCACGTCTGCCGCGTTTGCTCAGGTCAGGTCCAAAGGCACATCAGATGGCACAGAACAGCAGAGCAGCCCTGGGCCAGCAGGATCTGCTGTTCCAGAAGGAGCCCAGCTGTTCTGTGCAGTTTCTGGAGCTGGCTGCCAACTCTCTTCACACGCTGGGCTCAGGGATGAGTCCCCACACAGTTGCCATGGGTGCGAGTCAGGCCCTGCTGCTCAGCATTGCTGGGTGTGGGATTTATGGGATTCACCCAGAACCCAGGGCAGGATGGGGTGTGGGATTTATGGGATTCACCCAGAACCCAGGGCAGGATTGGGTGTGGGATTTATGGGATTCACCCAGAACCCAGGGCAGGATGGGGTGTGGGATTTATGGGATTCACCCAGAACCCAGGGCAGGATGGGGTGTGGGATTTATGGGATTCACCCAGAACCCAGGGCAGGATGGGGTGTGGGATTTATAGGATTCACCCAGAACCCAGGGCAGGATGGGGAGTGGGATTTACCCTGAACCCAGGGCAGGATGGGGTCTGGGATTTATGGGATTCACCCAGAACCCAGGGCAGGATGGGGTCTGGGATTTACAGGATTCACTCAGAACCCAGGGCAGGATGGGGTGTGGGATTTATGGGATGTACCTAGAACCCAGGGCAGGATCATCCACTCCACGATGGTGGGAGGAGGTCCCTGCATGTGGAGGTCGGTCCTGACGATGTGCTGCGAGGCCAGCAGGAGCATGAACAGGAAGGTCAGGTAAGAGCCGGTGTGGCAGATAAACTTGATAAATGGCTTTTTAATGAACAGTCCCAGCCTGCTCTTGGGTGCAATCAGGTATGCCACAGATAGCACAGGGAAAAGCAGTCCGATGGTGACGCAGGTCAGGAGTTTCACTGCCCAGTGTTTCCGCCTCCAGCCTGGAAAGCCGTCGTACCAGAGCGTTGCCAGCAGCTGCTGGCAGTTTGGCTGAGCAACAAACTGGGGAGGGAAAAAGAAAAGAAGGATTATTACTGACTGGTACTCCACGTGCACTCCCCCTCACATATGTGTTAGAGCCCACACAGACCCTCAGATTACATTTGGGGCCGGCTATGGGCTGGAAAAGCATATTTTGGAGATAAAGGGAAAAAAGGAAGGAGACTTCACTCTTCTTTTTTCTATTCCTTCTCATGGAAGAATTTTTTTTTCCATTTGCAGCATCCTTATGTGGATCAGCCACTCACCACGCAGGCGGCCTCGTGCAAGAGCAACACCACGGAAATTACTACAAGCTGCTTCTCTCCCCATGTGCTGGAGCACGTTTCTGTTTAGAAATGTTCCAGGTTTCCACCACCACCTCGAACGAGTCACTGCCAGCATCCTTAAAAAGTGACTAAAAGATGAGACAGGAGGGAAAAGGTGCAAAGCTCTGGGAGTGTGTGTGAGAGGGAGAACGTCTCCCGGAGCGTGCGGGCTGCTGCAGTACTCCCAGAGTGTGGGCTGGGCTGGCATCAGACAGCAAACAGCAGCATGAGGTGTGGCCAGGTGACATCTGGTGGGAAGCAGGATGGCATATTTGGAGCCCTGCCTCGCTGTTCAGGAAGAGAGCAGCTGTAAAATGTATGGGATTTAAGCAGAGGCCAAAAGGAATCTTTGATCGCGGGCGGCAGCGGTGACATCGGACAGATCACTTTCACTCTGTAAAAAATAGCATTGTGATGGTGATTTCCTGCATCTCACCCTGTCCACACCACACAGGCTCAGGTGGCAGCTCCTCCAGGCTGCTCTCACACCAAACAGCCTTTGGGATTTCAAACCAAGCCACAATATTTCTGCTCAGTGCCACAAGACTTCATGTTCCCGATTATACCTGGGCAGCCCCACAGGTTTCTTTTCAAGGCTTTCCAGACCCAGAACTAACTAGAGATGTCTTCAAGACCAAGACAACTCTGGTTTTTCTTCAAATATGTTTAGCCCACTCCCAAATCTTTTAAATATTCATTCACCACCTGGCCGGTACTGGAAGGACTTTTAAGCAAAGTTCTCAGAGTGCTCTGAACAAGCAGAGCGCTGTCATTGCCATGTTCAAAATGACTAAACCAAGGTCAAACAAAAGGACAGACGAGTTGCTCATTCTGGTGAAGTCATTCACTTCTGTAAGTATTTTTAGATGTCATTAATATATTTTATATGTCTTGACAGGCTGTTTACAGGAGAATCACACTATTCTTGGACTGGGTAGTTCAAATATATTCAATGACCCAAACTAGCACTCAAAATAAGAGCTCCAAGAGAACTATCTGGCATTTATGAAGCTGGATCTTTCTGTGTTATTACAACAGGAAGCTTCTGGTGATTTCTGCATTGGCACATAACTGATGACACCCTGCTCCAGAGGGCTTAGGAAAAGAATATCAGGAGAATGTGTGATTGGGAATCAACCAGCACATACAGGCAGCTGAAAAAGGGCAGTAGCTCAGGGGGTGGTGATCTCCAGAAAAAGCCAAGACCTGTTGCTTGTAATGATGAGAAAATGTAAAATTCCATGTGTGGGGACAGTGATCATAAAATCACAGAATGGGATGAGTTGGAAGGAACCTTAAAGCTCACTCCATTCCAACCCCCTGCCATGGGCAGGGACACCTTCCACTGTCCCAGGGTGCTCCAAGCCCCATCCAACCTTGCCTGGGACACTGCCAGGGATCCAGGGGCAGCCACAGCTTCTCTGGGCAGGTGAGGGAAACAATTCCACAGAAACTGAAAAACTGCCGAGCATTGATTGGTGTTTGGCTGTGTTTCAACTCAGATTTCAGAAGGGTCAGCGCTTTGTGTTTAAAACCTGGAAGAAACAGAAGGTTACACTGCTCTGTTTTCTCAAGATCCCAATCAGGAGCTGTTGCTGGATGTGTTCTGCAGTGATTCACAGGGCAAGAGATGCTGCTGCTTCTCCGAGATGAGACACAACTTTTTCTCTTTTTTAATTTTTTTTTTTGAGGGAGAAAATGTTATAAACACATTTTCTCTTTATCACATATGATAGAAAGCTCTGAGGGGAGAATAAAACTGTTTTTCCCTTGAGTCAAAGTCAAAGTCATTTGAGAAATCAAATGACTGTATGTTCCTCTGGTTGCTGTGCAACTTGCAAGCATCTTAAAAGTGCCTCTTCTCTGCCTAATAGCTCATTTCTAAAATCTGCTTTCTCAGTTGTATCCGATGTTAGTTCTTCAAATGGAGACAAATTCACACATCATGAAAGAGCAGCTTTAAAGAGCAGATTGGCAAAAGGGAATGGAAATGGAAAAAGCCATTAAATTTTCCAATCAAGCTGATCCCAACCTCAATGAAAATTGCCCAAGGGAAATTTAAGCACACCACACAAAGAGACTCCCTAATGTCATAAACCACCAAATGCTGTGTTTATTAAAGGTAAGGCCAAGCACTTACCAAAGCAGACTTTTACTAACTTCTATTAACCCAACTTATTAATCACAGATTTAAAATCAGTAAGCACTGATGCTTTTATCTCCAGTAGTGCAGCTGGCTGGAAAACAGAATTTCCAGTGTGCAGAAACACTGGAATTCTGAATTATAATGAAGAAGCCAACCAAGGCACTGTTGTGCTGCCTAAAGAATTGGTTGGTTTTTGGAGACTGTGCTTCTAGGTGCTGTTAACTAAACCAAACCACCAAATTCATTGACTAGACTAAACCACGGAATGCTCACCTTATTAAAGATTGTCTAGAAGCCATGGTGCCAAATCAATGCCCATAAAATACAAAAATACATTCTCTTAGATGTGAAGTGCCCTGAAAATGCTGATAATATTGTGGAAATTTTGCTATCCTCCATAATTTCAAATTTCTCCATAAAGATAAGGAAATTTCTACTTTGCAAATAGCAGGGCAGCAAAGTGGAAAACAACTTGACATCTTTAGCTGTACTCATACCAAGGCCTTTCCTGAGTGAAAGTTAATTTTCCACGTAAATAACCCCAAATGTGGGGGTTTTTTTGCTTTTCTGCAGAGCCTTCAATGTGCCACAGACTGAAATAGTGCCAGTGTAGATCACAGCCTTTTATCATTTCACATGAATGTGTCTTGTGTGACAGGGTTTGGTATCAGTTGAAGTTTCTGCGCAACAAAAAGCAGGGAAAAACCTGAATATTGTCCCAGTTTTGTGGATGGTCCAGAGACAGAGGTACTGCATCAAAAGCTCTCCTAAGAGAACATCCTGATGCCTTGAGAGGCCTCCTAAAAATAGAGACCAGACAGGAATAAAGGGAATAAAGGTGGGGATTTATTGGAAAGGTCTCCAAAGGTACCCCTGGGAGCCAGAGGGTGCTGCCCAGATGGGCCCCGAGATGGACCCTGAGAGGCCACGAGTTCTTCCCACTTTTATAGGTTTGGTTCATTTGCATCTCAGGGTTCATTCTCCAATTCAAGCTTCAGTTTAATGATGTCATTTCCCCTCAGCTTGCCCCCCTTTAGAGACTTCTAGTTTACGATTTTGGGCCCAGGAGGGGCTGGGTGTCCTTGGAGAGCAGCCCCGGAGAGGCTTTGTTGTGTGTGCCCAGCACAGAGAGCAGCACTGAACAGGGAACAGGAAACTCCAGAGTTACACACTGGGCACTGCAGGGTTTGAAAAATAGAAAAGTTAAAACCTAAGGCATCAATACGACTATCAAACACTGTTTCTCCAACATTTAACATGCATTTTATCCAAGGACTGCTGCATGACAGGAGCCTCCAGTCAGCACAAGGCATCACCCCACAGCCGGGATGGAGAATGTTCTGGTGGCTGCATTAGTGAAAGGAAATGTCACCAAGAGGTGGCATTTCTGCTCATTCAGTGAATGTAGGACCTGAACATTTGATGCTGTGCAGGGTTTCACTGGGGTGGAATTAATTTTCCTCACAGCAGCTGGGTTTTGGCTCTGTGCTGGAAACAGGGCTGATAACACAGGGATGTTTGAGTTATCACTGAGCAGGGATCACACACAGCCAGGGCCTTTCCTGCTCCTCACCCTCACCCCTGAGGAGGTTGGGGGGCACGAGGAGCTGGGAGGGACACAGCCAGGACAGCTGATCCCAGCTGACCACGGGGATATCCCAGAGCACACAGCACCACCCTCTGCCCCTAAAGCTGGGGAGAAGGAGGGAATGGGGGATGTTTGTCTTCCAAAGTCACTGTGACACCTGATGGAGCCCTGGGGATGGCTGAGCTCCTGCCTGCCCATGGGGAGTGGTGAATGAATTCCTTGTTTTGCTTTGCTTGCACACATGGCCCTTGCTGCACCTCTTTAAACTGTCTTTATCTCAGCCCACGGGTTTTCTCACTTTTACTTTTCCAGTTCTCTCCCTCATCCCACTGGCAGGAGTGGGTGAGTGGCTCCTGGGGCTGAGTTGCTGTCTGGGGTTAAAGCACCACAGAAGCACTGAAGCCTGTGGTTGTACGAAACATTGTCCAGGGTGGTCCCCACCTGCAGATGCATTTCTGGAGAAGCTAATCCCTCTAGAAAACAATCTTTGTCCATTACCTGTTGAGCAGAACCTGTCCCTAGCTGAAGATAAAAGCTCACTGAATGGCTGGGAGATAAAATGCAGAGTCCCTCCTTGTGAGCACAACACCCCAGTGCTACCCATGAGCAAGGTGCTCAGTCTCCTGCCTTTTCCAAATGGGGATAAATACCTTGCCTTTCCAAGAAATGAGATCAGCAACTCCAGTCATGTTTGGGAAGCACTCTAGAGATTACTGCAGCACAAAGTCTTTTATGTTCTCTTTTTCTTCTCTCAGCCTTGCCAGGGTCTTTGTGTAACTTTTGGCTTGCTGGTGGATTGTGCTATTAGAGAATTTCATTTTCAATGTTCATCATGCTCATTGCCACCTAATCCTGTACCAAGGGGGAAATTTTTAAGGGGAAAAAAAGCAGCTGCTGGATGGAATGTCTCTTCCTTAATAACTAATCTTTACTGATACTTTTAAGTCACCTGAACTCCACTTCTTGGGAATTAAATGCTTTCTGCATGCTGTCCAACACAGAAATTAGGTTCCACTCCTCTCCCCTCATCTATGGGGAAATCCCTGATCTCTCGCAGCCATAAGCAATTTAGGATCAGACACAGATGGGCTGAGATGTGAATGCCTCGGGGAGCAACTGAAATAGCTCCCTGATAGACATCACAGGGGCTGAGCACAGCATCCCTCTGCCTTTATTCTGATTATCATGACTGCCAACAGCCTCTTGTTTGGAGTTTGTTGGAGTTCTTGTCTGCGCTCTTGCTGCGGATGGCGAGGGTGAACGCTCTTCATAGATGAATAACCACTAATTTGGAACTGCAGAGCTCTGTCTTAATAAGCAGGACCGAGTTCTTCTATCAGCCAGCTCCAGCAACTCACGGGGAGGTCACCACTGAGAGCCAAACACGCCATGGGAGCCATGAAATTACCTTTAGCTCCTGTGTGATGCTCGTTTCAGTAGGTCAGACCTCGCCAACATCGCTGTACCCCAGAGCATCTCAGACCTGCAAGGCTGCTGGGTAATGCTGTCTGCTGTTGCCCTCTACAATTAAAGCTATTTTGGCTCTGGAAAGGCAGATTTTCTCAGGAACACAGATTTTGCAGCCCGTGTGCAGTGTCTGATGCAGCAGCATAATTATATATTTTAGAGGGGTCTGTGAAGAATGTTGACTTCCTGTGAATCCCTGTCTCCCAGGAAAAGGAGAAATGCCATTGCTGTTCTCCACTCAAGCAGCACCACACGCTTCCAGGGCCACACAAACCCCTCTGCCTCCATTTTTTACCAAGAACAAGATCCTCTGAGGAAGAATGGAAATGTGGTGGTTGCACCAGGCTGATTGCTCTTCAGGGAAATTCCAGTGGGCAAAGAGCCTCATTTCTAAATTAGCCCAAGACAGGAGGGAGAAACTCTTTGTGGCCTAATTTGATGCCTGCTGCAGAGAGCCAGTGAGCCCTGTGAGACCACATATTCCAGATAAGAAATGCCAGCCTCCTCAAGTTTGCAGTGTTGCAAACAGTGAGATGAATAAGAAAACCCTCTTTTGTAGCACATTTCTTTTTAAAGTTCAACCCTGTTAATGACTGCAAAGTTATTTACATTCTGCTGTGGAAGTGTGAGCTGCAGAGGGTAAACACCTAATGGCTGTTCATCCTGTTAATTAAGTACTTTCTGCAAGAGGGAAAAAAATAGGGAGAAATGAGACATAGTCGTTAAAGGGGGGGCTGTATAAAGTGGGGGAAAGGGACTACACAACTCAACATTCCTCATCAGACACTCCCAAGGGATAATAGTTTTTTGCAGGGTGAATATCCCATCAAAAACACAGCTGCTGCTCACATGCCTGTGAGTAGCAGCAGTGAAGCACTGACGAAAATCCAAATGGCAGCATCCCTGCCATCGAGGAGATCACACGGCTGAGCTGGACGAGCCCTTCCAGAAAACCAGGTGCCACCCAAATTGCTCAAAGCCTCATCTGGTGAATAAAACAAAATCCAGATCCTCCACGGAGGAACATATGGCCTCAAATTAAGATGAGAATTTAGTTTCATCTGTTCTTAAAATATTTTGAATTATGATGACACATGAATCTTAACTAAAGGTTTCCTATCCATAATAGATCTCTCTGGTGGTAGCAGACATGAACTCAGCTTAAGTGGTAGCAACTGGAAATTCAGCAGTGAGGTGAATGCTGGCAAAAGGAAAGAGTGAATAACCTCTAAAAGCCTGCCACTGTTCCATCAAGATGCATGGGTTTAACACCTTCCAGTTGGATTGGCTTAAATATTTAAATTAAAAGGTCCCACATATCCTAGGACAAAGACAGATGCTTGCAAATCCAGATACCTACCCATGGAAAAAGCAATTATAAAGTCTTTAAGCTTGAAATTAAATCCATCTCTCCCCAGAGTGCTTAGGCGTGTGTTTAGCTGCAGGTTTGTGTTCATGGCTTGTGTCAGCAGGATTTGGGTGCATTAAATTCTGTGCTGAATCAAGGCAAGGTGCTGAACTCTGCTCCTGGGGCAGACTCCCCACCAGAACAGGTTCCTCTGGGTCAGACCCCAAGCAAGAGCCCAACAAAACCACAACTTTTCAGTATTTTTTTCCAGCAGACAGCCAACCACAGTTGATAAATCAATTCCTGAGGGATGTATGCCAGCAAACATCCCAGGATACAGCTCTCTCACAAAGATGCAGGAGGTCTGGGTTTCCAAACCAGCAAGTGCTGAATATGAGCAATTCACCCCACAGTGAGTTAATTCCCAACACACACCTGGGTCCCGAGAGCTGAGTAGGGGATATCAGACACAGAAGCACTGGAAAAATGCTAAAAAACCTTTAGAGACAAATCTATCAGCACCTCCTAAGTCTTCTTCCAGGCAGCACTTCAGGAGTTACAGATTTTGGAAATGAATCCTGGGAGCTCTCAGGGGCTTTAGCAGAAGTGGGGAAGTATTGACTTTTAAGTAAAAGGCTGGGCTCGTTCTCTCGGGTGAATTACTAACATTTACATTAAATAAGTGATAAGTAAAGCAAGCATGAAAATTTTAAAAGCCATTCAGGAGTAATTTTAAATACATACCTACTTTACCCGATTAGTGTTAATAAAAAGTTCCAAAATTCTTTCTCCTTGCTTCCTTCCTGACCCGAGACGCATTTACGCTGAGACTGTGTAATTTTGGTTTCCTTTTTCTTTCTGCCTTACCTTCTCCCGAATGAGTAAACTTACTCCAATATCCAGGAAAGAGCAGACTAGCACACTACAAACACTTCTCACCCTCTTGGGAACGTCCAAAGCCCATCTCTGCTCCTGGGTTGTATCGCCCTAGCAGAACATACGCTTTGCTGAAGGAAGTTTACTCAGCCCGCCGGGGTTTGGAGAGAATAAGGGCAAAAACTGCAGTCACAGCTTTTAAATGTCAGCCTGCACAAGAGCTCAGTTTGGGGGGTGTCATGACAAACCCATCTATTCATCTCACTTCTCCCCGAGCCACCTGTGAGGTGGTGACTGTTCTCAGTCACCTCATCCAGATGGTGATGGACCTGATCGACACACGAGGTGTGAGGAGGGTGGAATCTCAGCTCTTTTCTGAATGGAGCTTCGTAACTCACTTCTCTAAGGCACAGGAGTGAAGTAAAAATTCCCAGAAATCAAGTAAATAACAATGCTGACTTCTATATCCAAATGAGAGGATCCATACTCCCAGTTTCCCCCCGGAGTTTATTACTTCAAGGTGTCATTCAAAGTATGAAATAACACAATTTACTCTTCTCCACTGACATAAAGCTGACTCCAAGTACACTTCAGACCTGCAGATGTGGGCACACTTAACACTTGGCTGTTACAATACTCAAGGCATCACTTCTCCCCTCCAGTTCCTGTTGCCTATAGAAAGCCCATCAATCATGTCCTGTACTTTGGCTTTGGCTTCCCAAGCTGCTTCTCTGGCTCACAAGAAGACTGATGGGAAACATGAAGTTAAGGGAACTGTCAAACTCACTAAATCCTCCTCGAATGCTGTTAAAACAGTGGCAACCTCTTTAGCTTTCAACACATATCCCATCTTTGTCCAGGAGATCATTAAGTAAGAGGCACAAGGCACCAAAAATGACTTAAAGAATGATCCTGGCATTTTCTGCCCGCTACCCATCACCATAACACACTCCAAGTCCTCGTCCTTGACCTACATACCAGTCTTAGGGTGCTTTTTCAAATTTGTGTGTGACAAGATTAGTCAGAGATGATTTTGCTGTCAAAAGACAGTGTTGTGCAGTTCTGTTCCGTGACAGCTGCAATATGTGGCTAACCTTCATCAAGTGAGAACATTTCGGCGTTACGTGAACGCTGTACCAAATAATTCTGCACCCTCAAATAAACATTCCAGTCCACTCTGTCAAACCAGTGAACCAGCAGCCCTCTGAAAATTATTTCTTCTTCCAAGTTTGGAGAGGAGTTAAGATTTAAGTGCCACTTGTCCTAATTTTTGTAACACGACACTGCAGCTGTACAGGTTAAATTTCCGTGACAATTTCCCAAATGGAACAAATAGATCTGGCAACTGCACAAGCCCGTAGAGGAGGGCTCTGAGTCATGCACCACCAGGGATCGGCAGGGATGGCTCTTTTAAGGGTGCAAATACAGATAAATCTCCCCACCTGCCACCCCGAATTCCTGCCTCTGAGGCTGCTGATACCAGCTCAGTTAGTGCCACGCTCATGGAAGATTTTGTAAGGCGGTCAACTGCTGTGGGATGGAGCTTGAAAGAAAACAGCTTCATTTAGCGCAGGCCACTGCTCACCCACCAGATGGGAACATTGCTGCAGACAACAGTGAACAAGTGAAAGGATGGCTGTTGGCAAAGGGAAGGTCACATTTGGACACTTAGTGCTTCTGAAATCCCTAAATTTACGCTCAGGTTCGTGGCACAGGAGGTGAGGCTGTCCTCGCCATGGAACACACTAAGAAATATGGATGTTCCAGATCCCTAGAAACCAAGGAAAGCTTCCACAAGGAGCAGCCCTGCTTCCCTCACCTAGTCCTAATAAAGACCTTTCCACGACCTGCTGATTTCCTTCAAGAAATCTGGAAGTAAAAGCCTCTTTATTACTCTTCTGAGCTGCACGGGCTCAAGCAAGACTGTTCATTGTGCCTTTAAAGAGCACAATACAAATATTCAGCCCTGTATCATTATTCCTCCAGGCAGTATGGCAAGAAAACAAGACAAACCCACAGGAGAATAACTCAGCTTTGCCTGTGAGCAAAGAAAGATCTGTGGCCATCCATCAAGATACCTGAATGGCTTTCAAAACGGGTAAACAAGGTGCAGGCGATGAGCTTTGATTTTCACAGACCCCGCACTTCATTTCTCATGCGCCTCTGATGTTTTTATAAGTTCTTTTTATACCCTAAGTGAAGTGCCCTTAGAAATTTGCCAGGTTTATGCAGTGCTCCCTGGAGAGGGATGCTGTGCTCCTGACTGCAGCCACGCAGTTGACAAGAGTCAAGACACAGAGGAAAAATCCGCGGCATGGCAGGAATGATTATTCATTCACTCCAGAGCTGCATCTCAGGAGCTGCTTGTCAATGTAAATGTCCTGGGAAATGAAAAAAAAAAAAAGAAAAAAAAAAAAAAAGGCTGAAACTGTTGAAGCTTCATCCTGAAGAGAAAAAACTGCAAAGAGCACTGTTTTTAAATTAGAAAAGCAAACAATTCTGCATCTGTCCTCTCCTGCCATTTGATCGGAGCACGGTGAGGAAGAGAGATGGAGGTTAAGGGTTTCTGAGAGGGAATTTCTCTGTGCACTCCTTTGATCTAATTCTGTGGAAGTGCTAAGCAATGGAGTCATAGATAAAATAATGGGTTTTTTTCTGAGTGCCTTGCACTGAGTAGCCCTTCTTACAGACACATAAACTAAACCTGCACAGCTATTTGCCAGCACCAGAAAAATGCATTAAAACCCCCACTACTGGGATGTTTCACTTCATTTTGGAGATGTGAGAGACCTGTGATGGCAAGCAGGAAAGCAGGAATAAGCTGAATGTATATTGCTCTCCTCGTGGCTCAGCAGAATGTTAAATACGAGGAGAAATCTGCCCTTTTAGACCTCATTCACTGCCAAGCTGGGGTTGTTTTACATTATTGGCAAAGTAAAAAAAAAAAACTTAAAAGGACATAAGAATTCCCTTTGCATGCTGCCCCTGCTCTGATTCCCTAACCCAGCCACATACCCTGCATACACAGCTGTGCTCTACGAGACTGGCAAGATCCTAAGAGATGACTTTTCCCCATCTTTTCTTAGAAGTGCAAACAAATTAACAAATGCAGAGCTAATGTGGTGCCAGGAGAGCACAGCAAAGGCTGATCCTCAACAGCTGAGCGGTGCCTTTTCCTCTCGGGCCCTCAGCACCCTTCCTGCTTCCAAAATTAGTCACAAATAAAAGAACTAGAAAAGTAATAATATGAAGACAAATGCCACATACTACAGAGTGTTTATGAAGAGCCCGCTGGCCTCTTAGACCTTAATTACTGCGATCCTTGGAAAATAATTTCTTTAACAGAGGACTGAGAGAGCTGATGTGTCCGTGCTGGCTCTAACTCATCGTGTTCCACGGTGTACTGGTGCTGTCCTCATTTTTCTCCTCAGATTTTGGGGCTGCCATGCAAACAGGGCTCACTGCTGTGAAGTCTTTCCCATCTTCTAGAGAAAGTTGAAACTGAGGACGCAACCATTCTACACTTCAGATGAGAAGGGAGAGGGAGCTTTGAGAACTTGGTTTTACCATTTTCTGCCGTAAAGTATACTGCAAAGCTACCTTAGGGCACATTTTAATCTTTCCTGTGTAATTGATATTTTTTCCCTTCTCTGTAAACAGTAATTTACCTTCTAGGATTTACGGGCTTATTAAAAACAAACAGGAAAAGCAACAAATTTCTTCTCCATTGTTTTGGCCTTCCTCCAAAGAAGAAAAGGCTTCTTCCTCATGAGCAATACATTTCTCAGTTTATAAAATACTTAGCACGTGTCGTGTTTGGGAGTAATCAAAACTTGTACCTCCCAAGGGGGGTTTTTGGCGAAAAAAAGCCGGAATGGGAGATTTTTCTACCCTTTGTAAAGACAAACTTCACAATCTCTTCACCCATTTTCCTTTAACAGCTTCCCTGAAAAGAATCTTGAAGTTGACTTTATCTACCTGATTAGGCTGAAATGGAATAATTTCATATTTTGGAGGAAAATTTCACGTTTATGTCACTCAAAAAGAAAAAAGCTTCAGGAAATGTGTCTGAAATCAATGTGAAATTACACAAAACTAACAACTGCAGTAACAACTGACACCCCAGAAAATAACCAAAGTCCACACTGGATTCTCCTCTTAGGCTACCAGAGATTTGACTTTTATCTTTGTCAACGTTAAGATGTAAAAAGCTTCTCCATCCAACCCAATCCCATTTAACGTTGAGCCATAAAAAGCTTCAGCAGAACAAGATGATCTGCTTTTAAAAGTCTGCTCTTTTACTCTGCAGAACTGTCTTCCACAAAAACCAAACTTGCTTCTGTTTCCCTTCCTGTCCCCACAAGAATCCTCTCAGTCTGGTACTCCTCAGTCAGGACTGGAAAACATTTCTCAGTCTCTCCCTGGCAAATGTTCCTACTTGTTTTTCCAGGGGCTGGCAAGGATGTTTGTATCTTGCTTGATGTTCTGTGTTGTGCTAATTACCACGATAAGATGGGCCTAATTATCATGATAAGAAATCCTCAGCAACCCTGCAGGATGCAGGGTTTTTGTGAATAACCAGGTGGGATGAGGGGGTTCGGTAGCTTAGTTTCCCAACCTCATTCATTCCGCCCCTGCCCACCAGTATTCCACCTGAAAACAGCACTGACTTTAGCTGGCAACACAGAGCATATTTGCTATCATTTTTAGGCTGGAACTGTCATGAATATGTCACAAAACATGGAATTTGCCCATATGCTTGGAATTCAGTCAAATACGCCTTAAAAAAAAAAAAAAAAAAAAAGAAAACTGTCAAGAAAGCAGACAACGATTAAAAATTCTAAAATAAAAGAGCTTCAGGACTGCTCAGCACCCCGTTTCAAACACAGTGAGCTGCTTCAGACTTGCAGCAGCTCCTGAGTGTGAACACGAGAGCAGCCACAGGTTTACACCTGGATGTCCCCAGCGGCACAGTGGGACTGCAGTGACCTGCACACAGCAGTGCTGGAGCAACCTGGAACTTGTGGCTGCAGAGTCTGGTCCTGCCAGGCCAGGGGAAAAACAGAAGCAGAATCTCTGCTCCTTCTCAGATTCAATGAACATTGACCTGATTACCTGTGTTGCCCCTCTCCAGAGTAACTCCTCACTATTTGTCCCTAAAGCACCTGTGGCGTCACCTAACCCCGTCACAAGAGCAACAACAAACACAACCTGACACGACACCAGTGAGCCTTGCTGACACTTCCCTAGAGAGAGAGAAGAGCAGGGAGTGCCCAAGTGCTGGATCCCGGGAAGTTTGAGGCTCTGGCTGCAGCTCATTCCATCGAGGGGCTGGCACTGGGGAGGCACAACAGCCCCAAGGGATTAAAGGAAATCTGCACCTTTCACCTCTTGGCTGCCTCAGATGACACATGCAGCGCTTCAGGGAGGTGGAATGGATTACACCATGCTGGGTCAGGGTTGGCTGTGGGCAAGGCAATGAAAAGAGGAATGTGACAGGATCTTCTGACACTCAGGTGACCCTCCAGACACAGAAGAATTGAAATTCAGTTCCTCAACCAAGCAACTGAACTCCTCCTTCAGATAACCTGGAGCATCTCTGGCCAACAGCAATTTGTCATCTCCTAAATTCTGCCTGGCTTTGGAAAGAGAAAGGAAATCCAGAGCCAACTAATGAAACTGTTGTCAGCATTCTCCTGGGGTTCACAGTCTTTACTGAATCAACTTATAAATCGGTGGATTTGCAGGGCTTCTGAAAGGCTCTGTGCCCTTTAGGTGAAGGCTTCCCTCTCTGGAACTACAGGCAGGAATTTCTGGGAATTGCTTCTCAGTTCTGGAAACAGAGATGGGTCAAGGACCGAGGATCAAGAGATGCCACGGGTGTGAAGAAATATTTGTACCACGTGAGTATTTTCACAAAACTGCTGGGAAGTTGGACACCTTGGGAGTGTTCCCAACCTCTCCTGCTCTCTTTAGCTGCTGTCACTTCCCTGGCCCTTTCGAGTTAGCGCTGAATGGCTGCCTGGAAGTGCTTGGTGGCTGCAGGAAGTGAATTGTGGATTGTGTTATTTCCTGCACTCCACGAGGAATCCAGAGAGTCAGCCTCCAGGAGCCAGGCAACCCCTTCTAGCTCCGGGTTCCTGTACAAAAACAGCCACGGGAAAAGCTTTGGGAGCTAGCAGACCTGGAAGTGCCTGAAGGCTGCTCTTTGCAGGGGTATGGGTTACAATGAGATGGGATTCAAGCAGCTTTGAGATAGAAATTATTGGTGCTGTAGAAGGCACAATGCACTGCGGCAAGTCCCAGTCCTGCTGCCCTCAATTGTCACCAGATTCACACCGTCCCCAAGGTGCCCTGAGTCTCCTGGTCTGTGACTAATCCATGGGCACACCAAAAAATCCCACCTGAGAGCCAGCACTGCACAAACCCCCAGCAACTCAAAAAACGAACTGTTTTACCCAACACCTCCCCATTCAGGCAACTCTTACCTCTTTCTGGTGATACTTTATTGCTACCTTTAGCTTTGCCAAATCGTGACATTTCTGGGGATCCAGCTCTTCGCTTTGATCATCCCTGTGATTGAGAATGATCTCCAGCTCCCGGGAACTCCGTGCCTGATCCAAAAGGTCCTTAGCAAAGCGCTTGCACTGCTGTGAAAGCTCCTCATATTCAGCCTTGAACTCGTTCTCCACCTTGCTCAGCTCCTTCAGCTCCCAGCCCAGCCGGAAGGCAGTCAGGATGGGATCCTCGCTCGATAAGGCAATCAATGAAGGGCTGGCTAAGGCTTTGTAGATGTTCAGCCTGGACCTGGAATGCCTCAGGCTGTCCACCTCCGAGCTGGAGACGCATTCCACACAGTTGCACCTGATCTGGTGTGGGCGTGGGATCGTCACCCGTCTTTGGACAAGCAGTTTGATGATCTCGTAGTTGTTGGTGTGAGCCGCCAGCATGATCGGGGTAATGTCCGGGGTGAACTCCGAGAACTGGGTGTCCATCATCAGGGTTGGAACCTGCAGGAAGGGATAAACCACAAGGGGATGGAGTCACGTCTCATGTGGAGCAGCAGAATTCAGGAGTGCTCCCTTCATACCTCTGGAGTGATGTCATAACCAAAGAGGGGTTTTATAAAACCCTCTGTGCTTTACATCCTGGTGTAGAAAGGCTTATCCACACACTGCTATTCTAGCAAATTCCCCCCCAAATCCTGACAATCTGACTCCTGACCACGCATTCCCAGTCTGGTGTAAAAGTCGAGCCCATCCCTATTCAAATGCTTTATACATGAATCTGGTCTGAAATGGGTATTGGCTCATATACAAAACGGGGGAAAAAGGAAGGGGGCAAGAAAAAAGGAAGAAAAGAGGCCCAGGTAATTACACAAAAGGAAAGAAAGGTCTAGAAAAGAGTGAACACTGAATAGATTTTCATACCTACCATTATCTGCACCACAGATAAGCAAAGAACTTGCTCGAAGCAGGTCCTGCACACACCAAACCCTGGCCTGCAGTCGGGCAAAACTCATCTTCACTTTTTCCTACTGTTTCTATTTGAAAATATTTTTCAGTGTAAGGGTACATTACACAACTGCCCTCAGAATAGACTTGTGGGGTTTTTTTTTAAGCAGATTTGAAAAAAATTAAATGTAAAATTAATGAGCCATAGTCCACTACAAATAAGCCACTCCAGGGTGTGCATTATTCAGCTACTGCTGCACTTCTCAAAAGATGAGCTTAATGCACACCCTGTTGTGTCTTATTACTATATGCAGAGTGCAAAATTAGATGGGAATGCTCTTACATCCCAAGCACCCAGTATGTTTCCATCTGCAGGCAGGCAGCTCTCTTTGTTGCGTGTTAATCACTACTCAAACACTCCACTCTCCCCGTGCCCACCGCTCCTGCCCTGGCACATCCTGCTGCTCCAGGGGGCATGGCTGGGCTGGGGGAACAGTGGGGCTGCTTCCCTTTGTAAAATATCAAAGGCGTCTCAGAGAAACTGTTGCCAGAGAGTCCTAATGGCAGGGAACTAAATCCAAAGACAAAGCAGTGATGGAGGAGCATGAGGTAAGAAATCCTTCTGTAGGATGTACCTCAGGCTGGTGATGAGACCTCCAGCCTTGGAATCTCAGTTCATTAAGAGCCCCGTGAGCACTAAAGAGCCAAAGCCGATCAATAAATTCCTCCACATAACAGCGTGACAGGGACTGTTCATGGCCACCTAAAGGTGGTCACCATGTAGATGCTGAAAAAGCTTCAGCAGTGAATTTCTTCAGCTCTCTAGCATTTTGTGAGAGCTCTGTCTTTCCCATGCAAGCTAACCAAAACAAAGTTACCGGTTTTATAAATATTTGCACCTGCATTTGTTTTTCCTAGATTGTCATGGCTTTAACTAGAAAAACACTTGGGAACGGGCGTGTTAGAGTTGAGCCGACCCCATTGAGGGGTGGATGGCCAGAGGACCAATCATTTCATGCCATTTAACTCAGTTTTTGTGCACTAACATATAAAAACCTCAGGAAAAAAGCCATAAAGCCCTGGCTTTGTCACCTTTTCTACTGACCTGGACTTTGTGAGGTTTTTCAACGTGTCCACGTTACGACAGCGACAGTCACCACACTGAGGTGCAGGCTCAGTTGCAGGAGCAGGGCTCACTGGGTGGCTGCAGGCATTTTGGGGAATAAATCTGCTCCCCTGGATGCACCACATGAGGAGTTAAATCCCTGGCAACCTTCAGACACACGGGTGTGGAGAAGCTTTGCAAAGCAGGCTGGTCCCCACAGAGGCAGGAGGGAGAGGAAATGGTCCTGGGGATTTGCTGTGGGTCACGGAGGGCTTGGTGTCCCTCAGCAAGGTTGGATAAATGTATTTTAAGCTATCCAGTAACAAATGGCTGAAAGCAGCTCTCCCTGTAAGGTCTTGCACTCTCTTCCTTTCCCTTTGCTTAGCTCGTTTAGGTAGTTTGTTAAATGTCAAGAGAAAGGTGTGGGTTTTTCTTTTTTTTTCTCCTTCTTAGAAGCTTTTTTTTTTTTTTAAAGACCTGATTCTTGACTATAGCTGCATTTATCTTTCTTCCTGTCCTTTTTCAATCAGTGACAGGCTGCTGTATTCAGAGCCTGTGCCTCAAAGGAAGAACGCTTTCCCTCCTCTAACACTTCTATTACTGTCAAGTTTAATCTTGTTTTTCTATATGGAATTTATTGTACCCAGGGCTGTAAAAAAAGCATTTTCAGCTTTACACAGATGAGGTATTCATGTTACTCGGAATATGAAATGGGCACTTGAGGAGAAGGCAGTGATGTTACAGGTGGGGATAGTGCTAATCCTGTCTGCACCAGAGGATTTCTAAATCTGGATCTAGGACATGCCAAAACGGCTTTCCCAAGGTTTGGGATCGAATGCAGTGATCCCTCATCCCTTATTGTGGCTCATCTCACAAACCCTCACCCCCAAAATAGAGCCCTGCTTCACGAGGACTCCAGCAATGGCAGGGAAGGTTTGTTTTCCTGGGAAGCACTTCAAATTAAGGGATAAAGAGGGAAATGGTGGTGCAGAGCCACAGAGGCTCCCGGGGAGCAGATCAGTGCAAGGCCTCCAGCGACAGGAGCTGGAGCTATTTCTGAGCAGCAAAGCAAACCAGCAAAGCACAGAACAGGGACAGTGTGACCAGGGGCTGCTGCAGCTTCTTTTCTGTGTCTGCCTGACCCAAAGGCCATGAGTTGGCCCAAAACTGCCTGTCTTGTGGTAAGCATTTCTGTTGTCTTCTCACACAGTGTATTTTGATAACCTGCATCCTAAATGGTCTGTTTTAAAGCTGTGGCTATGCAAAGCTTTTGCTCAGGGGCTGTTTTCTCTCACTGGAGGGGCAGCAGAGATTACAGCAATGCTGATGCTCCTCCTGTGATGCTCTGCCCAGCTGAGTTCATGTTTAGATCAGCTTCTCCTGTGTCTTGGGTTAACTTGCAGTGATGGAAGCAGAAGAGGAATAATTTATTCTATCCCAAGGGCTCTGCTGAGCTCTTCCAAGGTTATTTTCATTAAGTGACCTGAAAAACAGAACTCTCTTCCATTAACCTCATCACCTGACACCAGCTGTTAACCCGAGTCCTTCAGAACCTCACTGTCACTGCTTGCACAGGAGCAAATACGTCGTCTGGATTTCATCTTGGTTCTTTTCATTTGAGAAATTAATGCTACCACTAACAACTAGTGACTGAATGCTTGTTATCATCTGCCTAGATTTAATCCTCGTAAGGTGCCTGCTTACCCTGTACCACTGCTGCTCTGAAGGATGCTGCAGCGAGTGAAAAATCCCCTTTATTTGAAAAGGAGGGTGAAGAAACAAGCTTAATTCATTAAAGGAGAAGGATTAGCTCACATAAAAGCGCTGCTCAGCGCAGCTAAGCTCTCCTCTGAATGGAAAAATAAGTTTTCCAGCAAAATAGCGCACGGCTGGAAAGGAGCTCTGGCTAGAAAGAGGGCAGGAATCTCTGCTGTTAGTCATGAGTAGACTGTTAGAGGAATTAAACTACAGAGAAACAAAAAAGGCTGGCACTGAAGATCTGGTGGCCTTGTTGTAGGTCTTTTAGGAATTTTACTTTGAATTTAATCTGGTCTGGTATCTGTCCCTGGAGCAGTTCCTCTAGTTTAGTGTTGTGTAAAAGCCACCCAGCTCAAGTGCTCCAAGAGTGCTCAGCAATGTGAACCACGCTGCAATAAATGGGAAAATTAAGGAGATTCAGCTCAAAAAACAATTCTCCCCAGCCAAACTAGCAGCCCAATGGAAATGCACCTTCTGCCTTTTATGGATAATAATGTTTTGTCTGAAAATAACTCATAGTGCTTTTTAACCTGTTACATTTGGAATTGCCCTATTTTCAAGCCATCTCCAACTCATAAACTATCACCTCCCCTGGGTCAGTGCAATAAATTTCAAGTATAACCATGATAAACTGTAAATGCATTCACCTGCATTGTTTTCAGCTTGTGTAACTTTTGACTCACCTATGTGCTACAGAAGGTTTTTCTAACTGCCAACACAAACTTGTGCAAGCCTCACTGGAAAGCTACAAGTATAATACTTACAGAAATGGAAGCTTGGGCAGTTTATTGATCGAGGGCTCCCTGTTTCTACTTTGTTTTCTGCCAGCAGCCCCACAAGGGAAGCGCCTGTGCCATCCACAGGTGTGGCCACAGGCACAGCCAGCTCCTGTCTTTCCATAAAGATGATTTTGTACTACATCAGCTTGGGCTCAGTGGTCAGAAGGAGCTTTAGCAGGGATTTTGTTCAGAGTCATGGCCCTGTGGTACCTCTGGCTGCAGCTCTACAAGTAGAGCACGAGGGGCAGAGCCAGTGGTGCCAGGCTGCAGGTCAGTCCTGGTACCAGCAACAGGAAAAGGTGTCTTGAGAAATACACACCTGGTGACTGGCACAGCCAACTGAATCCTGCTCCTTGCCTGAGCCCTGAGAAATTCCTTCACTGACAGAGCCCCTTCTCATGGAATTACAGAATGGGTTGGGTTGGAAGGGACTTTAAAGCCCATCCAGTGCCACCCCTGCCATGGGCAGGGACACCTTCCACCATCCCAGGCTGCTCCCAGCCACAATGTCCAACCTGGCCTTGGGCACTGCCAGGGATCCAGGGGCAGCCACAGCTGCTCTGGGCACCCTGTGCCAGGGAACAATTCCTTCCCAATATCCCATCTACCCTCACCCTCCTTCAGCTCAAGGCCATTCTCCCTCATCCTATCACCACATGGAAAGTTCCTCTCCAGCTTTCTTGTAAGCACCCTTTAGGCACTGGAAGGAACTTCATGTGGGACCCTGGGAAAATGGTGCATGGCTGTATGAATTTCAGCATTTATTTTGGGTGATACCCTGGTGTGGGTTTCACTAACTCAGCATCTTAACCAGAGATGCCCTGAGAGACGTCTGGTATCAGAGAGATGCCAGCATTTATATTAACAGGGAGTTTGTGTTTTTCTCTCAAGAGCAATTCATTGACTGAAATGATGTAATTTGGTTAATGAAATATAATGAACAACACAAACTGCCATCTAAAAGTAAAGTAGCTTAAGGGCTTTTATACTGGTAATGAACAAGCTTTGGCATAAGGCACACATTGTTGTAGATGCACTTATGGGCAAGCTCTGCTGTTACTGAAGTTCTCCACTCATTCCAATACAGCAGTCCCAAAACATCCAGCTGAAGAAAAGGCTCTTTCTGGTCTAAAATCTCCTCAGTGACTTACAAATGTGCCCATAAAGCCAAATAAAACCTCTGCCCCTCAGACCAGTACTGAAAACCAGTGAAAATTAGTACCTTTTAGTGCCTTGTAGCAAGCCAAATGCTGATACAAGGTTACCAGATGGTGCACATTAACACTAAAATAGGTATCTTTGAATAAAAAAAGAGCATGCTATAGAATCAGAGAACTCGTAATAATTGTAAATTAATTAACAATGTAATACATTACTACTGAAAGAATGTGAAAAAGTCAATCTGTGCTATCTGTATAACCAAATATCCTTCTCTACAACCAGTAAGCAAAAGTAAAATCCGTATAGATCTGCTCTAGATTCTTCCAGTTTTAATTTGGCTTCTCATCCATGTGTTTAAAAACAGAGGTAGGCCCAGGGGATTAGTTCTCAGGGCTAAACTGAAACCCAGTGCACTTGACAGTGGCAGAACTGCATCAGAGCTTGTGTTCAGCCATGTGTTTAGGAAATGCAGCACAGCCAGGAAGACTGTCAAAAGATGTCACCATTTGTGGCTGATGCCACATAATATCTTCTGCTGGGGATTAAAAGAGAGGCATTGGGAGAGGAGCCTTCGGGAGGAAAGGATTTTGGAAATATGCATTTCAATGGCCTTTGGCAAGTTCCTGCAGTCAGAGCCTTTTCTCTCCCTCTCTCTCTCTGTGTCTCTCTCTCCTGAGCCCTCTCCTTCCCGTGCATGTGGAGATGAGATGAGGCACTTGATGATGAGATGAAGAAAAAGGTGCAGTCACTGTGGCTGATTCTGCGAGCCACAGAGGGATGCTGTCAAAGAGCTACCTCGTGTTTGAACCTCTTGTTCTGAGCTGGAGTGCAACCTGAGCTCACTTGGCCCTGAATTCCCATCCCTTGCTGCAGTTAAGAGCCACTGAATCCGGTGGGGAGATGGGCCAGTGAGTGCCTTCCCTTGTTAGAGGAACCAGGGCAGTGCTGTGCCCCGAGGAGCTGCAGCCTCTCCTGGCTACACCTTCTCCTCTGGGCAGGGATGTTTCACAAACCCGTTGTAGTCCCAGTTTATCAAATATTCTGTGATGTCATCACATATTCTGTGGTGTTATCACATACTCTGTGATGTTATCACATGTTCTGTGGCGTTATCACATGTTCTGTGGTGTTATCACATACTCTGTGATGTTATCTCATGTTCTGTGATGTTATCACATATTCTGTGATGTTATCACATATTCTGTGGTGTTATCACATCAGCCACATCCAGGGAACTGTGGCTCCATCCCACACCTGCATGGCCTGGGGCTTGCTGGACGGGGACATTTCTCCAGTTGGAACAAACGTGGCCCTGAAGTTCAGGACTGTCACAAATCCAGGCAATAGTGAAGTTGCTGAAGTGGCCTCAGTGACATGGGGACCTGGCTCACGGCGTGCTACGGGTCTACCAAAAATGCAATATTATGGATATTCCCAAAAGGCTGAGATCCCCAGGCTGCTTGCTGGAGCTGTTTCTTGAGACTGTGACACCAACACAGGCGTAAGTTCAGAATTCCTGACGTGGGAGTCAAGTGAATTATCTCCTCAAGATTGCACAGGCAGACTAGTTTGCATATTCCTGATGACTGGGATTTTTCCCCCTCACCTGGAAACATAAAATGCTGTTTGTTTGGGGTTTTCAACCTTTCTTCATCACCATTTTAAGAATTGCTCTACAATAGGAGCAGCTGTTTTGAGAATAAGGTATTAGGGTTTATTCTTTATTTTTAATGCTGGAAATGAAATTTATTAAAGAGATTGCTTAATCCAATCCTATAAATTTCTTAACTACTCTGAGGACCTTGGAATGTTGCTGCATCTTAGATATCTTTTCATTTTATGGATAAGCTTTCCCCTGACCCCAAACACAACTGGAACAAAGACAGCCCATGGTTATCTGGGAATCTGCAGTCTCTGTCTTCAAGGTAATCTTTATTTTATTATGGTTCCTATTTTTCTAATATTTTTCAGGCTTTATTCTGGGAGCGAGAGATGTCCAGCTTTTTGATTCATTTTTCTTGGTCTCTGTATTATCTATTCTTAGTGGTAACAAGGACAAGCTGTGCTAATATAGGTTAATAATCATGCTATCTACAGCCTTTTATATCATCTTTGTACATAAAACACCCCTTCCTCCTGTAATTCATCACCTTGTGCAGATGAGAGATGTTTCATTAAGTTTAGGTGAGGTAATATGTTGCTAACAGGGCTTGAAAAGGGAGGGCTTTTTTCTTGGGTTGTGTTCATATTCAATCACATTCCTTTGGAAATAGAATGAAATCAGATTGGATCATGAGGCAGTGTCAGAGAGAGGAGTGAGTTACTGCATCTGGCGCCAGCCCAGCGCTGCCTGATGGTGCACAAAACACATCCTGATGCTCACAATCCAGGAGGTTCATTATTCCTCACTCTGATTATTAAGCTGTGCTTTTGGCACTGCTGTTTTACCAACCAAGAAGACAGTGTGACTTCTAAAAAGACCCCAGAGTTTGCAACAACAAAGAAATGACAACTTAGGTGGCAGGGGCTTGCATGAGGAAAAAAAAAATAATCTGTGTGGCTGTGATCTTCTTTTATTCCCACTCAGGCAGTGACTTTCTCTGATATTCCCAGTGCTAGGAAGTTGAAAGCCTCCAGGTAATGACGTGCCCCTGACGCTGCAGAGCCTGGCACTGCCTCGTCATCCCCTGCCTGAGCTGAGGAGCACTTGGAGCCCACCAGCCCTCCCTCACTGCCATGGGTTAAGCATCAACAGTTCTCGTGGCCCTGAGCCTCTGGAGCAGCTTCCCAACATCCTCCCAAGGCAACGACAGAGCAAAGACCTTGGATCACAGCGTTCCCTTGCTGCAGCAATTCAGGGACAAGCAGTACTGCTCCCAGTCAATGCCCTTTGGATATTCCACCACCACCACTGCCACCAAAATGCTGCCCCACCAGGCAGGTTTTTTTGCCATGGGACAGCAAAATAACTGCTCACACAGGGATAAACAAGCCATAAATGTGACTTTGCCAGCCCAGCACAGCTCTGTTCAACAGCCAGGTAAGAGCTAAGGGACTCCTGCTAAGCTGCCCTGCAGTTCTTCACAGATCTTTATGGATCCCAGAGCTTTGTTTTGGAGGAGCCTGCAATTTGTTACATTCCCTTTTCTCACAGAGGGAAGCTTCCCTTGGAAAAAATGTGTTATTACACCAGGAAGGGTCTCCCACAAATCTCTATCAGGGAATCTAAACAGCCATGTCAGGCTCCTGGGTTTGGGGACTCACACAGACCAGAGGCAAACACACGTTGGGTGATGACAGGGGATGCTGTAATTGGGGCTTAGGAGCAAAGGGAGGTGGGTACAGCAGGCACATTCGTGGATGCTGGGTAGATAATATTGGGTTTTTGAAACTAAACTCCTTAATCAACAGATCTACAGAGAGCCCAGAAGTTTACTTGTGTAGCAGCACAAATGGGATTCATTTTCCCCCTGCAATAATTCATCCACCCAGCTGAATCCTGAGAACCCATCACATCTGACTGAAAATACACTGTACAGCGTGCCCAGAGCAGGCAAGTGCTAAGATCACTCCTACAGATCAGTAAAGACAATTCTCTGGGAATCACCTTGGATAATTCCTGACTTCTCACCTTTCCATATGCTAAATTACAAGCATGGCATGTTTGTGCGTGCTGCGATGCAGTTCCTGGCTTGACCCCCACCAGCATCCTAGGAAATAATAACAGACTTTATAATATTTAAAACTTTATGCTGACCCAGGAGAAGGAGCCAGTGCCTTGTTGCCACTGTCAGAAATTTGGTATCTGTCCCTGCCTTCACCTTGATGCTGCTCACTGGGTCCAGGACATGTTTCACTCCAGTTCTTCTTCACCTAGATTTAAGATTACTTGGGGATCAAGGCAATGGGGAGGGAGGGAGGAAAGAATTTCACAGTTAAATGTAATAATGAGCTGAAGTGATCTTTGATTTCTCTGTTGTTTAGTTTAATTAGATGGAATTCATTTTGAAGGCAGCCGCCAGTGTCAAAGGCATGTTAACTATAACTGTGAATTATTACTGCATCAATAAAAATAATGAAAAGCCTGGGTGCTAATGGAGCCATTAGGCTTTGAAGCTGCTCCTCTGTTTTCAGACATGATCTTTCTTCCTTATTGTGCCTTTCAAATATTTCCATGCTGAGAACTTGTGGCCGCATCTCTCTCAACTGCCTCTGTTCTTCAGAACCTGCTCCTGCTCTGGAGTGCTCCTAAGCAGGTTCAGCCTTTCCTTTTCCCTCTGGACCCCTCCTATTAATGTGGAAATGACTGGCTTGAGTCCCACCCATCAGCCTGCTCCCCTCTGTGCTGCAGTGCTCCACAGCCACAATTCAGAACTGCCACAGAGTTCCTTGATACAGACGCCTGCTCCTAAAACTCTCCTCTTTCCAGCTGCCTGCAGAACCCAGATTCTACATCGTGAGGTTTTTGAGAACTGAACTGCTTCTTTTAACTTAAAAACAGTCCCATCAGTTGTAGCACAGGGCTGGCAGTGAGCTTGCACATCTCATAAGCAAGTCTAGAATCAAGGGCTGTCAGTGGTTAAGAGCTAAACTTTGCACTGGTTTCTGCACACAGGACAAGAACCCTGGGTGAGTAGGGAAATTAAGCCAAACCAGGTTGTCTCAAGAAAGTTACTGGATTTGGGCAAGAATAAAATGGTCTAATGCAACCCATGTTTTCTGTTTCACAAAAGGCTGTCTCTAGGCTGTTGATCTGAGGGATCTGAACAAAGATTAAGGTGGATTTTCACTCATCAGCTCACCTAAAAGAGGATTTTTGAGGTCAAATTTTAGGTTCACCAAGACTATCCAGTACAGCAATATTCTACCAATCTGATGATTAGCAAGTAAGGCTGAAAACTTGCCTTTTATTCTCCGTAGTTTCCTCTTCTCAGCCTTCCAGAGGCTGCACCTGTAAAGCTCCTCCTTTTGGAATACCTATGGATCCCATTGCTTCAGGAGGCCTTTGGACCATTGAACCAAACCGAATCACAGCCATGAATCCAAAGATCCCTTTTCTTTTTACTCTCATTATTGAGGAATTGCATTTGTGGTCCCATCTGCGAAGCAGCTTAATTTGGAGCCATCTGCCACAGAGCAAAGCGCCAAGTTTGGCAGATCCCAGAGAGATGCTCGTGTACCCTCCTTGTGTAAACAGCTGATGTCAGCTCCGATTGTTGTGAAGAAAACAGCCACCAGTGGAGGTGCTTAGGAACGTGGAGTAATTCAGATGTCTGATTAGAGCTCCTTGAAGAAGGAAGGAGGGGCTCAGCAGGCAGCACAGACCGTGTCTGGTGTGCTGCAAGCACAGCCCCGGTGGAGGGGGGCAGAGAAGCACCTTTAGGGGGCTGCTGCCACCACTGCACACAACTCACCCAAGCAGCTCAGAAAAAAATGTGCCCCTGAACACCTCGACTGGAAAATTTGTGCTGATTTCAACAGGTTTCAAAGTGTCAGGAAATACAGCTGTTACTGGTAAATTGAGAGTGAATCAAATATGGGGGGGAAATGGGAGTTTTCAGGTGTGGATTTCCTGCTCTTTGCTGGAGAAGGTTATGTGCAATCTCCAGCTCTGCTGAAAACCTAACCAACTGTATTGATGTTTGTAGAGTTAAAAAAAAAAAAAAAATCTGATAGCACTGTTAAAAAAAAAACCCCTCCAGCAAAACTCAAAGATCAGACAGGTTGAGAGACACAAGATTTTACAGGAAAGGAGAATTCAGGTATACATTCCCTTGCTCCTATAGTAGTTCTGAATTAAGGAAAAAAATAATAATTTCAAGCTCCCTGTTAATTTCAACCCCATAGGACCCCAGCCAGATTTTGATGTGTACTGCCTTGTTTTGCCATTGCACATTCTGGACCTGTCCCATGCCCAGACAACTTTGCATTTTAACATTTCTACCCCCAAAGATCCACCTGCTTCACTAAGCCCGGGCCAAAGTCAATACTGTACCTGTAGGTGCTGATTTTTTGGCTGATTTCAAATCTATCCCTGCTCTTTCTAATGGTTATTCAGTGGTTTGTTGTCATATTTAAATAACATGACACTCGTCACTGAGGATGGATTGCTATGCCAGGTACCCCTGTATTACTCCTCTGCCACTGGGCAGGACAACAGCAGCCTCTGCACTGCCCAGAAAATCAAACAAGAACTATCACAGCACCAGATTAGGATGACTTTTATTTCCTGGGAAATACATGTTTGCTGACTGCAAACCTCTGCAGGAAAAGCAACACTTGCACACCCTCCAGGTTCCAGAGTATTGGTTTGTTTTGTTTGGTTTGTCTCTTTAATATTTGTGAATAGGTTGCTTGATTTCCAAACGCCTGTCATGTGTTTGGGGAAAAACAAGCTGTGCTATGGTTTAAGTGACCAGCTGTGTGACTGGTCAAAGTGAACTGTGGTTTATAAAAAGCTTGGATGAGTAATTGGAGTAAATTATGTAACACTTGGAAATAACCTGTAAAAACCACAGAATTAGAAAAGCTCTGGTTACTGAAGAGGAGGATGGGTCGTTCCAAGGCTGGGCTTTACTCCCTGCTGGGAGTGAAGCATATCAGAGCTCCTCTGTGTTCTTCCCGTGGCTGCACCATGAGGATTCTCTCACTGACCCCAAAATCTCCCACAACCAACCCACCTTTCAAAACAGCTGTAAGTTTATTAGCCATTATCCTGCCTGTAACGGGGGAAGCCTTCTCCCCAGCTCTCCCAGCAGACTCAGCAAAACCACAGCTCTGAGTCCTGTTGAAAGGAATGAGAGATTTGTCTTTACCAACAAGCTCTGTGCCTGCTGGTTGATGAAATCAGCACCGAGAGATAAAAAAGAAACACTGAGAAGGGTTCCACTGATTGAGGAATGGGAAGAGATTTGTCTTTACAAACAAACTGTAGGTCTGCTGATAAATGAAATTGGATATTGAGAGATGAAAGAAACAATGGGGAAACCATAAAATTCAATAAGAACTAAAAATAAAGGGTTGTTAGAAGGGAACCTTAGGTGTTAGTTGTTTTGGGAAGTCTGTACCTCCCAGGTACCTCAGCCAATGGGGAAAGAGAGAGGAAAATGCAGCCGGGAAATTGGGATAAATAGGAGGCTGAGTCCTCCAAAAATTAGAGAAACCCCAGGGGAAATACCCCCTGGCCTCTCCCTTTGTTCAAATAAATCAACAGGACTCCTCTGTCTCCTTTTTGGACAAAAAACTGTGATGTTTATGGATTAATTTTCCTGACAGTCTGGACCGGGCAGCATGGACTCGAGGAGAAACGCTGAGACCTTAAAACAGCCCCCAAACCTTGCTGGGAGATAAACCTAAAAAGAAGCACATCACTGCTCAGAACACCAACCTCCCATGTGCTCTGCAGCAGCTCTGGAGCGAGGTGGTGGCTCTCCCAGGCTGCACATGTAAACAGAGCAATTTGCTCCTCTCCCAAGCCAGGCTGCAGCGCAGGAGCAGCGGGGTTGTTATAGTTACTGGCTCTGACTTACCCCTGCCACTGTCACGCTTAAACAGCAGCCTAGCAAAGGTTTGCAGGATAATGACTCATAAAAATTCACTTAATAACAGGATCTGAGCCTCCGTGCCACCCAACCCCTTCATCCATCTCCCCCACCACCCTTAAGTCACCAATGAGACCCTGATTCTCTCACATAAGGAGCACAGCAAAGGTCACTACTTGTATTTGGAAGGTTTTTAATTTCTGCTCCCTGGAAAGGTCATGGTGCAGGTGGGAAGGCAGAGCTCTTCCCCTCGGGCAGCTCTCAGAGCTGGGTAAGGAGCTCTCCCCTTGGAGACTCTGGCTGGTGAGTGAACCTGAACCTGCTTTTGGCAGGTCCAGTCTGCAAGGGGCCGAGGTTTTCAACCTTGTTTTGGGTCTCTTTTCCTAACTAGATCCAGTCACTGCAACTCCACAAGAAGCTGGAGTGAGGCAGCCTGTAACAACAGTTGCTGTGGTACGGTGGGAAGGCTGGAGATACACACCCATGAGATGGATTATTCCCAGTGATGCTGCTCTGCTGCTTTTGAGATGCAAAGACAACAATTAACGGGAGCTGACGTGAGCAGACGAGAATAGGAGCAGCTCTTCATGCCCGGCAGCCAGAGACACTGGGAGAGAGGCAAATGACAACCTGCTCAGAGGCAGGCAGCAGGGAAATGGAACCACCAGGTTCTCCCAGACCCCACCAGGCTCGGGTGGATGAACATTTAATACAGAGCAAGCAGAGGATGCTGCTCCTGCGCCAGTCCCTGATGGCAAACAGGCTCCGCACACGCGCCAAGAAGCCTTCTCCACACAGGAAAGGCAAAATGAACCCTCTGTACATTTAATTAACAGATTACACTAAACCTAATATATAAGAAGTGCAGTGGTAGCATCTTACAAATTTCCCAGCCAGACAGAAACCTTCCTATGAGGTGCAGGGTTTTTTTGTTACTACTTGAACCAAAAAGCAGGATTTCTACATGTTTTAGAACATCTAAGGAGCTGATGAGGACAAAGCTGTGCTAATCTGCTTTATGAAGTGCTTTTTGTGAAAGCAATTAGGTGTGGGGCTCCCAAAGGACTTCCTGAGAAAGGGTCCAGCAAAGACAATTAGTGATACTGCTGTGGAATTAGCACCAGGAGCTGGTGTTCAGAAACCCCTCCTGTAGCAGCTTTGTGATTTGACAAACGACCCAACTTTGGCCCAACTTGTTCCACCACTACACACAAAATAAATGCTCATCACCATCACTGCGTGAGCAGGCAGGGAAAGCACTGAAAGAGAAGTCCAGTCCTGCAGCCCTCTACCAGCAAACAGTTCACAGAGGAGCCTGAACCCCAGCCAGGGAAGTTAATCCCAGTTTGCTCATGGAACCCTGCACCAAAGCCACTGTTAGTTTAAAACACACCGACAAAATCTGGTCCTGTAACAAATCCTTGTAAATAAAGCTGAAACTGGCACAGCATCTCTTCTCCCCCACACACGCTCTGCTCTCCTCCAAGTTGTAAACCCTGCAGCAGATACAATTCCAGCTACAGAGGGGGAGCTGGCACAGAGAGAACGGAGAATGGAACAGGCCTACTATGAAATGGATCACTGAGCTAGAGACACTGGAGCTGAATTTCAGCTGCAATAAATCAACCTCATTTCATGGGCCTCTGTGTCTGTCCAGTTAAGCCAGCAGGGCTGTGGAGTGGACACAAGTTTTGGTATTCAAGGGATGTTACAGAAATCCACATGAATCCCATCATTCGCTTCCCATGACATTTCAGGAGAAACTCATCCTTAACTTGCAATAATCAGTGGCAATTCCTCATGCTAAGGAAAAAAACTTTTCTTTTACTCTGCTCTCTGTCCTGTTGAGCTGCAAGATGCTCAAATTTCTAGAAGACCAAGGTAAAAATGGCTCATTCTTTGTGGATGGTCTGTATTTTGCTACTTATATTTTGTCAAGCTAAAACCCAGTACTAACATTTCAATTTTTAGGTCAGTTAGAGGAGTTTCATTATCTCTCTAGTTTTTAAAGCACACGTTAGAATCATATTGCTACAGCATGCACAATGCTGCCATTTCTAAATAATAAGCTTAATACTCTTGAATTCTGTCAGGGTTGATCCTCATTGTTTGCTTTGGCTACATAAAATTACTATAGAAAAACAATGTACTAAGGGGCCTATGGACTGAAAACATTTCCTTCTATGATTGACTGGTATTAATCTTTCACACGCAGAGGGATGTGTTCCCTTCAAAAGTAGGCTTGATATATAAGGATTATCCAAGTTTTGGATGTTCCTTTCTGAGCAGTGAATATGCAAAAATTATCAGTGGTCAGCAATGTCTATAAATTATTCTCGTTACTGGCAGCAGTGCTTAGAAATGAGAAGAAGAAAACCAGAAGAAATCAATTGGGGTAGTGCAATGTGTGACACTTGAAGTGACAGCATCCAGACTCAGTGGTTTTTCTACAAGGATCCTTATGTAACTTAAGGATGGCTTTGCAGCTAAGGATACTTCCTACAAGTCACTGCTGTAAGTTATGTCCTGCCTCAGCATTTCTGCCCTGGAGCTCTCCAGAGAGGGAGACCAGGATGATCTGTCTGCACTACGACTGAAACCCAGCAGACTGTTTGCTTGCTTGCAGTTATAAATAAGCTTGTGTGCTTTCAGGATTTACTTATGAAAAGCAATTCCACTTAATATCAGCACAACAGCATGGCAATAGTTCATATTTACAGATTGTAATATAATTTCAGAGAGCCACAAATTCCTTTAGAAAGTGCTCGCCTATAAATCAACCTATAAATCAGTGTGGGGCTGGAAAGAACACTGAGGGAAAGAGGAAAAAACTGAGAGTTTAAGTCAGGCAGCCATGTTTGCTTAGGCTGGAGAATTACCATCCACACAGGACTGCCCAGCTCTGTTCTGGGCATTTAAAGCCATGGACCTACACCAAGGATTTGAGCAGCAGCAGCAGTTTCCTAGGGCAGGCTAAGGGCTCAGAACTGAACAGGAAGACTTGATCTGTAGATGCTGAAAGGGCTTTAGCAGCGAATTTTCTTCAGCTCTCTAGCATTTTGTGAGAGCTCTGTCTTTCCCATGCAAGCCAACCAAAACAAAGTTACCAGTTTTATCAACATCCACACCAGTGACTTGTTTTTGCTGGATTGGTACGGCTTCAACTAGAAAAACACTTGGGAAGGGACGTATTAGAGTTGGGTCAATCCTTGAGGGGTGGATGGCCAGAGAGCCAATTACTTTTTGCCATTTAACTCACTTTTTGCCAACTAACGTATAAAAACCTCAGGAAAAAGCCATTAAACTGGTGCCTTAAGAGGCCACCTAAAAACAGAGCCCAGACAGGAGTAAAGGGAATAAAGGTGGGGATTTATTTGAAGGGCCTTCAAAGGTACCCCTGGGGAGCCAGAGGCTGCTGCCAAAATGGACCCCAAGAAGCATGACAGGTCACGAGTTCTTTACACCTTTATAGGTTTGGTTCATTTGCATATCCAGGGTTAATTCTCCAATTAAAGCTTCAGTTTAATGATGTAATTCCTCTCAGCTTGCCCCACTTTCAGAGGCTTTTAGTTTACACATTTTGGGCCCAGGAGGGTCTGGGTGCCCTTGGAGAGCAGCCCTGGAGAGGTTTTGTTGTGTGTGCCCAGCACAGAGAGCAGAAATTAACAGGCCACAAGAAATCTCAGAGTTACACACAAAGCCATACAGGATTTTGCAAAAATATAAAAGTTAAAACCCAAGGCACCAAAACTGTCTCTTGCCACCATTTCTACCTGACCCTGGACTCTGTATGGCTTTTCTACACATCCACATTACAACAGCGACATCGACCCACCTGCTTTTCACCGCTGGGCTTCCTGTAATTCAGCAGCAGCTCCACAGCTCCCACCACCTCCTTCCGGATGGCATAGAGCAGAGCATCCCCCACGTAGACACTGTGGCTCAGCAGCAGCTCCATGATCTCCAGGTTCTCGTTCTCTATGGCTATTAGAAGGGCGCTGCGACCGAGAGGATCCATGCAGTTGATGTTGATGTTGTAGTAGATCTCTGCCTCCTGCAAGGCATGCTTCACGCTGGCATAGTCCCCCTTCTCCACGGCGCTGAGGTAGGCTTTCTCTTCCGACGAGAGCTCTGCCTCCGCTCGCACGATCTGGAGTGGGATCCGGTCTCGGTACGGGGAGAAGTTGACCTTTTTGTAGTATAGCTGGGCCATTGTTCATAGTGACCAGGCAACCTGTGAGGGAGGAGAACCATACATCAGTGATGATGCCTTAAGAGGCCATCTAAAAACAGAGACCAGACAGGAGTAAAGGGAATAAAGGTGGGGATTTATTGGAAAGGCCTTCAAAGGTACCCCTGGGGAGCCAGAGGCTGCTGCCCAGATGGGCCCCGAGATGGACCCTGAGAGGCCACAAGTTCTTCCCACTTTTATAGGTTTGGTTCATTTGCATCTCAGGGTTCATTCTCCAATTAAAACTTCAGTTTCATGATGTATTCCCCTCAGCTTGCCCCCCTCTCAGAGGCTTTTGGTTGATACTTTTTGGGCCCAGGAGGGGCTGGGTGTCCTTGGAGAGCAGCCCCGGAGAGGCTTTGCTGTGTGTGCCCAGCACAGAGAGCAGCACTGAACAGGGAACAGGCAACTCCAGAGTTACACACTGGGCACTGCAGGGTTTGGAAAATATAAAAGTTAAAACCCAAGGCATCATTTCCCCCTTTTAGAGGCTTGATGAGGCCTCCACCATGCGAACAGCTCCCCATCCCTTTTTAAGATGTTGTTTTCTCAACACCACCTGAGCAGCTCCACCTCACAGAGTTACCTGAAAGCATCAAGGTGACACCACTGCTCAGCAGAGGTACTCACAATGACACTAAGAATAATTTTTTATTTCGTTCAAACACTTTGTCATTGATGTCTTTTGTCTGGTCAGAAGCACGATCTTGATGTTCATGGGTAATCTATCACATGCAAATAAGTGCATTTCTCATCTCTGCTTTATTTCCCACTCAAGGTTCTTTTTTATTTCCTCCCTTTCCGCTGCTAAGCCAGGTCCTCAGCATCTCTGAACTGTCAGTGAGGGGAGCTGCTGATTTACACCCTCTTCTTTACAGTATTAGATTCATTTTGAACGTTTTTACTGCTTCTTCTCTGCTTCTGTCTCTTAAAACAGTCTTTTATTTTTCCTTAATGTTTACTCTCTGACTAGGTCACTGTTTTATTTTTAAAGCTTGCATGTTTTTAAACATACTTTCTTGCTCTCCTCATTTATAAATAGGACCTAAAGACAGGCTGATGTAGAAAGCCCCCACCCTTGCTCTCCCAAGGCAGCAATGTTGTCTCGTGGCCTAGGAAAACGAGAAGTAAATAAATCCTGCCCTGGAACAAGTGCAGCAAACTGAATGAATTGGGGCTCCTTCCCACACCTCAAAGATCCCAGCAGGTGACTGGAGTCATAGGAAACATGGGCTGGGCATCCACAGGTAAGGAAGAAAGGAACCAGGCTTGTCTACCTCTGCTTGGCATTGACAGACAACACCAGCTCAGCTCCAGCAGCTGTAATTAACTGGGTGACTTCTTCCATCTCCCTGCCCAAAGCTCAATGGCTTCCTGCAGCAAATTAGCCTCAGTTCTGGTCCATTTTAGTGCCCCATCCAGGGGGAAAAAGAGGTGCTGATGAAAGCTGAGGAGGAGGAGGCTGTGGTGGCTGCAGAGCAGGTCCCGGGGTTCCGCAGGTACCACCCCCCATGTGCCCGGGGAGCTGCAGCAGAGCCCGGCTGCTTCTCTGCCTTCCCACTGTGGGTGGATCTGAGCTCCAGCCCAGCTGACACTGCAGAACAGTGGGTGGCTGTAGCAGACAGCAAAGCTGCATCTGCAAACTTCCTGGGGAGCCAGGGATCTGCACCAGCCGGTTTGGCACCTCGGGGAATGTGCTCGCTCAGGATCCCGCTCTGCCCCAAGTGCGACAAGATGTTTGTGTTTGTTGCATACCCAGAGATGCTGTCACACAGCTCACATGGGTCTCTCTGCACAGAAAGAACCACAGAATCCATTGTTTCAACCTCAAGATGCACTACAAAGGCACTGGAGGCAAAGGGACCCATAATCTGAATAGAAACCATAAATATATTGGCTTATTTTCTCTGGGAATGTGATTCCACTAAAGCTTTTAGAACTAAGGAACAATCTCAGTGACTCAGAAGCCTCAAGTTTCAATAAACTGCACACAGAACCAACTACTCTGGCTTTGAAAAGCACCAAGGATCACAGGTCATTTTCAAATTTTGGTTTTGAAAACGTTTCCCTCTGGGATCCAGCTCATTCCCACTGAAACACTGACAGGAGACAAAAGGATGCAGCACAGGTCTGGTAACAACCAAGGACCAAAGAGATCTTTGGGAAAGTAAGGGTAAACCCAAATGGGAAGGGAAATTTTGCCCTTGTGTGGCAGTCTGGGTGATGGGAGCAGCAAACACCAACAGTGGGACTGAGGATAGCAGTCACCGTGTAAAGGTCTCCTGGGGGAATCTGTTGGCTCCAAAAAAAAAACCTGAGGGCTTCTGGCAACAAGTGCAGCTGCTAAAGTGGAATTGGATATTTTTCACTGCTCTTTAGTTTAATTGGACGTTTTGTAGATGGTGAGTAACGTTTGCAATGAGTTATAACAAATGTCACCTTATGAAACATCACGCCAGCGTTGGATCCCTTTCCCTCCCAATAGTTTTGTAGAAAGAAAAGAAAACTCCAGATATCTTAACTCCACAGTGAGATCTCATCTCCCAGCACAACCCCAGTCCAAAGAAAGCTAATAATGTTAATACCTCAAGCACTTAAGAAGCTGCAATAAAACCAAACAGGAAAGACTCACAAAATTAATGATCTTTCTGAATTCCTCTCATGCCAACACCTGCATGGCCTGACAAACACATGCCGCTGACTGGGTTTGGAAATAATAGCGTGCAGGATTAAAAATAAAGAAATAAAAATGTCTGCCTGGCGTTCATGGAACATTTCAGCAGAACATTTCTCTGTCAAGCTGCCCCTCAGCCATACATCCTGCACAACTACAGATGGACCTCCCAAACCTGATGTCTTCCTCTACCAAAATTCTTTCACAGAGCATCAGTCAAACCTGTGGATGGAATGAATGAGCACAAGATCCCTGCTCGAGCTGTCACGCCTCAGCACCCCCAGTCTCCCAGGGGCAGCATCTCTTGGTGAAGCAGACAATGCTGGTAGGCCCTGCAACACTTTTGCTTCCCAGACCGGTCCTGTCTCCTGCTTAACAGCTAAAAAATTACAAAAATATCAGTGAAATCCAGGTAAGAGAAGGGGAAGGCAATGCACAGGTGCTGCCTAGAGAGAAGCAGCAATGACATCCCTGAAAGGTGGCAAAAACAGAAACACAGTCACGCTAAAATTTTGGAATCGGTGCACGGAGCCTGAAAACACATTTCCCATAAGAATTCTTTTCACAGAGAGGCATTTTCTGCTACTTGAGTTAATATTTGGGGCAAGGAAAATTCTTTCCTGCCTATGCCTGACTGCAGATGCCTCAGACAATATCCAGTGAGTGGCTAATGCAGTGGTGACACCTGCACCACAAACAGGTGGAGAGAAACAAGAGAACCACAACAAGAGAAACATAACAAACTACTACAGGCAGGGAGTCTTAGCACTCAGTTGAGACTCTATCACCTCTCTCTAGCAGAGATGCCCTTCTCCCTGAATTATTACCCCAAACCTCCAAGCCCTTTCAGCCTGACACCACTTCTGTGGTGCCTGGCACAAGAAATCAGAGTTTTATCTCCAGAAAAGCAGCTGGTCTGGTTTGGGGAAGGAAAGTTTCTGGCTTTTTTTGCCACCAAAAATTCCATGAGCTGTCACTCTCAAGAAGTTTTTAGGGTCTGTTAGGAGTTGAGCCATCCCTCAGCTCTCACTTTACAGACATTACACACTCCCACATGCCCCTGGGATGACCTGGATGAAACGGGATGAGGGGAACTTTTGAAAGGGAGGGAGCCAGAGCCAGTTTACAGCCACATATCACCAGGCCCATTATGAAACAGGACCTTCCTGGACTTTATTTGCTTTGATCATCATCATGATGGGTGTTCCCTCCCAGCAGCACAGGCTGGCAGAGCTCCATGTGTGGTTTAAACGACACTGCACCTTCTCCCTCAGACCTGAGCAGGGTTTATGGGCTGGAAAAGTGTCACTGTTGTAACACAGATGGGCAGAAAAACCACACAAAGTCCAGGTCAGTGAGAATGGAGGCAAGGCTGGTTTAATTTTTTTTCCCGAGGTTTTTTTATGTTGGTTCACAAAAAGTGAGTTAAATGGCAAAAAGTAATTGGTCCTCTGGCCATCCACCCCTCGAGGAGACTGGTCCAACTCTAAGATGTCCCTTCCCAAGTGTTTTTCTAGTTGAAGCCATAACAATCTGGCAAAACCAAGTCACAGGTGTGGATATTGATAAAAACTGGTAACACTGTTTTGGTTGGCTTGCATGGGAAAGACAGAGATCTCACAAAATACTAGAGAGCTGAAGAAATTCACTGCTAAAGCTCCTTGAGCATCTACAGAAAAGCCACCTGCATTTTCCAGTCGTATCAGCGCCATCAAGGAACTGATCCCTTGCAATACGCCTCGCTTCACTGCTTACCCCCATCCTTCTTGCCAATGCTGTTGCTTCTCTTTAGTGTTTCAGGGAGAGCATTTTCCTCGTTTTGCAATTCTAATCTGGACTCCAGGTCTGGAAATCACGGCCCATAGCTGTGAAAATGGCCTGACTTGCATTGTGCTCACACGCTGCCTGCTCGGTACTATTGATCTTTTTAAAAAAGGTTATAAACCTGAGCTATGAAATAGTCCAGAAGGGCCACTTAGGTAAATAATATTACATACAGTTAATGGACCAATTGAATTTGTGATTGGATCCTTCTTTTAAGTGCTCTAGATCTTATTTACTAACAATGCCTGGCTGAGCACAGTATGAGGAAATAAAACCAACTTTGTAACATTCTACAATTCCCTTCCTTCTGCAAACATTCCCTCTTGTTCCAGAAAATTGCTTTTTCCATGGAGTTCAGTGCTGGGAACCAGATTACAACCCCAAGTCTTGCTGCTTCCCATGATGTCTTTGCAACACACTCACCACTAGAAGCAGAATTTTTTTCCCCTATGCCTTTAAATGCAGAGAGAGCCATGACTGAATAAATGTAAGACCTCAGATATATTTTAGAACTATAAAATTGCAGTGACCTTCTGGTGTCCACGGCTGTGTAAATTCCTTTTAGCCAAAGCCCCATGATCTCAGAAAGTTTATATCCAGTCCATAAGTTATGTAAGATATATCACTGACTGCAATAAGTGCTGTCCAAAACTTGCAGGGCTGCAGCACAACACAAAAATGAGAAACCAACAGCTAATAAAATTGGGGATGAGTAATCTACTTTCACTGCCCAACATGAGAGAAGGGAAGAGCACTAACAGCATATTTGATAAAAATGCAAGGCTGCAGTGGTCCGTGATTCAGAGGAAATCTGTCCTTAGAAGACGCAAATTAAAATTCCCTATAAAATGTTTCTCACTCATCATCACTCCAGGCCTAGTTAAGAACACATCAATTCCCTGGGGTACAGCACAAGACCCTCTAACCCAGGAAGCATTTGTAAAGGAAGACAACCTCCAACTTCAGATTACCAAGTTTACAGACGCCAGAAGAAAATTCTTTGTCAGTAACGCAAAATGTCACAATTTGACTCAAGTCCCAACTGCAGTCCTTAACTTCCTGGGGAGGGTGACAATTATCAAAGATATATGTGTTTGATTTGGAAAGGACAACTCTTTGGTAGAAGTCTCTTCCGCTGCATAATCAATTGATGAGTCATGACCAACTGCATATGGGGAGATATATACGTATTTTTATATGTGTGCATGTGCTTTTTTAGATCCGTATCTATATTAAATATCTGCTCCTTGCTGGAAGCTTCAGCTTTGTGCCCTCTTGCAAAGCACCGAGGATTCACCTGGCTCGTTCTGTTCAAAGGAGAGCACGCTCCCTTTGCAATAGGATCTTCTCCTCTGCATCTCCTCTGCCCGGCAGAGCATCATTCACAGGCAGAGAATTCGGGCTGCAGACAGCCAGGCCTGATCAGAAGCCTCAAATGCTTCGGAACCCCCCCAAGTCTCCTCTCCCTGCACGTCCAGGGAGAGGCTCCGTGTGCTTTTGAGGCACCCCAGGGATGGATCGCAGGGGACACTTCCCCAGCGCACGTTTCCAATTGATGGGGTGTTAACGATGCGAAAATTTCAGCCGAGCTCCTCAGCCACCCTGGGCTGGGAACGGGGAGAGAAGCTCCGCAATAAAAACCAGCTGCAAACCAGATTTCCCTGCAGCAAAGCCAGAGGAGTTGTCCCTGCAGCCGGGAGAAGGGAGCAGAGGTGCAGGACCTGCAAAGTGAGACACAACTTCGGGAAGGATGACAGGAGAAGCCTCTGGTATGGAGCCAAATGCAAAGCTCCTCTTTGGGAGGGTGAAGTACTGACCCAGCCATGGAATATTTTGGTATTACCTCAACAGAAATCAGTCTGGGCTACTGAAATGATTAAAATTACTTCCTAGTGATGGAATGGCTGCAGAACATGCTTTTAGCTACTATTATAATAAAGTATTTACAGTCTGCAATTCTCCCCCTTCATTCCACACAGCCATCACGCAGGTGGTAATAAATAAAAATGTACCATAGTGAGGAGATTAAAAAAAAAAAAAAAAGAAGAAGGAAAAAAAAAAAAGCCCTGGAATATATTCACAGTACCTATCTTTGCAAATGCAGGCAGAACAGAAAGCTCATTTTGTCTGTCTGACGTCATTGCTCTGTCCCCTACTTGCTTGAGATGGGTTATGTATTCATTTTCCACAAAAGAGATGTCAACTGAACTGAGAAATACTGTCAAGCACGCTGCCCTGTTGTCTTATCTGCTAATGCAGCACTAATGTAGCCTGGCATCATTATCATCTCCAGGCTCTGTGTCCACTGCTGCTGCCCCTGCTGCTTGTACTCTCTGGTTGCTGTAGCTATTGAGCAAGAGATTTTTTTTTTTTTTTTTTTTTTTTTTTTTACCTGTTCCCACTCTGGCTCATCACTTCCTCAATGAGCAGGATAATCTGGGAGTACCATCTCAACCAGAGCTGTGTGAACTGTCAGACCTGCCTCAGCCTGGAAGTGCAGGTGAACCACCCAGGTTGGGAGGGGAAAGACAAGAGGTTGGCACAGTGGCCAGGGGGAGGAAAAGGCAGTGGCAGCAAGCTCTGAAATACCAACAGCCACAATTTAGGCTCTTTTTCTCATCTAGCAATGAGTGGATTTCTCAGTGGTTATCAGTTCCCATTTCTAAACAAGCCCTGCTGGACTGCTTTCATTGGCACCTGTGTAAAAATAGAGTCAAACCCAGCACATGAAGCATCCATCACCTGCAGCCCCTACTCTGAGCCTGCAGGGTTATGCTGCAGTAACTCTACCTCTGGCTCCATTTTAGGTTTATTCCTAATTCTGTCATCCAAACCTGACCAGAGGTTCTTAGAAGGAAGAGGCAAACTCACATGCTCAACTCTCAAATGTTTCCCAGTTGCAAAACCAGGGCTATTTTAGACAATACTATGGTCACCTGCAGCACCTTTTGGATATGAGAAAGTGCAAGACCCATGAATTCTCTTCCCCTGAGTTAAATTCCAAACCGTGGTAAAGACGGAGGGGATTAAAAGCCAAATTCGTTGCATCTGTGGAACACGGGGGACAGGAAGACGAGGAGTCTGTGCCCCTTGGAGAGCAAGCACACCACCTGCATTTCACAGCTGTCTGACCAAATGGGACCAAGCAGAGAGCACTGGGTGGGCAAGGAGCAGCCACCCTGCTCCTGAGAGCATGCTGGTGCCTGGCAGCCTGTGGAAAGGGAACGAACTTCCAGACATCTCCCCTTTCTAAAACCTTCAAACCTTCACAGAAAAAAAGATATTTTTTCTTTTTTTTAGGGGCTTCCAGACAGAGGAAGGAAAATCTGAAAAATCCAAATATCTGAAGTACCTAGAGTACAGCAGAGCTTGGTGTGGGGAGATTACATTTCCTTCAACAGCTCCAGACAGTGCAGCTCACAGTCCCTTTCCATGCAGCTTCCTCATCACATCGGATCCTGCCTAGTTCAGGCACACCTCACCACCAAATCCCACGGTCTGAGCCACCCAGATGGCTGCAGAGCTGAGACAGAGAAACATTTCCACAAGCAAAAGGCCTCCCTGGATGTATTTTATGGTGGAGACCAAGCAGTACAGATTGCAGGGCAGTCGTGGTTTGTCTCAGTCGTGGTTCTGCACAAGTCAGCCCCGCTCACTGCTGCCTCTGCTGAGACAGCCCCTGGACAAAACAACTGCCTCAGCTGGCCAGTAAAGCAGGGTGGTTTATGGGGAGGTGGAACTGCCATCCAGAAAAGAGAAATCTTCATAGGAAGAAAGTGGGAGGGAGCTCCTCCTGACAGTGATAACAAACAGAACAGTCTGCAGATAAAATAAAGGAGCAAAGCCAAATCCTAGTTCATTAAGACAGCTCAGGAAAGAGCCTAGAACTGCAGACTGGACAGTTTGTGAAGACCCACTGTAAGGCTGCAGGCAGTAAAGTAACTATTCATTTAAAGTGGAAAAATGTTGTTCTTAAGAGTACTAAGCAGGCAAATCCAAAAGACACCAAAAATGCTGCATAGCCATAAAGCAGCTTGGGAGGGGAGTGACTCTGTTACACTGCTTCTGAGTGAAGGAATGCATAGAAATCAGGGTTTTGCTTCCAATAATGCCCTAAAAGGCTCCTGAATAATAACTGCAGTATAAAACTTGCTTATTCAACCTCCACATCATTCCAACAAAGTCGGATATTTGGGTCAGAGATTTGTAGGAGCAACCACGTTATTTCTTAATCTTTGCCATACTTACATGGTGCCCTTTGGCTACCAACAGTAATAACACCCTGATCTTTTGAGCCACAGACCTAAAAGTCCTTTCAAAAGGACAGACAGCATTCTTCCTCGTGACTGGAAGTGTGCAGCAAAACAGAATTTATTTGTTTCATCCTTGTGACAGCAAGTGATAACGGGGCAGGATACCCCATAAATACAGAGACACATATATATTATATACCTACAGCTTAATAGGTGTGAGAGACCTTTGGTGCCTATTGAGACAAGCCCAGTGCCAGAGAGAGCTGGAGTGCAGCAGTTTTATCCCATGAAAGCGATGGCAAAACCTAGATATGTCCCATATGACCAGAGAAAAACCTTATTTTAAATATCCCACAGGGCTACTCTGTCACACACTGAAAAATCTGCAGGATATTGGAAATCAGTTCTTGATCTTCCTGAAGGGAACTTCTCACATGGGCACAGGATGCCTTTTTCTCCCTCCCCAAGCCCTTGGCTGCAGAATACCTTAATGTCACTGCTTTCTTCTTTCTCTATTTCCTTTCACTATTCTAAAATTTTCTCCCATTTTCTTGTGGACTTAATTTTGCAGTTTGCTCCCCTGTTAAGTGTTGATTCACAACACCTCAGCTTTCAAGAGACATCTCAGCTGAGGCTCATCAGTTTCTCTTCAGCAGAATTTTGTTTTGTGTGCTCTGGGGTTCAGGCTCAGCTACAGAATAACTGCAGGGGGTTCATTTTTAAACTGAGCTGCATTCCTTTGGCTGCAGGAGTGGGCCAATGCAAAGGAAATGCACAAATCCATAAATAAGGCTTGGCACGATTTCCCCAGCTCTGCTTAATGCCGACATTTGCAAGCTCTGTTTTCCCAAACCTCTTGCTTCCAAATCCCTGCACCTGCTAATTTGTTAATTCTGTTTTCACTGAGTTTAGACTTATGTATTCTTAATTATGCTAATGAAGAATAAACTACCTAAAATATTAATGTTTTGCAAGCTTTAAAAAGAAAACAGTCAACAAATACCTTGCCCCTGGGGTCTGTCTCAACTGTTGGATTCACAGACCAGTCCAAGGCATTACTTTTTCTCTTGTCCTGTCCTCCCTCCCTCCTTCCTCCTCCCTCTCAGGTCTCTGCTGATAACAGCCTCACTTTCTCCTTTTCTGTCTGACCTCTACAGAGAGGAGGATCTCGCAGTTAAATGATAATCACTCCCAAGGTGGTAATTAATGTCTCCACCAGCTTTCTTCTCCTCTCTTGGTGCTGATCTCCTCTCCCCTCCAAGGCCCTGTAAAGGCTCCTTGCCCTGCTCCTTCCAGCCAAGCAGCGTCTGGAACCTGCTGAGAGTTCCTGGGGGGTGACACAGACCTGTCTCTGTCCCCCTCCTGTCCTCTGTGCATCCCTCCGATTCCTCTGTCAGGAAGGAGAGTGACAATTCTGGCAAAGGAATGAGGCAGGGGACAACCTGGGCTCCCTGCAAGGCAGGAGCTGAGCTCTCCTCCTCGTGCACCCACAATTTCACCAAATTCTCCTCTGCTCTCCCCAAACATCGCTCTGCACACCTGTTTTCCCGGCTTCTACATAAACCACAGGTCAGATCACGGCAGATGAGCCCCCAAAATTGTGACTGATTGCAAATGAAAAGGGATGGTGAGCGCTGAACCTGCAAAGAAGAAAGGCGTGGGATTGCTTCATTTCCCCAAACATCATCTACCTGGCTGCCTGGGGTCTCTTCCCATCCGTGCCCTCCTGAGAAAAGTTGTGCTTTTTATGCTGCCAGTCTTTCCTGGATGTCTGCGTGGAGCTGCTAAATCGCAGATTTCAGCGTGTAGGATATCGTTCTCACCATCTCCCTGACAAGGCAGCATTGTTTCTTACAGGACAGATGGCTTACAAGATACTGATCTCTGCCAAGGGAGCAGCACTGCACTGTCTGCAAAGTGGCTCTGAAGTGACTCTGAGAGCAACTGTTTTGGCATTAAGATTGAGATTTGAGGATAAACCCCACCGAGGAGCAGGCCATGTAAGAAACATCACTCTCAGCAGCGTGCCAAGGAGCTGTTTGACCCCAGGAGAGCAGCTTTCCCCAGGGTTGTGTGCTCCCCTAGCTGCTCACAGTCTGCACGACTAGACTGGATTACAGTCATGCCATGCTTGTCACTTCCCTGGGAGTCTAGCCACGCTTGCTGGGGTTTATTTTCAGCCCTGAGCTTTGGGAGTTCAATAATTATATGAGAATGTGTTCTGGGGGAAAAAAAAAAAAAAAAAAAAGAAAAAGTTT
>VXAC01003318.1:460769-477238 GCA_013399225.1 Rhipidura dahli | reverse complement strand
AAAAAAAAAAAGAAAAAGTTTCTAGCCTCTGGGGTGTGAAGTAAAGAGTGTGAGTCACAGAGTGAACTTCATTGATGCAGAAACCAGACAGAAAGTGTCCCAAATTCTCTCTGGGTTTAAAAATCTCCTAACTTTAAGCCAAAGTTTGCAGATTTGAGGTGTGGGACGGAGGGGGGAGAAATGAGCCTTGGAGCTCATGGATTTGGCAGTACTAGAATCACAGAGACATTGAACATCCTGAGCTGGAAGGGACCCACAGGGACCATCCAGTCCAACTCCTGGCCCTGCACAGCACCCCAACAATCTCACCCTGTGCCCGAGAGCATTGGCCAAACACTTCTTAAGAAGAGCTCTGTCAGGCTTGGGGCTTATCCCATTCCCTGGGGAGCTGCTCCATTTGGGGATTCCAGATCTTCTCTGCAGGCACCACCCTCCCTCAGTCCTTTCCCGGCTGGATAAAACCCCAGCAGGATCCGTGCAGCAGGGGATGTGTCTGTGCTCTGCTCTGGCAGCAGGGCAGGGTGACAGTAGCATTTTGTACCCTGCCTCAAGCCCACACACTCTGAGGATTGCTGCTCTGCTATTTATAAAGCTAAAAGGGTGTCATCCCTCAGCCAGCACAGCACAGAAGCATCGCTGGTGCTCTCCATGAAGGCAGTTTTGTAAGTCCATTAAACCATTCCAGCCAGATATCATCCACCCTTGCTCACAACAGAGGATCCCTTTGACTCAATCCAATGAAGCAGCCACCAATTTAACACCACTTTTGGCAGAGGAGAAATGCCTTTCTGAACGTGCCTACTTAACAGCCAAGGCCTGCTGAAGCTCCTCTGCTGCAAGACACCTCTATTACTGCCATGCTGAGCTCCAAATCAGCTGAGGAAACACGTTTCACACTGGAGAACTTTATTTAAGCACAGTCATAACTGTGGCTACTGACAGGAATGCAAACACAGGGGATAGCACCAGACAGGCACTATTTTCAAGGGGCCCTCCTCCTGCAAATCCCTGACACAGCTGCTCAGGGAGCCCTGAGGAATAGGAAGTGCCATCACCCCCCGTTTTCTAAGGAAAGCAAAGCAGGAGACGCTTCCAGCCTTTGAGAGAATATCCAGGGCAGTAAAGAACCTCGTCCCACTCCACACCTTAACCACTGACTGGCAGCTGAACTCCTCGTGGAAGACTGCAGAGGAGAGTAAGGCCTCCCTACTGATGCTCTCCCTCCTGATGTTTTCCCTCAAACAGCAGATGTGCAGTGATGATGCACTGCTGGTCTCTTCTGACAAGCACTGTTCTTTCAAATCCTCATTTCCCTTTGGTTTCCTCTCGCTTTTTCATCCAAAAGCTTCCGTCCTCGAGGGCTCTGAAGGGTCTGAAAATTCAGGTGTCTGATGCTTAGACAGCTACAGGAGTTAGCAGACAGTCTGGAAAGGAACAAATGCCTTAGAGAGGTTTGAACAGTCACATCCATCTCAGGGAGGGGTTTCATCCTGGGGCACAATCACTGCTGGTGACAATTCCAGTCCTTGCACAGGAGAGCAGATGGAAAGTCACCAGTTCCCATTATTTTCCTTTTTAACATCCTTATTATCCTTTTTACTCCCATAGCTGGGTGATGTTTGAAGACACCCCCACCTATTTCTCCCCGTGAGCTGCATGAATAAAACTTGCACAGAAGTGAGCTGTGAATGAGGGGTTCACTGAAACACGGGGAAAAGGAGAATTTAAGGAACTCTGCAAGCTGCTGGAGGGACCACTGCAGACATCAGACATCACTTGGACACAATTTCACCTGCCATGTGCTACTTTTCTAGCTTTTGCTTGCTCAGGCTGACCCCACTCCTGGACTCTGAACCTCCTCCTGCTGTGAACACAGTGTTCAAAGTGTAATCCTCCCTTGCCAGGGCTATTTCCAGGGCAGCAGCTCTCAGCACTGACTGGAAGCAGCAGTGCCAGGCTAAGACCCCCCCCCCACACAACCATCCCGGGGCTTTCTGCACTCCTCCACAGCTCTCAGGAGGGCTGGGGAAAGCAGCAGAGCCACATCAGCCTCACAGATCATTAGGTCCATGGCAAAACAAGCAGAATTAATGTGAGGGAAATGAGATGAGTGCCCAGCTCTGCCCTGACTTTGGCTTCTCATGTCAGTGATGTGAAGGGCCCGGTGTTCCCACCAGATTGGGGTCTGTTTGAAAGCACAGCCGATCACAGGTGGCAAAATAAACTGTAGGTGACATCCCTGAGATGCCTGGGAGCTTCTCTGGGGTGTAAAAGCCCCATCTGACAGTCCCATCCCGGTGATGTGGCCAGCTGGGGACTGTCCCACTGCCCTTCTGGGCGAGCAGCTTTTCACACCTGCACTTCTGTTTGCTCCTCTCTTTTGGTTTCAGGGTGTGTGGCCCCACTGGTGCCTACAAAAAGCACAACCAGAGGCTCTGCTCTTGGCTGCTGTGACAGGAACAATGAATTCTGTTCCTAGAATTCATTTTTTGCTTCTTCCCATATTCAATAAATGTCACAGCACGGCTCTCCTCTTCAATATACTGTCAGCACTCTTCTTCCCAGATACAGAAGAAAAGCAGATAAAGTGTCTGATTAAAAACAGATACAAAGGGCTAAACCCAGCTTGTACAGCGAGCAACTGGCAGAGATATTAAAGGAAGACCTTACTCCTTCAATGGGCATTGCCATCCTGCCCATCTACAGCTCTGTAATTTCAAGCTCTGCAGGCAGTTTTACACATTTCCTTGTTCATGTAATTAGCTGTTAGCATTCTTGAACATTGTCCATTAAATTTTATTACCCACAATCTAGTTTTCATAGCAGAACAGCAAAAATTACCACAAAAGTAATATCCATGGAAGACATGTTACATGCATCATCACAAAGGAAAACTGGGACTTTCCTCAAATTCCGAGCTGTTCCTAGACAGACTGCATGTTTGATTAAAATACTGAGTCTGATCTTGCTTCTGTCACAAATCTAAAATTAATTCTCTGACTCTTCAGGATTACCCTGCATCCCTGCTAGCTTAATTACATACAGGACTTCATTTGGATTCACCAGAAGTGTTCAGGTTCACTATTTCCTCAAAACCTGATTTTTCAGGTCTCATTCTGTAACTGCACTAAAGGAATGGGTTTGTATTTGGTAGCTAGTTACCTCTAGCACATGCCTGAAAAAAGCCTAACTAAGCCATAACTAATTTTTCACTCTGATGAACCAAGGCCAAATTCTTCTCAGCGTACTGAGGTTATGTTCCCTGGGTCCTGTGTTTTGAAGTGCCATGAAGGATCTGGTTTTTTATTTAGTGCTACAGCCTGTCTATCTTTCCCCAGCTTCTTCAGCCTGTTTCTCTGAGATCTCCATCCCCCGCTCATTAATTCCCTTTGCCAGCACAGCTCTCCAGTGGGAAGCCAGATCCAGCACCAACTTCCCTGTCCTCTCCAGCCCTCCCAGGAGCCCTTGCATTGTGTTTCCTTAGCTGGATCTCGCTGCCAGCCACAACCTCTTTTCAATTCTGTCTAAAATGCGTCAGGCAAAATTTGCTGTTTGCTTCCTTCACCCACCTTTGGCCCAGGTCTGATCCTTCCTCCCAGAGCTGCAGCTTGGGTCTGTCTTTACTGATTTCTGACCAAAACTCAGTGGAGTGGATTTTACCACCAGCAAGCACCTCTGACAAGCACAGGCACTGCTCTCTGTGCAGCCCCTGCAGCAGAACAGAGCCCAAAGAGCCACGTTCTCCCCAGCTCAGAGCCCAAAGAGCCACGTTTTCCCCAGCTCAGAGCCCAAACAGCCACATTTTCCCCAGCTCAGAGCCCAAAGAGCCACGTTCTCCCCAGAACAGAACCCAAAGAGCCACGTTCTCCCCAGCTCTCACACAGGCAAGCATGGAAAACTACAGACATCATCCATGCCCTGATTTTAGGTACTGCACAATCAGCTGTTCACCTCTTTGGCTCCGTGTGAGCACAAGTACTTTCTTTCTTTCTCCCCACAGCGAGCCAGGGGTGCTGCTGCCACTGCTCATCCTACAGATCCCAGGGCAAGGAACTCATCCACCCCTTTGTCAGCCCTTCTCCTTGCAGGAGGGGGTGTTCCAGCTGGAGAGAGAATTGGTGCAGCTCTTAAATGTCTCAGTTCAATCCTGTGCACTGAGGAATTTCTCCTAAAACACATACTCAGAGCCTCCTGCCATTAACTCCTTCCCTGCCAGCTTAGTAAGGATCCTCCAGGGACAAATCCAAGCATTTTGGGTTTGTTAGCAAATTGTTACTTGAACAGACAAATTCTCTTTTTCCCCCCCACTGGTTTCCCCTGGATTTCCACAATGAAGAGGAGGAGGGCTGGAAGCCCCTTATTATCATGGTGTCTACAGCTCTCCCCACTGTCCTGCTGCTGCTCCAAGCTCCACCTTAAAATTATTAAAGATATAAATAACTGCTGACCCTAGTGACCCTGCCAACTGCTGTGCATCACACCCTGCACCATTCCCTGCTGAATTTGCCCCCTCAGTCCTGCTCCTCTCTGCCCCACACGCTCCTGCAGTGGGAAGATGGCCCTGCAGTCCTCATCCCATCCCCAAGTCCAGGGCTCCAAGTGCCTTTTATTCACAGCGTGCAGTCTGGAGGGATTCCAAGTTGCAGATGCTTCTCTACCTCAAGTCTTTATTTTTCCTCCTGGTACTCTGGGTTTTATTTCATCCCTGAGGTGTCTCAGAACAGTCCACCCTCGCTCAGTCACGGATGATTTGTTTTCCTTGGGAAAATCAAAATATTTTGCTAAGGGTATATTCTGCACCTCGAAATAGGGTTTTTTTAATATATGGGGATTATTAGCCAGTTTCCCTTTAGTTGTTCTTTGAGTTTCTGTGGTGCTTCCCATGACAGCAGCCCTCAAACTCACCCTGAATGTGCTGGGTCAGGAGAAGCAAACAGTGTCCCACATGGGAGGTGCCCTCTGAAGCCAAAAAACCTGCTCAGCAAATCATCCTGCCAGGGCCAAACCTCTGCTGACTTAGCCAAAAAACCATGGATCACCTGCCAGGGGAGCTACAGGAGCGAGGGGTCTGTGTGAAAGAAGCTGAACTCCTCCAAGAATGCCCCTGTATTCCAGAAGAGCTCCTGAGGCCCCTTGTAAACCCCTGGCAGGACAGTCCAGACTGTCACACTGTGACTGACAACAAATGTCACTTGGCTGACATTTCAGGTGGGGAAAAAAAAACCCAAATGCTCTCTGTATGTCTCCCACATTTCTTTCTGGACTTCAACTTTCTACGAAAGAAAACGAGGGGCAGCAGAATCTGATCTGCTCCCAAAGACCAACACTGCACCAGACAGTGCCACACACAGCCAGGGGAAGCTGCAGCACACCTCAGGAATGTCCTCCTTAAAGCCTGGGAAATGTGACAGCACTTAAAACTACACACACACAGACAGACACAGCCCCCATTCCCTCTTGGGAAAAAATCCAAGATTGTCCACTCTGGTTTGTGCAGTGCTGGACATGGAGCCACCCAGCTCCCAGATGTGCTCGTGCCCGTGGGGCTGGGTCAGAGCAGGAGTGATGCCTCTGTTGCAGTGCTACAGGAGGTTTGCACTCTCTAGAGCTGATAAATGCAAAGTCAAGGTGACTTCACGTGGTGGATTCCATCAGCACCGGGCTGCGAATCCTGGGGGCACCAGGGCAAAGCCTGAGCAAGCAGCATCAGCAACTGCAGCCCTGCAAGCCATGAAACCACAGGGAAAATCCTCCCTCCTCACACAGGGAGCGAGGGACAGCATCTCAGGGAGGGTTTGCAGCCTGCTGGGCTCAGGGCAGAGGCACCAAACACTGCGAAGGAAGGAGGGATGAATATTGCCTGTTAGAGACACCTCCTACATGATATTATTGCTTTCCATTAAACTGAGCAAAAATACCCGGCTTCTGGAAACAGTGTCTCATTGTAACACCTGCATGATTGGATGAATAAATCTGTTTTAATTAACTGCCTTTTTTTGTAGTAGGCTGGAACAAAATATTGTGAGAACGCTGAGAGTTGGCTTTGAGATTTCAAATAACCCTCTCCTCATCAAGTCTGTATATATTTATATGCTGTCTTAGAGCAAGAAAACACTTAAACCAATCCATTCTTTTAACTTCCTTTCCTATTTTCTTTTCTAGTGTTAGTTATTAATTCACTATGCTCTTCCCTCACATTGCTTCAGCCAGAGCAGAGGCAAATTGTTTCAAATGCATTTTGTGCACCCTGAATTTCACTCTGCTGATGCAGATGCACTTGTCTTGCAGGCTCCAGTGACAGCACTCCTAATTGCATGGCTAAAACTGAAAAGAGAAGTCACTATCCTGGACTCCTTCCTGCTTCGTTGCACTCGTGATGCCATTGACTGGACTCTCCAAATTAAAACTCTCCTGCAGCTCAGCAGGGAAGGTATTGCAAAGCTTGGGGAGCACATCAAAGCATCTCTGTGCCCTGCTGCCTGTCTCATGTCCCACCACTGGGCTCTGTCATGTGCTGCTACTGAACTTCTTCACTCCTCAGCCCCAAAGCCTGCTCAGCTCTGAGTTAAGTCTGTTGTCACTCTCACTTTTGGGCTCTATCTCCCCTCCTCAGAACCCCAAAAATCAGGAGAACAATGAGGAGGATGTCTCTATCCACGCATCACCAGTGCTGTGCTGGCCTTGGGGGTGTGTGCAGCCTTAGGGGGAGCTTTAGAACCAAGTAAAGCACAAATTTGGACCAAAACAGGACCATCTCCTGGTGCCTTCTATATCTGTGTGCAGAAATGGGGTGTGGGGTAGCAGGAAACACTGAGGGGGCTCTGCAAGGGCTGTTTTGACACTACCCTGGAGGGTGGAGATGCCTGCTCCTGGGCTGTAACAAATACAAACAGGATTCACTCTTGCCACAGTCACACGCTGCTGGGCTTCCATATTTCCTTTGAGCTAAAAGCTCTGCTTTTCTGCCCCAGAAGGTCTCCCCAGCTGCCGAGACATGAAGAGCATTGTCAGCAGTGCTACAAACACATCCTGGCTGGTCTAACACCAGCAGGTGACTGGGTTTCACTAGGGACAGTCCATTCCTTTGTAGCATCCATCAGTTCCCAGGGATTCAGGCACTCATGCAAAGTGCCGACTTGCTCCAAACACCTATAAAAATGCAGATGCTCCAACTAAAAAACCTGGTATTCAAACAACCCTTGTGTCTCCAGCATCTCCACTGCACTGAGCTGGTTCATCTGGGATAGGAAAATTCCACAGTCTGGGGAGGCTGTTTCCAGAGTTCATTTCTCAGGTGCAGGACATTCTCTTTAATAGCAGCTCTTGATAATGATAATTGATCCATATGGATTAAACAAGAGTGTTGGATGGAAAACATTAGATTGGGCCTCCAGTTCCAAACCAAGATAAAAAAAGAACGAATTTAAATGAGGCATGAGTAGGTCTCCTTATGTGTTGGTTAATTTGGAAACAAACTGGTACTTCTGAGCAGCATCAGTTATCTATGATACTGACAAATGATCTGTCCTCTAAAAGACCTCCCTTCCACTGAAGAACTGCCCAAACTCTTCCCTTTTTTACATCTCAATTCTTCCTGACTCGGTTCCCCATTTAGCACTCACGAAGGCAGATCCTTTGTGCTGAGATTATAAAAGATGAATCCAAGGGGAATCCATCCATCACAAAATCTGCACAGTGGGACGGTCCCCCCGTGTGTCCACATTTTCAGCAGCACACAGTTGGTTTGCTTCTGAGCTAATAAACTGAACTCAGTGACAGCTCTGTGTGGCACAGCCTCAAGGAAGGCAGAAACACGGCTTGGGCTTCTCAATCTTGCACCATCAGGGCTGTGCTGCTGTGTTTCCCATCCCTTGCCCATAAAATGGGTGGAAAAGCTGCTAATCTGTCCTAACTCCACACTAAGAGGCTCAATCCATAAAGCCGATTTCAGCTGCAATATGGGCACAGTAATAATGCCATTAACATACTTCAGATTTTCCAGAAGTGAACAAGAACTGAAAGCCTAATTTGATTTTTTTTTTTTTTTAACTCTGCATTCTCTTCATAATGCTTCAATATTTAAGCACAGGAACGTGCTCCAGACCAGCACTCAGTGCTGTGTGGATGCTCTCTCTCTGTGCCCCAGCTGTGCCCACTCAAGCCTGGTGATCCCTTGGAAAGGGAGAAAAGCCCACCCTTAACGTGTGGAACAGCTCTCACCATGCCAGTATGACCAGAGGGAATCTGAAAAGGCTCTCAGGCTCAAGCATCAGTGTCTGGATCAAACAGAATCACGTCCTGTGGCTGCCCAAGATTTCCTACAGGCATCAGGGAAAATGAGAGACGAATCCACAAGCTGGCAAAAGCATGTTTGGCCAAACATCCAGGAACACCAGAGCCATTTGTAGAACCTGGATCAGCAGGTTAGCATCAGAGCTGCTTTTTCCTGCTTCTGCACTCAGAGCTTCCCCTCAGCGAGCAGAGGTGTGTGTGCAGGGCAGGGACACCTGACTGGTGCCTCTGACCTCTGCAGAAGCATCCTTCTGTCCCTCCCAGAATGGGGGCTGACTCAGCCCAGAAGTTTGGGCAGGAGTTCAGGCTCAGCCCTTGGGGAGCACAGAGTTAGAGATGGGTAGATGAAAGCCCATAAACAGGAAAAAAAAACCCAGTAACAATGTTGTTGCTGAGAATAATCTGACAGCAGAGGTTTGACAGGTGTTTGTGGTCTTATCCCAGTTTAAATGTTGGAACAATCAGGCACAGCATCCTCTCACAGCCTGATAAGCAGATTAAAGGACTCTGAGAGGGGCTCTGTAGCAGGACTGCAGGAGTCACACCTCTGTGACTCTGAGCAACTCCTCAGTTCCCTCCACCTCAGCCTGTCACAGAGCAAAACAACACACTCAGCTTTTATCCACCCATCTCTAACTCTGTGCTCCCCAAGGGCTGAGCCTGAACTCCTGCCCAAACTTCTGGGCTGAGTCAGCCCCCATTCTGGGAGGGACAGAAGGATGCTTCTGCAGAGGTCAGAGGCACCAGTCAGGTGTCCCTGCCCTGCACACACACCTCTGCTCTCTGAGGGGAAGCTCTGTGTGCAGAAGCAGCAAAAAGCTGCTCTGATGCTAAAAAGGCAAACCCACAGAGCAGCCCTGAACCGGCCTGCTCTGCACAGGTCAGTGACAAGGAGAGGGAGCCTTGTTTCCAGCTGATTTTTGCAGGAGGGAAAGATTAATCCCAAAATGTATGGGAAGGTCATGGCAGCAACTTTGCTCTTTCATTACACCCCACACGCTTCACCCTGAGCTTTGGTGCTATCACCCAGTGTGCCCTAAGGAAGAATAAAAATAAACTTTTCAGCGGACAGTGAGAACATCTGAAATAAAACCTTATATTCTTCATGCCCAGATCTAAATCTTGCTAAAGTCAATGGGAATTTTTTAATTTCCCACTGCTGCTTCTGTGCTCACCGAGGGGCCCTTCAGTTTCCACCAGCAATTCAACCCATAGCCAGTCCCAGGACTGGTGAGAGAGAAGAGGCTGATTAGAGTCACGATTCCCTTCAGCCTGGCAAGAGCTGGAAATTCTGAGAATTTAACTCCGCCTTGGACTGGAAATGTCCCTGAGCAGGAACCAGGCAGAGCTAATAACTCTGACAAACCTGATCTTTATTCCCTACAGAAAGACCAGTGTTGGTGGCCTGAATCTCAGCCTCTCCTTGTCTTTCTCCAGCTCTCTGCTGAGAGATTTAACTAGCAGGCTCTTGGATTCTCTAGATGCTCCTCTTTGCATAAATAATTAAAAACTTTGGGAGCTTGCTGACTGTTATGCTTGAAGTGTCATACCAGGAATCTGTAAGATTTTTGTAGGACGAAACCACCCATTTTAACCATTCACAAGTACATTCAAATCTTTGGCAAAATCAAAAGACAACCCAGAAAGATCTGCTCATCTTTGTGCTCCCTGACCCACTCCATAGGAGTATGGCCAGCACAGACGAACTATTTCTGACCGGAGATCATCCAGAAACCCTCGTATGTAAAAGACTTCTGAAACACCTCTTCCTTTCATCCACTGCAGCATCCTGCATTTCTTTTCAGCCAAGCCACTCTCCATCCTTTCTTTTCCCAACCTATTTCAGTCAGCCAGGGGTTCATGTGGCTCCTGTGGACAGCAATGGGTTTATTTTTGGGAGGGGTGCCTACCCTTCCCGATTCCGTTTCGTGCCAGGAGCTGAAGTGATGGCTTGTTGACTGCTGATATTCATACTCCTGTCTTTGACAGGCAAGGCTCCCACTCACCAGCTGCTCAGCCTGTTTGATTAGGTTACAGACAGGGTGCAGGGAAAGCTGCAGGAGATAAAGTGGAAGCGGAGATGCTCCGAGTGCGCGCAGGCGCAGCTTTGCAGAACCACAACAAACCTCTCCCAGTTCACCCCAATTCCCAGAGTGATGCCAGCACTGAGCTCCTGTGCACACCAGCACCAAGCCCTGTGGGTGGGGAAGAAGTCAGGAGAGCTGGGAGGGTACCACCCCAAACCTGGCATCAGTTCAAGATCCACAGAAACCCACAGACAAATGTCGGAACATTTGCCCTGACACCCCGTAAACACAGAGCTCCAGGCTTAAACAGAGATGTGCATTTAAAGGCAGAAGTTTAGGCCTTGGTTTAGACTTTAAATCTGAGAAGCCTGGAGCCCTTTTCCCGGCTACAGAGCACCTCCCTGCCCTGGTCTGGGTTCAGCTCGTGCCCCTTAAATCCATGGCACAGAGGAGGGACTCGGGGTCTGTGTGGAACAGGGACACGGTGCCTCTCTCCTCTTGTGCATCCAAGCTGGCCATGGGGGATCAGCCAGGACCCCATAGGAGCTGATCTCCCTTCTGAGGAACCAGGAGGCTGTGTCTGGGCAGCCCTGCTCCCTCCAGCAGCCCCTGGGGAGCCACTGGGCACAGTCAGCTCCAGCATGGCCCTCACAGACTCTCCCGAGAGGAAAGTTAGTCTTTGTTTTCTTGCTGAAGAAATGGGATATTGCAGGAGAAGCAAGCTTTTTAAAGATTCTTCAGTCTGCTCTTCCCAGATGAGGATCCCCTGGTGGTATTATACAGGACAGAAAGACCTGGGTATATAGCATTTTCACTATGGCCCCTCCAGGGACTTTGCATCTTTTTTGTTCAAACATTCTCTGTGCTCTCCTGCCCTCTTCCATAGATCAGATTTTACTTCCTTTGTCCACATGACCTCTTCTTTTCAGTAAGAAAATCCCTCTCTTGCAGCAGATGCTTCTCTTTGAATCAGCCTTCCCAGCAGTTCCTCAGGGACCCACCTCACAGCCCCCTGCTTGTTCAGTCACTGACCACGTCCCTGCTTCCACCTCGACCTCACAGGAGAAATGGGTGACAAGGCACTGACATCCTAGCAATCCTTCTTCCTCTTGCTCCTATTATGAACACTTATAGGGCATTAGGACAATTTTATAAACCTGGAGATCCTTCCACCTGGAAACTTTCAAATACCCCAATACACATAATGCCGAGATTTCCATTAACTGCAGCTCCAGGCTAAGGAAGAGATCAGCACCTCCATTTCGTAATGCAGCACAAACCAGAATGACCAGGACACAAAGACTGAATGAGATAGAGGAATTATTTCATCTTGTTGTCCCAGGCAGAGCTCTGAGCCCCAAATGGCTTCATCCTCTCTCTGCTTTTGCCAGTAAGGCTTCACACAATGAAATTCTTGCTGCTTCCTATGTTAATCCATTAATGCCTCTGAGAGCAGGCTGAAATCTCTACCTTGGTTATCACTCTGGAACCAAAATGCCCAATAAACACTTCTCCAATAAGCTCTATCCTTCCCTCCCTATTTTACTGAGCAGAAAGTGAATTGCCGTATTAGCAACCTGTGCCTGTCAGAGCTGGGAAAACACAGGAATGATTAAATCCACGGTTCTTCTATCCCAAGATGCCATCCATGGTGATGGGCAGCAGCCTGGGTGCCCTTCTGCACTCTCCCTGCAGCTGGCAACTCCAGGGAGCCACAGGTTACACCCAGACCTGCATCTTTCCTATCCTCTCTCTGTGCATTGTGAACTCGCCTCTTGTTTTTCAACCTGCTTATGCTTTTGCCCTCCACAGTATCCTGTGGTAATGAGCATTACAATTTAATTAGCAGACATGATAGGGAACCTATCTGACTCTATTCAGGTGCTTAAGCCAGTCTTGCCCAAACAGTGAATCAGACTGCTCTCTAAGGATGCAAAAAGGGATGCAGGACACGTGAGAGGGGCCAGGAAATTGCTTCAGTTCTCACTGGAACATGTTCACTGCACGTGAAGAGAGAGGGAGAGAAGGGAGAAGGGAATAAGGACAAAGCAGCCTCCTGGCTTCAATCCAGGGATTGAGCTGAGAATAAATAATAATACGTGTCTAACGAGCTGACAGAAACACCCATAATTCCCATTAGCAGAGACCATCCTGCTGCCTAAGCCAAGTCTCCTATCATGGCCACTGTGACCAGCACAAAATAAAGCCTGATGTGCTCTAAAGAAAGTAAAAAAAGGGAGAAAATGAGGACCCAAGTCTACCTGCTACTCGTACACAGAGAGAAATATTCCTCATCTCTCCAGTTCCTCCCCTTCCCAGCCATCACCTCACCTAAGAAAATTTACTGCAAGGATGCCACACCTACAGCCACACTTCACTTATGGACTACTCACTGCTTTCCAAGGCAGGAAAATCTCAGCAAGAGCACAACTTTTATGTTGAAGAGCTCCACACAACAACACAGCAACCTCTTTACCATGATGGTAAAAGTGGCCAAAACATGAGGCAGGTTATCCAGCAGGGAGGCAGAGCTCCAGGCAACTGATCCTCGTGCAGCAGCAGGAGGGGACCAGCCCCAGCTCTCCTCAGCTCACCTCTGGATGCCAGCACATTTCTTGCTTCCCCAAGAGGGAACTTAACCTAACTTACCCTGAAAACACACTGAAGCAGAATGGCTCCGAAGGCAGAAATGAACAACAATCCTGCCCCAGCTTTCCAGCTCCCTCACCCAGGGACAGCTCCATCCTCCCTTGAGCCCTAACTGCACTGGGCCTGGGCATGCAGGAGGAGCTGGCTGGCAAGATGCTCTGTTGCAGTGATTTGTGCTTCCTGGCCACCTCCCTCGGCAGGAAAATCAGCTGAGAGCAGCCTTTGCCTTGCTCTGATTTAGTGCTTGTCTAGCTAAGGAACCCACAGCTGTTTAAAAGCCACTGACCTGCTCTGGTACTTCTTCATCTGAACCACAAGGTGGGTCTGGACCCTTCTGCAGTTATTCATACCAATTGCACATTGCTCTCCAGGATTTCAGGTTCAGAAACTTTCAGGAATCACTTGCCAGTTTGGGGGTTTTTTGGGTTTTTTTTTTTTTTCCCCCAAATTGGGAAAGTAGAGACTACCACAGATCCCTGGCAGCACCCTGTCTCTCTGGGACAGGGAGCACACCTAGTTCCCAGCTCCCACCCTCTGAAATGTGCCAAAGGGCAGGTGCTGAGATGAACCTGCCCACCTTTGTCTGCCAGCCCAAGCAACTGCAAAACTCTGCCCGTGTGCAATACCTGCATTTAGGCACTCACTGCATTCAGGTGCCTCTCACTTGCAGAGATAAAAGACCGTGGCAAATCCAGACCCCAGCTTTTGGTGGTTGCATCCTGTGCTGAACTTGGCAATCTTTGCTGAACACAACTTTAAAAATGCCTCATCCTGCAGGTTGGCTTTTTTTCTGCTCTTCTCATGTTTTCCTCTCTCTGTCTCTAACCAGAAATGATTTACATGTTTGTTTACTCTGAGCTACATTCATCTGAGTCATTCAGCAACCCTCTACCCACAATCATATTACAGCAAATTTGGAACTGGAGTCTCAGGGAGTGAATATTATGCTGTTGTCAGGATGAGAGTGGGGGGCCATATTCTGCCACTGGGTTTCAGGGAGAACTGACTTTTTTGCTAGAAACGAGTCAAAATCCGACAGCCTCCTAATCCCCTGTGTTCTGCATTTCTTTGTAAAGAGGAGAAAATCCAGGCAAATAAATTACTCTATATTTACGCCAGTTCGAGTGTAACAATTAGTAGGATTTGGCTCATTTTGTACAAATTATACTACTGTACTTGTAGGAATAATCTATTCTGTTTCAAACTAATTTTAGCCACCCTTGAGCGTTCTTCCATCTGTTGTAGGGGGAAAAAAAAATTTATTTGCACATAGCTATTGTGAATTTTCTTCTCCAAGGTATGTTTTCAAGAACTACATCTCCTAAAAAACAATGTAATCATATTATTAGCAAGACTCATAGCTCAGCTGACAGTTCCTTGTCTATTAAATCCACAACATGAAAAGACCTCAGAATTGACATTCTAAGGGTTTTTTTTAAGGTTGCCTGAAATAAATCTTTGCAGAAAGCAATTTGATCAAAGAACTTCGAGCTTTGCATTACCTTTAACGCAATTCTAGAAGCTATTCAGAGATTCTGCCAAAGCAGAAAGAGGTTATGGAAAGTAACAACGCCTTTTAAAAAATATATTGCAGAACCAATGAGATTTCAATACACTACAGTGAAAGCGATGCACATTAAAACAGAAATCATTCTCTCAGAAGCCCAGTAATACAAATAAGGAATTCTGTTAATGTTCTATGCACTCACAAATATTAAGACTGATCAGAGGTTAGTCTCAAGCTCAAGTCCTTTCCCATCTAGTTTCTCTTCACCGCTTTACAAGAAAAAAACAAAAACAAGACCAAAACCCAGCACCTCGACCTTTTTCTTTACTTTTAATGCTAGAAATGTGCTCTGTAGCAGTATCTGAGGCATAGCTCTTGCCTGGAAAGACCTGCACCTCGCTGACAGTGTACTGATCCCTGCTGTACCTGAGAATAAAAGTACAACCAGGTGGAAGAGCAAAGCCCCACCACAGAGAGCAGCGGGCTCCCAGCAGGCCAGGGGGGTGTCCTGGGCAGGGGGAGCACCCTCATGTCTTCATCCACCACTTACATCCTAATGACTCTGGGGATGAAGCGTTTCCTCAGCTGATAATTACTGCCAGGTTACACGCAGGGAAACTGGGAGCGAATAGTCATGGACCGAACAAAGAGTGACACATCTGATAACACCCAAATGGGGAGTGCTTTCCTGCCTTTCTCGACAAACAGCGCTCGGTTTCTTTACGAGGGAGTATTAGTCAAAACCCCAGTTCCTTCAGTCTGCTTTGCAGCTCCCTGAACAGGCATTTGGCTACAGTGACAATAAACTGCCTAAAGATACCGCTTCAACTTCCGAAAAGCATTTTTAAAGCAGCAATACGGTAATTTGCATTTGCACAGTACCTGCCTGGCTGAAAAGTGTTTTCAAGGGCTTCTGAGCAGCTTCACGGAGCCCTGGGAAGCAGTGACACAGGATATGCCGTAATTAAGGAGAAGGCAATCAACACCGAAGAAGACTGAGAGCCTTGCCCAGGATCAGGCAGGATGTCCTCAGAACAGAAAAACCCTTCTCAGCACTCCCGTGGGGACAGGCACACACACACAGAGGCACGGTGACCACAAAGACAATCCTTTTCCCAAAAAATCTTTCCTTCCAGCTTTGATCCCGGTAGGTCCCTTCCTACTCGGGATATTCTGTGCTCCTTGATCACCTCTTGCATTCTGCACAGGGCACTGCATTACATAAGCTTGGCTTGCTTGCACGGAGATGCACCGGGCACAAAACTTAGGGTTTACATCTGACCGGCAGAAAGATCAATTTTTTTTTTTTTTTTTACAATACAGTGGAAAAGTTAAGAAGAAGTGATCAAACAGACTGGGAGTTCAGAGTGATGCTGCTCGAGAATGCAAGACTCGATACGTGACTGTTCAACCATGTTACCTTAGAGCATGGAGAATTTAATGGGAGACTTGCACATTACCATATTCATAACCATGACTAACAAATCTGTTGTCAATGCCACCAAAAATATCACACAAGCAGAATGTTTTTATACCAAAGAGACCACTGAAGTCACGGCTCCATAGTAAACAAATGAACTTACGAAGAGTCTTGAAAATCAGCCCCCTTTTTTTTTTTTTTTTTTTTCCCTGCAGAATTTGATACGCTATAAACTGCGAGATGCCTGCTAGTTCAAAGGGGGTCGATAAACGAGGCATTTTTCTTCCGCAAGCATCACAGCAGAGAACACCCCTCCGGTATCTCTGTCACCTTTCCCACGCTGAGGGCACGTGGATGGCCCAGACGACTCACAGCCAGGTCAAGGGCTGCCCGAATGAGTAACAATTTAAATCGGCATTTAACCTGCTCTGCGAGGGTGCAGGTGCTCGGTGCGTGCTGTCGTTTAGGGCAAGGGCAGACAAAATCCAGCACCGTCCCTCGGGATGCGAGTCCCGGCGCTGCCGGCAACTCCCGTGAGGGTGCGCGGCCCCGCATCCCGTCCAGTCCCGCATCC
>VXAC01003318.1:403369-456379 GCA_013399225.1 Rhipidura dahli | reverse complement strand
TAATTATTTTTATTATTTAATTTATTAATTTTAGTTTTCTCTATTAACATTAATTTTTCTCTATTAGCATTATTTTAGGTTCTGTCTGTTTTGCTCCACTGAGCACACACGGAGCAGACACCCCAGGCTGTGCTGGTGGCACAGGGACAGCTCGGCCCACGACAGAGCCTTGATTCACGTCAGGGGAAGATCAGGCTCCGGGACTTACACCTGCTGCTCCCACTAAACTGTAGAGGAAAATCAGTTCAGTTCCTGATGTCACAATGTTCCTTCCATGCTGCAATGGATCACAGAGTCACAGAATCAGCAAGGCTGCAGGAAATCTCTGAGGTCATCGAGTCCCAACCATTAAACCAGCACCAAGTTCGCCACTAATCAGTGCCACATCCACACACCTTTTGAACTCTCCAGGGGTGGTGATTCCAGCCTTTCCCTGGGCAGCCTGTTCCAGTGCTTGACAACGCTTTTGCTGAAGGAATTTTTCCCAAAATGCAACCCAAACCTGCCCAGGTACAACTCGAGGCTGTTTCCTCTCGTCCTGTCGCTTGTTAAGTGCGAGCAGAGCCCGACCCCCCCCCGCCCCCCGGCTGTCCCCTCCTGTCAGGGAGCTGTGCAGAGCCACAAGGTCCCCCCTGAGCCTCCTTTGCTCCAGGCTGAGCCCTTTCCCAGCTCCCTCGGCCTCTCCTGGTGCTCCAGACCTGTTGCCCAAGGAGTTTTTTTCCGTGTCCTTTTCCCCTTTCTCCAGCAGAGCGCTCACATCTCTGCCTCCCTCCCGCAGACGGACGCACCCCCGGGCTTTTTGGCTGCCCACCCCAAGCCGGGTGTTTCCTGGCAGGGCTGGCACCGAGCCGCATCATCTCACAAGTGCTGGATCCTGCAGGAGCCAGGAGGGGACGGGTGACCTCGAGCAGCGGTCACAGGGCTCCTTAAGAGATCCCTGCTCCTTCCTGGGACCGTGCTCCTCTCCCTCTGTGCACACCCAGGGGGCGATGAGTCTGCTGAGCCCTCCCTGTGCCCTGCAGGACACACGGATCGTGGCACCGATGCCTGCAGCCCCTGCAGCTCAGAAACATCCCAGCAACTCCCCCCACAGACACACACGCGGGTTCGGTGCACGGTGGAATTGCCAGGAAGGAAGCAAAGACCTTGAGGTGGCAATAAATCTCCTGGGAAGAGCATGGTGTAATGGCACACGGTGCCAGGGGACTGCGGAGGGCTTGGCAGCCAGGAGCACTCAGGCATGTGAGGATATTTGTACGAGACCAAAGGAGTTTCACTCCTGTCTTCCCACAGTTCACCTCTAATTTTAGCCTTTAGGATGAGTACCTTTGAAGTGTTGCCTTTCTGCCCTCTTGCCCTGGATATCTGTCTTCAAACCTGGCCTTTTCCTAATTGTGTAATTATTAATTCTTTTTAAAAGAGAGTTTTGGGGTATTAGAAAGAAATTCTTTAACTATGAGGATGATAAGGCACTGGCAGAGGTTTCCCAGAGAAGCTGTGGCCGCCCCTGGATCCCTGGCAGTGTCCAAGGCCAGGTTGGACGGGGCTTGGAGCAACCTGGGATAGTGGAAGGTGTCCCTGCCTATGGCAGGGGCTGGAATGGGGGGATCTTTAAGGTCTCTTCCAACCCAAACCATTCCATGTCTCTGTGATTTTATCTATAATTGCTCTGGAGCTGGGCACAGTTACTTTGTATTAAGTGGCTGGAATTATTTTACATTCCATCACTGCCTCGTATTATTTTTTGCTAAGTTTAGTCCTTGGTTCACAGACTTCCTTTCCCCAGCAACTCCGAGCCACCCTGCATTTCAAGAAAACCACTGAAATCTCTGCATAGAACTGGAAACTGATTGGCAAAGTCGTTGCTTTCACCCCACGCCAGCTGGGCAAAAGCAAATGCTGCTAAATGCGTGTCTGAGAGGACAGTGAGAAGGGTTTGCTGTCAGCTACACCTGCAGAGCTGCAGAGTGTTTGTTTTGCCCAGCATCACATTCCCCATCCTCAGCCTCAGGGTGAACTGAGGGGAGACCCCAGAGGTCAGACAGGAGTGGGGATTTAGGGTGCAAACTGCTTGAAATGCCAAGAAGGAAGGCAATTTCTTCTGTGCTGGATGGTCTGTGCCCAGCAGGAATAGGGGGGTCATTGCAAAATCCACATTTGGCTCCACGTCAGACACTCAGCATTGTCAAAGCAAAGGCATTTTGAAGGGGATCTGCTGTGGGGGGTGGCTGCCAGGTGATGGGGATTGGAGAGTTCAGCCAAAACTTCCCAGACAATATCTCAAAATGCTGTGGAATCACACAGCTCTGTATCATGCCTGTCCCAGTATAATTTATAAATAAATAAATAAATAAATACATGGATGCAGCCTACACTTACCTGTATTCAATTAGGATTTGCATTCTGGGGACGTCAAATCCTGCGCCCTATCCTTCTCAGGGCTCTGTTCTGGCTGAGTTAGAGAAAAAAAAAGGCAGAAAACCACACTGTGGATGCAAGGGGAATAAACATCCTGGAGAAAATCTTCCAATCTCTGCTGGCAATCGGCTTCTGTGCTGGAGCAGAAGGGATTAGATCCCTCAGAGAAAGATAAACTCCTTCTATCTGACTTGGTGGAGAAAACTCTCACTTTACAGATAAATCTCCCTGTGTGCCATCCTCGGGGCTGTTTATCCTCCGTGCATCTCCCAGGCTAGTTACAGGCCCTGGCTTTCTTTGTGTGCAGTGTCCTGCAGTTCTGAGCCTTGTGCTCTTGGTTTTTATGTGCCACAAAAAATCAGGGACTCAGAAGAAGTCTGCAAATGCAGAAAATGCAATGAATTGCTCATGAGTGCCCATCCTTCTTTCTGTGTATCTGTTTCATCTCCCCAAACTGAATCATCCCCACCTTTTCTCTCTCCCCCTCAGCAAGGACACGTCTTTTAATTCAGAATTTTGTCTTTTCATCTCTTCCACCCTCAAGTCTCCCATACCTAAGGAGCATCGTGGTTGTCCAGGTCCCACCAATAAGCGTGGTGTGCCCCTGCAGTTCTCACCTGCAGCCAGACTCTGGTATCATTTATGCATGGAACCTAAGCTAAATATTGATTTCAGTGGTGTTTCTCATGATTTACATTTGTGTAACAAAATTGTTCCTACTACAAATATCCATTTTCCCTCCAATTTAATGGAAATATGATTCTTCCTGTGGGAATAATTCTGTTTGGCTTTTAAAATTGGCTGCACTGAGTTTACCAAGTAAAAAAACTCCTGACTTTGCATAGTCCAGACTACAAATTATTCTTTGGTAATAGGAACCTCTCATTTTCCTGTGGCAAACTTTTACAAAAGGAGTCCATTCAGTCATGTTGTCATTCCTCACACAGTTATTAATGAGCTCAGGGATGGAGACACAGCAGAGGAGTAACACACTAATGATCCCTTATTGATTCCATTGCCAACCTGCAGGCATCACGGGATTTAATATTGCATTTGAGGACAAAAAGAAGTATTTTTATAAGGAATCAGCATCTATCTGTAATTTCCAGCCATGGTATCAAAATAGGTCCTTTAGTAGGAGCCTTTAAAGTTATTTCCTTTGCTTGTGCAAAGCCTCTACTACTTTGCTCTTAGTATTTCTACCCATTATATTTTACTGCCTTCTTTCCTTTTTATGACCCCATTTTTATTTACAGTACAGCCCTTAATTTAGTAGTGCTGACATAGTTACATTTGCAGCAATAGCTTAATTACCATATATTCATGAATAGGGTGGTTAGGGATAGTAGCTCCAGAACATGACAGATTCATTTGCATTATTATCATTAGCATGCTGCACAAACGAGTTTATGTTTGGGAAGGAGCTGTTTAATGGGGCTGTATTGGTTCCATAAGAACCCAAGTCTGGAGGAGAGGAGTGAGCTGCCACTAGCACCGTGCTGGCCTGAAACCTCTGCAGACTGCACCGTGATCATGCTGACAGATGGTGTGCAGTGCCATTTTCCTACTCAGCAGAAAATGGAAAAATATAATAAAGACACGACAGAGATTAGAGTCTTTATCAATGAGACTTGAAATCTAGTGCACCATATGCTTGGTATAAAAAGAAACATTCATCTGAAAAAAATTAAAGCAGAGCATAGGCTGAATTTATCTGTTACTCTTTGCAGACTTCGTGGTTAGGTTTTAATCCATAATTTTAAACATAAATGTAACTGCAGTGAGTGATAACGTGGTGCTCCAACATCTTCCTTGCTCTCTAGTAGCAAGTCCTTCCCTCACTGCTCTCAAAACAAGACTCTCTCTGTGCTTGAAGTGGTTTTGTCAGCAGGAAATGGGCTGGCACCAGCTGGTGCTCCCAGACCTCCTCCCCAGACCTGACCCAATGCCCAGGGGCAGAGGGATCTGAGCCAGCAGTGCCTGACCTTTCCTTTGGCAAAGGCCCAAAGATTCATCTCCAGACATCCACAGCCAAGGCTGCTGCTTCTGCCAGGATTATTGAGGCTGCTCTTTACTGGGTGTTCTTCAGTGGCAGCACACGAGACTTGCTGAATGCTTGAAATGCAGGCTCACACGCTCTTACAGGTGCCATGCAGGGATGGCCATTGCTGCTGGTAAAATGCCAGTGGCCAGTTCAGGTGTGTGGGAAATTCTGGACCACCACTGACTGCTCGTGGTCCACCCCTGGGCAGTCACTGCACCAAGAGGGCGGCGCAGGGCTCAAATCATTGAGATGCTCAGCTGTGTGTAAATGCTGAAAAGGCTTTAGCGGGGAATTTCTTCAGCTCTCTAGTATTTTGTGAGAGCTCTGTCTTTCCCATGCAAGCTAACTAAAACAAAGTTACCAGTTTTTATCAATATCCACACCTGCACTTGTTTTTCCCAAATTGTTATGGCTTCAACTAGAAAAACACTTGGGAACGGCCATGCCAGAATTGGGCCAACCCCCTCGAGGGGTGGATGGCCAGAGAACCAATTACTTTTTGCCATTTAACTCACTTTTGGTGAACTAACATATAAAAACCTCAGGGAAAAAACCATTAAACCAGCCTTGACACCATTTCTATCTGACCTGGACTTCTTTTCTACCCATCCACGTTGCAACAGCAACAGGTGTGTGCCTGATGCTTGGCACAGGAGAAGTTCCACTGGAGTTGCTGCACTTGCTGAAAATCAGGTGCTCACTGAAGTGCATCCCCTAATCTGGAGCAGGGATCAGGTCTGAGGGAGCAGGGAAGCCAAAATGCTGCTGTGAGTGTCCCTGGAGGACGTGAACTCTGTTTATGCCATGAGATAAAAGTGGCTGGGAAGGCTGATGACACAGACAGGAATGACAGCTCTGCTCCCACTGGGGCAAGGGGAGGTTTCCCAGCCTTAGTGATGAATTTGCCATACACAAAGCTGGTGATTTGGAAAAGTAACCATTTTTTCCCCTCTTAACCCTACCTGTTAGCTTGTTCTTTGGGGTAGGCACTAGTCTGAACAACAGCTTCTTTCAACCACACTCCCATGAGAGAACAGGAGTTTACTTGGAACAGGTAGAGAGGCCATTCAGCTCATTTTCATTCTCTTCTGACACTCCAGAATAAGACAAGAGAAGGGATATATTCAGTTTCCTTATTCCTCCAGATAAGATTGCTGAGACAGCAGGGCCGTAAACCCCAAACCTTGTGCTTGGCTGAGCCCTGGGAAAGCTTCATCACAGACAGAGAATATAAAGACACTTACAGTACAGCTTGTGTGGAAAACTGCTCTGGGGGAAGACTTTTTTGGTTAAAACCTGAGCTCCTCTGTGTTAAAAAATGCTGAGGTGTTGGGTCTGAGCCTTCTTAAAGATCACTCCTAAGTCACTACTCAAGAGGGGCACCTTCAAGGCCTCCGAGCTTGCAGGCAAATCCTGCTAACCCCTGGTTTCTGTGGCATGATACTAAAGACAGAAGTGCCTTATCTGTGTCAGGGGTCTTATCAGTTTAACCCAAATTCCCTCGTTCCTTTTCTCCCTGAATCAGAAAGGCCAATCTCTTTACTCAGAGACCGTAAATCCCATAATTTCTCGCCATTTAAAGTCCATGTTGGTTATGAGCAGCACGAGTGAGAGAGGCTGTAGATTAACTCTTCACTCAGAGGTTGAATATGTCCATGCTGGATCGTGCTGGATGTCCCTCTAGCAGCCAGGAGAGGCTAAAAGGGGGCAAGCAGACATCAACACTTCCCTAGGAAATGCTCCCACACTCCCATGTGCAGCCCTGGCACTTCCCAGTCCAGGGGTTCTGTCCTGGTATTTGAGATCCCACAATGATGTTTCCTTCTGTAATTATTCCCCTCTTGTTTTTTGAGCTTTGTAATCCTCTAGTGCTCACAGCACCCTGTGGCAAAGAGTTCCAATGCTAATTCACACATTCTCTTGAAACCTGTGTTTTTAACTGATTACCTGCTTGTTGTCTTCCATTCCTGAAGTCGTGCTTGACTCCCACACTGACAATCCCACGACCCTGGGTGCTCCTGGCTTTAGGATGTGCCAGCAGGATGGACTTGTCAGGGTTGCCAAAGAGTTCCATTGGAATAAGACTTGGTCTCTGTGTTCCCTAGCAGCAAAACCCCCACTGTATTACTCAGCAGTATATCCATGCTATAAATACACTTTTTTTTTTTGCATTAATTCATCCTTATTTACCACAGCAGATAACAGAACTCCGGGCTCAGATCCACACAGCAATAAAAAACGACGGAAATTTCTCCCAGATTATAAAGATTTGTCATGTTGTCACTGCGTTTATTTTCTCCATCCATTTCTCTCCTTCCTGTGCATTGCTTTATGCGCTGCAGGGCCCTCGGGGGACCAGAAGAGGGTATTGTTTTGAAAAATATAAGGGTTTTTTGATTAAAGGATACAAAATTAATTTGCTTCACAGAGCCTGGAAGCATATTATTTGACAACTGTACTTCACTGAACAAACAGAGCACACATGGCCAAATTCATCATGTTGATCACCAGACCCCGGCCATTTGTTCTCCAGACTGGGGCATCTCTTTTGCAATCAGAGAATGTGAATTTGGTAAAACACATGGAAACACAGCTTGGGGTTTTTTTCACTAGCTTGCACAAAGTTAGAGGAATGATGTGGCTACAGCTCCCACCGAATTGGGGAGAGCACTGGAGCACAGCACTGACCACACTGGGGATACTGGACACCACAAAGGCCAGCACTGGAGACTGAGCTACCCCCGCTGGTAACCCCAGTTTGGGTTTAGTAGCAGGGTTTAGTTTAGGGTTAGGTCCTAACCAGCAGAGATCAGAAGAGTCACAGTGGTTTTCTCTGAAGAGTAGATTTTTCCCATTTAAAGGATTGGGAATTGAGGTTCAGAGTCACATCTGGATGGGCACCAGAGCACCACCACTGCCCTCACGCTGGTCCACATCCCAGCTACCAGGCACTGCACTCGGAGGCTTTTTTTGGATAAACAGAGCATAGTCCTTGGGCAGACACCATTAGTAGCTGGGAAACAGAGCTGAAGACAATGTGCTTTTCTGGGTATTTACACACCAGAAAATCGGGGAGAGAAATCTGAGTGGCTGCCCTGCCCTGGGAAGGCACATCTGCTGTGCTGTCCCTGCTGTGGATGCAGCTCCTTGGGGAAATCCCCTTCATGCACACTAGTTACATTGCCTGCTAAGCCTCTGTTTTGCTCTGTGTTTTTGAGTGCAACAGGGAAGAGCCCAAAATTACTCAGACAGGCAGGAATGTCACTATGGAAACAAGGAGACAGTTTAGCCTAGTTTGGCCGGTATTGACAGAGCTGCTCTAATAACCCAGAAGATGCTGCGACCCTGGCTGTCTGCAGAGAGCTCCTGAGGAGCACAAATCCTTGAATCTCCTAAAATATCTCTATACTGGGCCCAACAGACATTATCAACTCTTCCCTATTCCCACAGGGCCTTTCCATACCTAAAGGACTTTGGGATCTCACGGATGGGATGAGACCTGAGCACACCTTGTGAAGACACCCTGGTTTTGTGTCCCAAACTTTCCACTGGATCAGATGTGTCCTCACCATCAGCATGTGCTTAGAAATCACATGATGTTTATGATGCCTTAGGTTTTAACTTTTCTATTTTTCAAACCCTGCAGTGCCCAGTGTGTAACTCTGGAGTTTCCTATTCCCTGTTCAGTGCTGCTCTCTGTGCTGGGCACACACAACAAAGCCTCTCCGGGGCTGCTCTCCAAGGACACCCAGCCCCTCCTGGGCCCAAAAAGTATCAACCAAAAGCCTCTGAGAGGGGGGCAAGCTGAGGGGAATGACATCATTAACTGAAGCTTTAATTGGAGAATTAACCCTGAGATGCAAATGAACCAAACCTACAAAAGTGGGAAGAACTCGTGGCCTCTCAGGGTCCATCTCGGGGCCCATCTGGGCAGCACCTCTGGCTCCCCAGGGGTACCTTTGAAGGCCTTTCCAATAAATCCCCACCTTTATTCCCTTTACTCCTGTCTGGCCTCTGTTTTTAGGTGGCAGTTCAGGTCTGTTTCCTGCAGCCCAAGCCTGGGCTCAGGACAGAGAGTGTCCCATGGTGCTTTTAAGCACAAAACACGCTCTGCTGGAGGACCAGCAGTGGCTCCTGCCACAGCAAACACATCTTGCATGTACAGCGTAACCAGTTCTGCCAGCCCAAGTGAAAATAATATTATAAAAACAAGCTGGGTGAAATCCTGCTCTTTGTGAGCCCTGGAGAGAGTGCACATCCCCATCTCTCCCTTCTCCCTGTGATTTTTTTGCCTCAGTCCACGCAGAGAGCTTCCAGGAAGCTCTGCAGATGTGCTCCCCGTGGGGTCCAACCCCATAGCCACTGGTCTGAAAGATGAGCACAAGGAATCCATAGGGATGAGACCCTTCCTGCAGATCAGCACCAGCACAGACTCTCACACCTTCTGTACTATGAAACCAATTGAAGCTGAAAATACAATTAGAAGCAGTGATTTTGTAGTGGCAGCATTTTAAATACCTTCCAGACAACTCTGTACCCAGAGAGAAACTCAGCGTGGCATCCAAGTGGATGGTTCCCAAAAATGAGTGAGTGAGAATAACCTCCCAAGGGCCCCCTCAGGGAAATTTTGGATGGTTATTCCTGCCAAAGGTAGGGAACATGCTCGGGGCTCCCACCAATCCCAGAGACCCTCAGCTTGAGCCAGTTTCCCTCTGGCAAACAAAGTAATGAGTCTGATTGAGATGCTTTTGCTGGTTTTATTGCTTCATGGAGGCAATTACCGGTGAAGAAGGAAAAGAGAAGGAAAAGGCAGCTTTTAACCATCCTGGGCAGATCAAACCTTCTCTGCCCTAGAATACCACAAGTGCTTGGTGGCCCCAGAGCTTCTGCAGGGAGCCAGCACCAAACCTGCTCTGTGGGAAGTGTCTCCAGCAGTGCTGGGAGCTGCAGGGGAGAGCTTCAGGGGAGATGCTCTCACCTCAATCCCCGAGTCAAACTCAGCTTTAGCTCAGCCTTGGAACACAAAACCTGCTCCAGTGCAGTCACCATCCACAGCTGAGCAGCAAGAGAAAGCAGAAACCTTCTGCTCTTCTGTTTCTTCCAGCCTTCCCCCAGCTCAGCTCAAAGTTAACTTGCAGGGACAATTTTTGTCACTCTCTCCATGGAAGCAGCAAAGCCAGCTCTGGGCTGGGAGCTGAATTTGGGGAGAGGAGAGAGAGACACACACCAGACACACTCCCACCCCAAATTCCCTTAGCATGCATTAGAGGATGCTTTCAGTACAACCAGGGAGCTGTGACCAAAGGTTGGCACCATTTCAGAAAGGCATGATTTCCTCAAAAAAAAAATTGTTTTTAAAGAGAATTAATTGACCCGTTTCAGATTTTGCTTTTATTATTTTTTCTTTTATGTGCTGTTTCCTCAGCCCATCATTCCTAATCTGTAACTGTGTCATCTTTTACACAATCACATTTCCTACAATAGGCATCTTAAAAGAAAATTAATCCTAAAGAGTCAAATCTATCCTGCTCCTTTCTGGGCTTATGTTTCTGATCTGATCCATTTTTTCCATGCTGTTCAAAAGGAGTGGAAACAAATTTTCCTGCAAATCACTGCCTCCTTCAGCCTGTGATTCCTCTTATATGATTCATTTAGTTCTGTATAGGAAATAAAAATGAGGCAAGATGATAATCTTTGTTCCCAATGAGGCAAGTTTATATTGGGACTTCTTGGGAGTCCAGCTCTTCTTACTCTTCTTACTCTCACTGTGGTACTCCTAAAAACACCCAGGAAAGTGAGTTGGTGAAGAAGAACTGTGAAAAACACGAGGGATCTGCCAGGTTTCTCCATGTTAGGAAACACAAGGGTTTTGTCTCAGGCTGCTCTAGTAAACAGAATGTGAAAAATGCAGAGTGAGAGATGGAATAATCTCCCAAACACAATATCATTTCTGTGGGAGGAAGACGTCTGCACCCTCAGTTACACTGAACGTGTTCTCCTTTGCCTGCAGTGTGCTTTTGAGTCTCGAGTCTCTGAGAGATTCCCCTTGGAGAACACTGAAATGAAAGACTGAATCAAGAATGAATTAATTGTGCTCAGTCATTTTAATGCTCACGTTACCTGGTCCTTCAGAGCAGTGGGAAGAGCAGCTGCTGTTCTGCCCTGGCAGTTTCTGCTCCCTGCAGCCAGGGAAAAGCTGAATATTTGTTTTTAATGTTTATTTCAGCCCCCAGCATCCTGGGGAGCACATGAAACGTTTGCTGATGCCAAAGGGGTCCCTGTCCTGGGATGAGCCTGGGCGGAGTCCTGCTTGCTGAGCTTTGTCAGGAGCATTTGCTCTCCCAAGGTCTTCTCTACTGCACAGGCACTTCAGATTTAGCCAGGAAGGCTCTGGTGAAGGAGCATCACACACAGACTGGTATTTCAGCACTGACAGGTCAGCTTTCAATCCTGTTTCATCTCCCCAAGTCCCTTTGCAGACTGGAGGTCACCCTGGCAGCTTGACCAGGGCTGTCAGCAGTGACCAAGCTGCCCTCTGGTGAGCCCTCCCATCCCAGCCTGCCATGGCAATGAAAGTTGGTGGCTTTAATTTAAGACCTAAATAGTGCTGTGACAGCTCCACTCCCCCCACTAAATATCCTCCTTCCCAAGGCCACCAGCTGGGGAAATCATTCACCTTTGTCAGACACTTTGATGTGAGGCATGGATGTGGTGGCAGGCAGCTTCTCCTCCTGGAGCACCATTTGGCTTCACACACAGAGTTCCCTGGGCCTAGTTTGTGGCCAAGGAGCCAGTGGGAATGTCTGGGGTGCATGGTGAGCCCTCGATGTGCCTCATCCTGCAGCATTCCCTGTCATCAGATGTGGTGGGGAGCACGGTGTAACACTTGATGGGAAAATAAGAATAGCCCCAAAAGGCTTGTGTCGGTATCACTGCCCACTAAACCTGCCTGCTTTTAATTTTGGAAGTGTTTCTGCTGTGCTGCTCTGAGTTTATCAGACCTTTCATTCAGCACAGGCTGTCTCAGACTTGTCCAGAGGTTGCTGAGCTCTCAGGAGGTGCAGTGGGGGAGAAGGAGAGAGAAAAGGCATCTGAAACTTGGCTATTCCCTGCAAGGAAGTGCTGTTTCTAAGCACAAATCAAGTGCTCTCTGAATTTCCAAGGCTCTCCTCCTCTTCCAAAGTGGCACAGAAAAGTCACTAAGCCCTCCGAAGAGTCTGATGCCCACTGACTTTACAGCACATTGGAGAACAATCCATAATGAACACAGATTATCAAAAATGTCAGAGATCAGCCTGAGTGAACATTTTGGCTCTGGATGCAGCGGTGCCAAGCCAGAAGACAAGCAGATACACACAGCTCAACTTTTTTCATTAGAGCACACTTGAAATGGATGCCATCCCTACATATTTTTAGCTTTTACTGTGAAGTTTCACCCCTTTAAAATTAATTTCCCTTCTGACATATAGTGATGTGATTGTTCATCACATCTTTGATTCTGCATTAGCTGTTGGAATTCAAGGCTCCTTTATCCTCTTTTTTTTGAGCGTGTCTTAATAACAAAGTTCAGCTTAAAAAAAAAAAAAAGAAGTTTGTCTTCATATGCATTTCCCATGCGTGTGTAAAACTCCCAGGCAGCTCCAGAGCTGCCTCCTGATCTGAAAGCCCTCCCTGAGTTGCTATAAACTCTCCAATACATCGCTGTCATTTCGTATATAACAGCAGGTGCTATTAAAGGACATAAAATATGTCAGAGTAACCCCCCGGAGGAAACGGGAGAGGAATGTCTTGGTTGCAGAGCTTTGTGTGCAGCAGGAGAGTGACAAGTGGTGGGTGTTTGCTTCTGGCACGTTCTCCTGGCAGGCTCCTTGCCTGGAGGGGTGCAGAGTTATGGTACCACTCGTGTGGCACCAGCCCTTCGATGCGAATTGTAAATTCGGATCCTCCCTTTTTTTGGGGGGGCAGGGGGGAGTTTTTATCAAGGAAAAGGCAGGGCACTGCTTCTTGTTTAGCAAACAGATCTCCTGATGTTCCCGAGTGGGGAAGGGAGAGGAAATCCCTAATGATACAGGAGTCATCAGTCACTGTCGCACGGAATCAGCCGGGGTGTGAAGGCATCATTATCCCATCAGTGTCACCCCCGGGCTCTGGGGAGAAGGTGGTGACAGACACTGTGACAAAGTCAGAGAATCCCAGCATGGACCTCAGACCTCACCTCATTCCCAGCCCCCTGCCATGGGCAGGGACACCTTGCACTAGACCAGATGGAAGGTGTTGGAAGTCAGACCAATGATTTTTTCCCATGCAGCAAACCTGGAGCAGAAAGAAGCAGGAAAAATTCCGAATTTAGATCCCATCCCTGAATTTCACTGGATCTGATTTATCCCCCAGGCTCTGGGCTTGGCAGAGCAGAGGGTGCTGATATTACCTGCGTTTCCTAAGTGGGGGATCTCTTCCTCTGCAGTTGCATTTCAAGCAAGATAAAAAACCTCTCAGTGGTTCTGTACACATGTAGATGTGTATATAGAGAAATAAATATATATTTATATGTGTATATTCATCCACCCCTACTGTGAATCTGGAGCACAATGTCCTTCTTGCCCAAATTTAGATAAAGGTCACAAACCACCCTGGTTTTCATAGAATGGTTTGGGTTGGAACACACCTGAAAGATCATCTACTTCCAAACCCCCTGCCACGGGCAGGGTCACCTTCCACTAGAGCAGGTTGCTCAGCAGTCCATCCAACCTGGCCTTGAACACTTCCAGGGATAGAGAAGTGTTCATTTCATCCTGGCAGCATCCAACAAAGGAGGCTTTGTGCCTTCAGGAATCCTCTGCTACATCTGGGCTCTTGCTTGTACAGCACATGGAATGCAAGCTGCAACCTAAAATACTCAGAGGAATTAAAAGCATGAAGGCTGTGGAATTGTAAAGTGAAGGAAGGAAAACATTGGTAAAAAGAAAGATTTATTTCCTGTTTCATTCTTATAACATCGTGGATAATGTCAGTGAAGGCACCAGGAAGAACAGAAACTTCCCCTAAATCAGGGTTTCTCACCCTTTAAGGGGAGAGCAGCTCCCTAAATGAAACCTGTCATGATTTTGGTATAAGAACAAGACAGTGCAAAGGATGGCAAGAGATGCCAGTGTAAGTGAGGCATGGGGTGTTGTGAGAGCTCGGGAGAGGATGTGTGCTCTCGAGCCAAAAGTTTGGCAGGAGACAGGGATGAGGCTCAGAGCAGCTGGAAACTGCTCAGGACTGGCAGGAGAACACTTTCCTGCTTGCTGTGAATCCTGTCTCCTGTGCACAGTTTGAGGTAATACAAAGTAGGCTCTGGAGGGGATAAATGGCATTATTAGCTGTTTCTGACTCGCTGCCTCACTCTGCCTGGAGATCTCTCTCTTCCATGGACAGGGATTGGGAAGCATCACCCCAAAGAGGCTGGGGCCACTGAGGGTCTGTGGGGTGTGTAACCTCAGTGTTACAGCAGTGTAGATGTGCACACAGACACACACACACAGAGGTATAAATGTGCACTTGGGCCTGCTGAAATGCAGAGAGTAAACACTGTTACTGAACCATGTCTTCGTGTTGTCTTGTGTTCTCAATATTACACAGAGGACAACAACAGGAACGGGGAAGGAAACAGGGTTTTTTGCTCCAAGCAAAATAACTGCAGCTTTTGGCTTATATTTAGCTGGGAAAAGGCAGAGTGATATTAAAAAAATAATAAGAAGAGAAAAGCAAAGCCCCATATTTCAAGTTAATTAAACAACCATAGCAGCCCAAGTTCTTTGTAGACTCCTTTGAAATGCACGGTTATCGCTCTTGCTTTAAAGCTGCCTGTAAAGCACATCCTTTATCTTTACTCTCCCAGCCACCTGCTCTCTGTAGATGAGTCCAGCTGCAGCCCAAGGAACTGCAATAAAAAGCACTGCAAGTGGAGCAAGGCAGAGAAAAGGGGATGACTCCGTGTCCCATGTCCAAGGATCTCCTGGCACAATGTCAGGAGTCAGTCATGGGGTACCCTGGGTGTTGGGTGCAGCTGTGTCCTCTGAAAGCCCCAAATATCTGCAGTGAATGTGGTCCTCAGGTAAAAGGTGCCCCACTTTTACTTGTAAAAGGTGCTGGGATGGGTCCACAACCTGCTGGGGTGTTCACGACAGGAAAAAAAATGGCATTTTCACTGTGGTTTACCAAAGTGATCTGTTTACTGCAGTCTGCTTCATCTGAGGCTTCCCAGATGCTCCTGCTGTGCATTAATCACCAACATGAACCCTGAGGAAGAGCTCTGTGCTGCTGAGGCAGGCAAAGAGGAAGAGCTGGTGCAGACAACTGGAAGGTTTTTGCGACTCTGCCATGCTGCAATTTTTAATGTGCTTTATGATTTAAGATCCCAGAATTACAGAATAGTTTGGGGTTGGAAGGGACCTTCGAGATCATCTTGTTTCACCCCGTGGGCAGGAACACCTTCTGCTATCCCAGGTCACCATCCTGGTCTGGGACACTTCCAGGGATCCAGGGGCAGCCACAGCTTCTCTGGGCACCCTGTGCCAGGGCCTCCCCACCTTCACAGGGAGGAAAAAATCTCTTCCTAATATCCCATCTAAAGCTGCTGTATGGATTGTTGGCAGCAGTTTGCCTCAGAGAGCAGTGGGTGACACTGAGGTGAGGGTGTTGGTGGGTGCCCAGCACGTCTGGAGCCAGGAGCTCCCTCCTCCTCCTCACTGAGAAACCAAGAGATCTTCATAAAGACAGAGATTTCTTTCTCTTCCTCCCAACTTGCAACAGCACTGCCAGCCAGGGCAGGGGGCTGGAAACAGGGAAATCATTTGGGAGCTGGAGGAGCTCCAGGGAGGCCTGGCAAGGTCGGGGGGGTGGATGTTTGGGCAGGGCTGGGGCTGTGGGCAGGGCTCGGGGCACCCTTGCTAACGTGCTCTTTATCCAGGTGGCTGAAACTGCGGCTTGGCAAGAGAAAATCTGCATCATCCAGCTCCACTGAGCTCCATGGAAGAAGGCCAGAGGCTTTTCTGGCTGAGTGGATGCACATTCCTGGCCCATAAAATGTTTGGGGGGGAATAGAGGCTTGAGACTGCTTTTTCTGCATGCTGGCAACAGGTTTTTTTCCTGGGGTCACTCCCCAGAATGGCTGTAATGGTATTTATATTGTAATATATATTCTGAAGGTATAACTCGCTGGAAGTGTCACATTTATGGGAAAATCAATAACATTTTGAAAGTTCCTTAATGTTTTATGTCACATGTGCTGCTTAAGAAAAATAATGGGCTTCATCCTCATTTACCAAGAGTGATACCTTCATCTCGAAAACCAATGCTTTAAAAAATTCATCTCCACGTCGGGTTTGAAGCTGGGTATTTAATATATAGATATTGAGGGGTTTGATTAATATCTCAGTTCCTCTGTTCATAGAGCAGTGTTATTAATAACGACAAGGAAAATGGAGGCACTTTTTCATGCAGGGTTTTAGAGGAAAATGTTATTTGAAAGTTTATCTTGGAGTAACAGATTGGCATTTCGTACAAGAAAAAAAAAACATTGGTTAGTTTGCAGCCAGTTATCATACCAAAAATCTCTTGCTCAGAAAGGTTTTGCTGAGCTAAGGGCTATTTCCTTCATCATTTCTCCAGGGAGGCAAGGGCATCTCAGCAAATTCTGCTGAATGAAGCGTTGACAAGAGATGCAGATTGACATTGCAGCCCAGAAAACGTCTACAAGCAGCTGCCACAGCATGTCCTTGTTATCAAATCTCACATTCTATTGTCACCAAAACCTAGATGAAATCTTTAGGGCCCTCCATGACAACATTCCTGTATCAAATGGGAGGCTCCTATTCCCACATCGAATGAGCCCTGGAACCTGATGACAGCCTCAGGCAGAACATGGCCCAAGCTGGATTTCAACAACATGGAATTTTGATAGAAATTTTGTTTCTTGGGTGGGAAGAAGGGCTCATTTGTGTGAAAAGTGCCTTTTGCAAATCACCAGAGGGGAGGGAGCTGGGGAGGGAGCTGAAGTTGCTGGGCTACGTGCTGCTCTGGTGGTCAGAGGAGCATCAGGCACACAGCTGAGCACATGGCTCTTTAATTGGCGGCATAAATTACAATATAGGATCTGAGGAGGAGGCAAACAGCTCAGCTGGGATCTGTGTCTCCCACAGAGCCCATCCCCTGCAATCCACCCCTCCCGAGACGCTTCTCTCAAAGGTGCCAGAGTCCAAAACCCTCACTTGCCAAAAAAGTTTGAAACTGGCAGGAACCTCTCCCAAATCCCTTCTCCACAGCTGAATTCCCATCTCCTCCTCCCGGCAAGCGCCTCATGTGCTGTGAACATTTTATTGGCTCATTCCCTGGAGCAACCCACACACAGCTCCCGCCCATCCCTGCTGGCTCCTGTGCCCCGGGGAAATGAGCCTGGAAACTCAGGAGACTCAGGAAAAGCCATCCAGGCTCTCAGTGAAGCCACAGCAGCAGTGTCCTGTCCAGTTCAGCAGAGCCAGGTGAACTTCCATGTGAGCAGAACGGAAAAATAGCAGAAAAATTGCAAAGAAATATCTTTTTTTTTTTTTTTTTTCATTTAAAATACATTTCTAGGCAAAACTGGTTTCTTAAAATGTTTCTCTCTCAGATTTTCTCTTGCTGGACCGTCCTGGCATGCTGGGTGCTGGAGATGCTGCCTGAGCAGCTTCCCCACAGGGCTGATGCAAGCCCAAATCCCACCAGCCCATCCTTTCCCTCCCTGGGGAGGGAGGCAGGCTCGGGAGAAAAATTGAATAAAATGAGGATTTTCAGCCACACAGAGGTGATTGCAGCCACAAGGGCCAGAGCAGAGATTTAATCAGAGCAATGTGCTTTTAATTTGGTTTTTTTTTTCTTCCCTCATTGTAACAGGTCCACTGAACAGTCTGGGAAGGGGAATAATTAATGCATGAGGCCTGAGAGCAGCCTGGGTAGCAACTGCAGAAATTTCATTGAAAGCCAGGTTCAGTTGTGCCTGCCAGCTCCCTCCCAGCGAACTGCTGCCACACCAAGTGCTTTGGAGGGAAAGGGGGACCATTTGCTGAACAGCTTTGATGTTCTGGGCTTGCTCAGGCTGCCCTGGAGGGCATTTCTCAGAATCACAGGATGGTTTGGGTTGGGAGGGACCCTCAAGATCATCTCATTCCACCCCTGCCATGGGCAGGGACACCTCCCACTGTCCCAGGCTGCTCCCAGCCCCAATGTCCAGCCTGGCCTTGGGCACTGTCAGGGATCCAGGGGCAGCCCCAGCTGATCTGGGCACCCTGTGCCAGGGCCTCATCATCCTCACAGGGAGGAATTTCTTGCTGATATCTGATCTAATTGCTGGGTTTCTCTCTGTTGGGGAGCCACAGAGCTTCTCTACCTCAGTGTCTGAGATGAAAACTGGGATGAGATGCTGGGGAAGCCTCCATGTGCCCTGAGCTTTAAAGCACAAAGAAAAGAATGACCCGAGGTTTTTCCACAGGCTTAGAGGAAAAAGCTGATGTTGTTCTCTTCAGCCTTTTTGAAAACTAAACACAGTCGTTTTCTGCAGAGCAGTGGGGTTTTTGTTGTTGTTGATGAAAATCCAGAAGGTTTTGAACTCCTTCAAAAAATACAAAATTCCCCATCTCCCTTTCTGCAAGCCAGAGTTACTGGATACACTCAGATTCACCAACATCAGTCCTCTGATCTGTATTTTATGATGAATAAACCCACCTTCAAAACTCTCCTGGCTCTAGGCAAACCTGTAGGAAGAAAACAAATGAGCAGAAACAATTGCCTTCTGATAGTTACACCATCACTGACATGGCATTTCATTAAAATTATGACCTGTCAAAACTACAGATTGGCCTCCACCTGCCCCAACAGCCCCTTCAGACTGTGCCATCAGAGCCCTTGGGAAGGGATCTCCCACTGGCCTGCAAATTCTGCAAGTCTCTGGAGCATTTAAATCATGGCAGGGGAGAAGGGGGCCGGGAGTTTCTTCTGTTGCACAGAGAATTTTGTTTTTCTTTGTACCATTTGCTTCAGATGCCAGGGAAGGCTCTTTTGCTCCCCTTTCAATCCTTTGTGTTTTCATAAACTCTCTGCAGCTCTGCTGGAACAGAAAGCAGCTCCCAGAAGACATTTTAAGAGTAAATGGTCCCGAATTTCCTGGCAGGAACCTGTTGCCACTAACAGAGTAGCTTTTAATGCCCCGTGCAGGGTTGCAGCTGTAGCTCAGGATGAAGCAGTGGCTGGGGCTGAGGAAATGCAGCAGAAGCTTCCCCCCCTCCCCAAGTCCTTTAATTAACGCCTGGATAATGAGAATTCTCAGTGTGGAAACCCTCCAGCAGCACAGGGCAGAGTTTAACACTCATCTCCCAGTGCTGCCAGTGCTGGATCCTCCCAGCTGCACCAGCCCCAGCACTGCCTGTCCCTAAAGCCCTGCAGGGATGGGCACATTGGAATTCCCACTCAGGGCATCCCCAGCAGCCAGGCTGGCACCGTGCTGGTGCTTGGCTCAGGCTCCACAGCTCAGACTGGGAGGGGAAGACCAGGACAGGGAGCACCAACTGTGCTGGCAACCTGGAGGCAGCTGCATCATCCAGGGAGGAAATAGCATTCCGTGGTTAGTCTGGGGACGGGGTTCCAAATTCCTCTGTAGCTGACTGTGACAAATGATCCTGGGTGGCTGCAGCTTTTCCCAACATCCTCGAGCCACTTCGTGAAGCTTCAGGTGGGCATCAAAACCCAGAGCAAGGCTGATTGTTTGAGGCTTCTTCTCTGAAGAGCTGGGAAATTGTAAGAGCAAAGGAAATTACAGCGGAGACCAAAAAAAACCAAAAAAATGCAACTTTTGAACACCTGCAAAACCCACATGGGACCTTCCCTCCTCCAGCACTCCCACTGCAGGTACAGCCTCCTGCTGTAACAATAATATGATTTTGTGTTTAAACAGAGCTTTTTTAAAGGAGGAAATAGCTACTTTCCACCTTCAGGAGAAAATGGAGGTCAGTTGTCCGATGTCGCTGTCACACCGGGGATGGGTAAAAAAACCACACCAAGTCCAGGGTCAGGTATCAATGGCAGCAAGGGATTTAATGGTGCTTCCTGAGGCTTTTTTATGTTAGTTCACAAAAAGTGAGTTAAATGGCATAAGGTAATTGGTCCTCTGGCCATCCACCCCTTGAGGGGATTGGCCAAATTCTAAGACACCCATTCTCACTTTTGCTGGTTAGAGCCGTAACAATCCAACAAAACAATCTGCAGGTGCAAGGAGTTTACAAAACGATAACTTTGTTTTAGTTGGCTTGCATGGGAAAGCCAGAGCTCTCACAAATGCTGCAGAGAGCTGAAGAAATTCCCTGCTGAAGCTTTTTCAGCATCCACAGTCCAGGGTCGCACGGTGAGGCTTGGCAGGGACAGCAGCAGATGAGGGACATGGGCTGCCAGGTCCCCAGCCTGACTCTTGTCTCTCTCAGCCAAATTGCTGGTGACTCAGTAATTTTTTTACATTTCCTTCTGAATCTCCAGCAATTGTGAGCAATTGTGGGGCTGAGGGCAGTGTGATCCCCAGACCCAGAGCCTAATCAGGTTTTTCAGTTCCTAAATTCTCGGGTAGATTAGAAAGTCATTTTTGTTGTCATATTTAGGTTCATTAGCAGCCTGTCAGATAAATTATCTCTGATCTCACTGATGACACTTGATTGGGCTCCAGCTCCAAGCAAACCACAACGCTGCTGGTGGCTGCCTGTGCTATTCCCAGCCAGTTGTCAGCAAGAGAAGAAAAATCATTACAAATTTTGTCACTGTCATTTGGTCCAGATTAGACAAACTTTGATGGAAATGTTAATGTCTCACGAAAACAGAGCCACTGCCTATAAGTGACATTTGCTGGCTCTTCCTCTCTGTGCTCTCTAGAGCCATCTCTGAGTTGTTTCTGAGCAGCAAGGATTGGAGTTGGAAGGGCTGTCTTCACCTGGGTCTGGGGGGTTCCCATGGGAGGCTGGATTTAAATTAAAAGAAGAGAGATTTAGACTGGATATTGGGAAGGAATTGTTCCCTCTGAGGGTGGGGAGGCCATGACACAGCTGTGGCTGCCCCTGGATCTCTGGAAGTGTCCAAGGCCAGGCTGGATGGAGCTTGGAGCACCATGGGATGGTGGAAGGTGTCCCTGCCCATGGCAGGGCGTGGAATGGGATGAACTTTAGAATCCCTGCCAACCCAAACCATTCCATGATTCCATGATTTAACCATCAATGGTTGCTCTCCCCAGCCACAGCCTTGGGAGCAGGGAGACAAAACGAGAGTCAGAAATGATCAGCCCCAAAGTCTTCTGCCTTTTAATTTACTTGCAGCCAATGAGTGAGTTGTCATTACAACCCTTTCACATTTTAAAGAGCATTCTGGCAGGTTTCCACCCCCTAATACCACATAGATAATTCTCTCACAATGTACCATAGATAATGCAATTAGCCTAGAGTTTCCATAGACATGTTTTATATTATCTACTTAAAATAATCCTGTTTCCTTGCTGTAATCTAATCTGGCTGTGACTTGGTGTGCCCTAAACAAGATATATGGTTGAAGACAAGGTAGAAATAATCAACAAGGGGAGGACAGGTGCTGTGTCCTTGTTTTTCAATTGAGACACTGTGGGTTTGGAGTAGATTCAGTGTTCTGTCTGGCTTGGGTGGTATATTTGTGTGACAGCGAATATTTTATTGCTGATCCCAGAACCATGGAAATATTAAGGTTGGAAAAGCCCTATGAGATCACTGAGTCCAGCCATTCAGCTGACACTGCCAGCCCAGCACTAAAGCATTTTCCTAAGCACCACATCCACACGTTGCTTGAACCCTTCCAACCACCTCCCTGAGCATCCTGTTCCAATGCCTGACCAACTTCTGAAGTGAAGAAACTTTTCTTCTCAAATTCAGGAAGATCAAAGCACGCTGCTGGAAGAGTGTGAGTGAGCCCTTTAGTGCAGAACCTCATGGCTTTGGGAAGAGGGATCTGTGGGTCTGCAGGGTTATTCATGCTGCAAAGGCATGCAGGGCCTGCCAAAATCTGTGAAAAAATAAGGTGGTGAACCAATATTCGTGGTCTCAGCCATCACCTCTGCCTTCCTCTGGCATCCAGCTGGTCCTGCCAGTGTCCAGGGCGTGCAGAGTGGTGAGCACTCCAGTGAGGAGCACCCTTCAGCAGCTCCTTAGCACTGCCAGCACACAGCCTTCCCTTCAGCTCAGCTGGCACATGATAAACACGGCTCCAGCACCCCCAAAGCACAGGAAGGGCCCAATGCAAAGCAGAACATTAACAGTTGTTAGTGTTGGAATGAGATTCAATGCTGTGATTAGCAGGTTAAATAAGGATTGATGGGGATCATGCAGCTGCCAAGCTGGGTGTGTTTGCTGTGGAAAACAGACATTCCCCACATTGCATGTGCTGGAAGTCTGAGTGACTACATCAAGTGTCCTGTGCCATACCCAGGAGCTCCCAGGTGATGTGAAAAATTCCCCCATCTCCACCACAAAAGAGGCTTTTTGAGGGTTTTTATTCCTGTATCATCCTCTAATGATCTGTGTGCTGCAAAATTAATTTCTATTTGGCTGAAAAGCTGGATGGGTTTTCAGTATCTATCAAAACTTCCCAGTCCAACACCTGCCCTCTGCAACCATAGGCATCCATCGCTTTTTCTTCCCCCCGTCTTCAAAGCACCTTGTCATGGATGGGCAGGAAGCTCCGGAATTCAGATGATTTGTATGGAAAGCAAGGAAATCCCCCATTTAAATATCAGACCAGGTTCTGCCTTGTGTTTTCATGCACCCTCTGTACCCATCAGGGCCCACCTCTGGTGGGGTCTCAGCTCAAATGCCCCCAGGTGGGCTCAGTGCCACAATCCCTGTCCCCAAGGCAGGGGCTCCTTTTTGTGCCCAGGGCACTGAGCTCTATCAGACAAAATCCTGGGAATGAGAACTCATTCCTGCCCTGAGCCACGCAACCCACAAATGTGCTTTCCTTGTAGACATGTATATTTTATAGGCAAACATTCAGCCTGCAAGCCCCAAACATCCTTCAGAGCTGTTGTCACAGCTGAAAAACCCGATGGAAGTGGGAGGGCTCGCAGGTATAACACAAGAAGTGGTTTTGCCACAGTTTAAAGTCAGATTCGTGGATATAAATGGAGGCCCTGGTTGTGCTTGTAGCATCAGAGATGCATCATCTGTTCAAGCTCCTGAGAGCATGTGCTCAGCTGTGGGAACATGAATCCCATCCCATCTCTCTGTGGGATTCCTGGCTGTGCTTAGGGATAAAAACCGCCTGCAAAGTGACTTCAGTACTCCAGCAGCGGGGATGGAGCTTCTCATCAGCTTCCACTCTTTGCCACACAGGCTCTTTAAACGGGTTCTGTGGCTTTCAGGATGTTTGTGTTTGTGTAGAGGAGGCTGAGTACCCAGCCCCACTGTCACCTCGCTGTCTCCAAAAGCCACATTTATCCCTGCCTGTCTGAACAGGCTGATACCTGCCTCGGGCCACGATTTCCACTTGAATTCCATCACTGGTTGTGCCTTCCCTAGGCTTCAGTGTCTCAGTCCAAGTATACCATTTCCACATTTATCCATCTCACTGAGATAAAAGAATATATACACCATAAAAACAATTTCAGATTTAAACTCACGCATTTAAAATCCTTCCCATATCGCTCTTTTTTTTTTTTTTTTTGGTCTTGAAAATTACTCTATCACCACGGAACTGCAGCGTCTCTAATCCTCGTGTGGATGAGGATGCTGGAAATCCAGAGCACATTATTAATGTACAGTAATTTTCAAAGCATTAAAGGTGGACACGTATTATAGCAGACGCTATAAAGCAGCAGAAAAACCCAATAACACGTAAAGGAAAAGAGAACTGGAAAGCTTTTCACAAGTGGAAGAAGGATGATGTAAAATCCAGCGGGCAGGAGCACCTGGGGCTGAAGCAAGTGGGCGCAGAGAAATGCCGCCCGGAGATGCGGAGCGCATCCCTCGCACGCCTCCATCGCCGGGGAATTACCGGCGAAGGGCTGAGCTTCGTTCTGCGCCTCTGAGAGGGTCCCGGCCCTTCTCCGCGTCCCAGCCAGCGCCGGTGTCCCGAAGGCAGGCGCTAATGGCAGGATTTATCACTGCCATCACACTTCATTACCGCAGTTTAGTGTTTAATGGAGCGAGCAGAGGCTCCTCGCTCGCCGTGGCCCCCGGCTGCGGCTCCTGGGCGCTCGGGACGGGCGGCTTTTAGGGTTAATTTAATGAGCCCGGCAGTGTGACAGGGCTACCTGTCCTCACTCATCGGGAAAACAGGGCCATGGCAGCCCCGGGTGGGATGTGCAGAACCCAGAGTGGTGGCAGAACCCCAATGGGATGTGCAGAGCCCCAGTGAGATGTGCAGAACCCCGGTGGGATGTGCAGAACCCTGGCTGGGATGTGCAGAGCCTCAGTGGGATGTGCAGAGCCCCAGTGAGATGTGCAGAACCCCGGTGGGATGTGCAGAGTCCTGGGGGTCCTGGGGTGAGACACAATCCCTAAAAATCACTTCCTTCTCATTGAACCTTCCTGGCCAAAGCTGTGTGGTGTTTATCAATTAATGGTTGGTGAGAAACAGACCTGTATTGTTAATGAGACTCGAAATTTATTCTGCTCTCAGATGTGAACTTTGAGCTCTGGATATGAACTTCAATCCTGCAGATTGGACTCTTCATGGAACTGGACAGGGACCACTTGCATGAACAAAGCTCATCAAGTGCATGAGTGTTTTTAGAACTGAGCAGCCCCTTGTGAGGTCTCATGGCACAGTCTTGCCATAATTTTGAGGCAAAATCTGGCCCCAAAAAAAGGGAGCAGCACAGCCAGACACAGTCCAAAGGGACCGGCACAGTGCTCATCCTGCAGGTCTCTCTCTGCCCCAGCAGGAGGGACCAGAGGGTTTATGGCTCTTGCAAGCTTCTCTCTGATCAGGGCAGGTTTATAAGAGTGTTTATAAACATGAACACCTTGTGATGAGCAGATAATGAAAGTATCTCCACAAAAAAAAAAGAGAAGAATATACAACTGACTGAGCAAGCAATGAGCAATCTGAAATCAAAGTAGAGGCAGCAGCCAAAAATCCCCCTGCACGATGGTGTTTCGGGTGCTGCTTGTCACACACAGCCACCCAGCCAGGTAATTTGCGGCCTTCAGAACTGAAACAACTTCATTTTTCTTCCTTGAAGTGTTATCTCGGTGCCAGCTGCTCTTGTGCTGCCTCTGTTTTGCCCTGTTTCCCGCCAGGCACGCTGCTCTGTTGTGGGGAGATGTCAGTGTGAGAGATCCCACAATCTATTACTGCCCCAATTCATCCAGATTCTTCCAGATACATCAGTTATAGGATGGAAAAGAGCCTCAAATTTGGTATCCAAGTCACATAACCCATGTTAAAGAGCTTGGAGAGTTAAGCCAGCTTCAGCTACCCTGCTTTAATTTTTTAAATGCCAAAGCTCCCTAGAAAGCATCCTTCAGAGGAGGATACCTACTTAAATCCTAAACACTCTGATAAAAATGCTATTTAAAACACTGGGATATATGAAAAAGAGGCACTTGAAAGTGAACAAAACATTCAGCAAAGTAATTGTGAGCACACATAAAACACTCACCCCGTGCACACTCCTCTGGTTTTGCATTCTAAGCTTCAAATGATGGCCCGTGAAATAATGTTGAATACAATGTGAAGGTTGTGGAGTGAAATAAAATACAGTAGCAAAAAAAAAAAACCCAAAAATAACCCAAACTCTATAATTAAACCCTGCTTGCTGTCCCCCAAGCACGCGTTCCTCTTCTACCCATGAATTGCAGTGCCTGGTATACTGTCCATCGGGGATTTAATTTCATTATTTCATCAAGGGAGGATCATAAAACCTGATTTTACAGCTACTGTAGAGAGGCTGAAAAGTGCCCAGAGAGGAGATGGAGTGCACTGTTATTCCTGATTGACTCGAGCCAGTTGGATTGATTTCATCAGGAGGAGAATATTTATTAACGTCTTCTCAGCCATTAAATAACCAGAATGATTTAGAGTCCGTGCCTGTGATACAAGAAATCACCCACACCCTCACCAGCATCCTGGACAGGCCTGGTGAGCCTGAGGAGACTCTGAATCCCTCTGCAAGGGTGAGATGTTCATTTGTAGCACACTTAGCATAAAATGTTGCTGTATTTCCTGCCCCATCTCTACACTCAGCCTCTCTTAGAGGCCACCTTGTATATAAAATGAACTTCCATCCATCTGCATCTCCAAACTTGGTGGAAAAGGCTGGGTGAATGGCCAGGATGGCCCCAGATCTCATTTCAAAGGCATCTTCTTAAAGATACTGAAATAAATGATGAGGAAAAGCCAGCCCAAACCAGCCCCAAATCCAGCTGCTGTTGAATTACTTGGAACACACAACTTAGGCACCTCAGCCACTTCAAAATAAAATCAGACATCTGATTTTTCTCTTCTTAGCTTAAACCTCATGGCCACCACTTGTGCCTTTCTGCAGGTGATGGATTGTCTGTCCCTGCTGTGAGGGGCAGCTCTGCTGCTCTAAATTAGAAACTGTCCTCACCCAACAGGTTTAAGCTGAACCTTTTTTTTCCCCTTCACCTTTGAAAATGTAAAGTCTGACATTAATACGAGGCCTAATTTTTAGGCTTCTTGTTCCCTGCTTCCCAGGTGCAAACTGGGGTCCACGGGGCAGAGCTCAGCTTTCTCTCTTCTTTCAGTCTCCATAAGCTCTCCGTGTTTCCAGACTGGATTTTATTCCGTGCCAGTTGGCACAGGACAGCCTGGCTCCTGCAGGAAGGTAGTGAGGGAATACCTTCCTTTTTTTGGGATACCTTTTCTGGGCAGGGATTTTGCCTGTCGGTGCCTCAGTATTGTCCTCTGCTCCACGGGAAAGGCAGCTTCACCTGCCTGCAACTCCTGTGCTCATGTTCCTAAGCTGAAGGATGAGTTTCTCTGCTGGGGTGGCAGGAGGAGAGGGTTGCAAAGACCCCTGGCTGGTTTGATTTTCTCAAGGACCTCTTTAGGGTGACCCTGAGAAGGCAGCAGGGCCACCCCAAGTCCTTTGGCTCCAAGCCCAGCCCGGGCACTGCCAGTCCCAGGGATTTCTGTGATGGTTTGCTTGGCTCACAGACAGAAACTCTGCCAAGAAATCCTATCTAAAACCCCTTCTCCTGTGCTGAGAAGTAGAGGCTCAGGGCAGTGTTACCAACCCAGTTCTAATTTAGAACCTCCTGATAAGCTGGTGCCACTTAAATGACAAAGTTGGACCCATGCTCCAACGAGGTTCCATTGCTGCCTGCCCCTGCTGGTAATGTTTCCAAATATTTCTGTATTTCCATCAATCACTGCGAGACTTCTTGTTTCTCTGAGCGTGCCATGTGCTGGAAGCATCCCCCCAAAGGGGCTGCCAGGGCCAATTCAGAACCTAATCTTGTAATGAGAAAGTTTCAAAGTGGCCTCAGGTTTGAATGCATTAAAAAGGAAGATAAAATTCTTGTTGGCATTTGAATGTGCTGAGCTGATCCCTGAGCCACGCTGTGCCCACAGCTTGCCCTGGAACTTCTCTTTTACTTACAGAGTCATGGAATGGTTTGGGTTGGAAGGGACCTTCAAGATCACCCAATTCCAAACCCCTGCCATGGGCAGGGACACCTCCCACTGTCCCAGGCTGCTCCCAGCCCCAGTGTCCAGCCTGGCCTTGGGCACTGCCAGGGATCCACCGGCAGCCCCAGCTGCTCTGGGCACCCTGTGCCAGGGCCTGCCCACCCTCACAGGGAACCATTCCTGCCCAAGATCCCATCCAGCCCTGCCCTCTGGCAGTGGGAAGCCATTCCCTGGGTCCGGTCCCTTGTCCCCAGTCCCCCTCCAGCTCTCCTGGAGCCTCTTTAGGTCCTGGAAGGGGCTCTGAGCTCTCCCAGGTGCCTGCTCCTCTCCATGTGAGCACCCCCAGCTCTCCCAGCCTGGCTCCAGAGGGGCTCCAGCCCTGGAGCAACTCCGTGGAAGTGCAGATTATGGGGTGTAACAGATGAACCCTGAGCTCCAAACATGGCCTGGGACCCCCACAGCAAAGTTTCTTATCTGGCTTTGGTGACTGGCAGCCCAGACTGCCTCTGCTCTGAAGAGACCAAAGCTGAAACTCAGCTGCCAAATCATTAAAGCAGATCAGGCTTTGATCCAGGTTTCCAGCCCTGTGCATCCCAGCTCTGCAGTGCATCCACTGTCCTGGTGGAGAGATGCCTTTTTGTCTGCAATGAACAGTCCTCCAGTACTGATACCCTTCCCTCCAAGGGATGTGCTTCCCTCAGGAGCAGCACCACACAAAGAAGAGGGATCTCTGTCAGAACCAAGGGGTCAGAAGGGAAGCAGAAGAGCTCAGGTACCCAAAAGCAGCCCAGCCCAGGGCATGGCTTGCATTACATGACAGCTGGTAATATTAAATTGTTCAGAGAAGAACAGCAAAAGCTTTTTCTTGTCTTTTTTTGTAGTTCTCCCTCCAGTACTATTTTAATCAGTTTGGCAGCAGAAATGTCCTCGAGGCATCTCTCACCAATTGATTTTTTTTTTACTGGTAAACATGTATGAAATGACAGATGTTCCTATGGAAACTTGAGTCCCATGGCCACTTGACAAGTGGCAGAAAATGAGGCCAGGGGCTTGTAACAAGTGATATTCTCATTACCTTGCCGTGCTGAGGCAGCAGGAAATACCCACCTGGCTTGCTGAGAGAATTTCTGAGGACAGATGTGTTGATGTCTGCAAAGCACTTGGAGATCCAGTGTGGAGCAGCAGTGCCAGTGCTGTTTGGAGCTGGGCCCTGCTCCCTGTGAGGACAGCAGCAAAGCTGGGGCCCAGAGGTGGTTTTCAAGATTTCCAAGTGCCTGACCTTGCTGTTTCAGCAACACTCAACATTGCATTCACATACAAATTCATATACACAAAAACCAATAAATAAGATTTAATTATTTTTTTTTTCTGGTACTCAGACAGCTGCACTGTTCTGGGAATCATTTTACTGCAGCATTCAGGGGCAAATTAGTCTTGTCAATAATTGCTGAGTGACGAGTGTGTTGTGTTTTCTCCTCCTGGATGTTTCCATCTCTCCCTGCCCTGTGTTTAAGAACAGACCAGCATTTTTCACTTGCTGTTCCTCTGCACTGAGGGGCAGAGCTGCAGCTCTTGTCTGACCCTGCCAAGGGACATGGGCTCTCTTCCCAAATAGGCTTCTGCCAGATTAAAGGATTCCATGATTTGGGATTTGGTTGCTGTGGGATGAGCGTGGTGCCAGCCCTGTGGATGGTCAGCCCAGAACTGGGGGGTTCCTGCCATCAGACTGGGTGTCCCAGTCCTCAGAGTTCAACCAGCTGGTTTTCCCTCCGTGTAAATTCTGAGGCACCCATCCATCCCTGCAGCTGGTGCCCTCTTTCCTGGTCACTCCACTGCTCCCACAGCACTGGACTGTGGAGTTTGCATCCTCCAGTGCCTCTGAGCACTCAGGGTGCTGTGATGCCTCAGGGTTGGGTGTCTGGCCATGCCTGGGGTGGGAGGTGCACAAAGTTTACAGGATCAGAGAATGCCCTGAGCTGGAGGGACCCACAAGGACCATCAAAGTGCAACTCCTGAGTTCAGTGCTTCTACCAAAACCTGAGCCACGAAAATCGGGTGAAAAGGGAAAAAACCTTTGGCCTGTAACCAGGAGAGTGTTTGATACCATTGGGGATTAACAAACTGATTGTTTTCTGCTCCTGAGGATGGACCCCCCTTGTCTGCACCCACTGCTCTGCCTGGGGCAGCTGGCCCAGGGTGCAGAGCCTCTCTGCCCTCTTTTTATTCCCTCCCTAATGAAGTCAGAGCAAGCTTTTCCCTTCATTTCCCCCTCTCCTCCCCATCAGGCAGGGCTGCAGTGATTCAGGCTTTCCTTCCAGGAAACACTCAAGCATCCCCATGGCCCTGTGGGTTTATTGAGGTGAATGGTTGTGTGCAGCAGCCACCTCAAGAAAACAGAGCCAATGTCACCTCTGAGTCCCCAGCAGGGACAGCCCAAGTGAGGCCCTGGCAGTTGTGTGGGGTCTCCCCCATGGGGAGTGATGGATGTGACAAAACCAAATCCAGCCCCCATCATTTATTGTGAAGGTGGGCTTCAGCTCCCCTAAGAGGCAGGAGGTGCCACTGGCTCCTCTGGGGGTCCCTCTCCCCTGGGGGACACAGCCAAGGGACACCCAGGGTGACACAGCCCCTTTCCAACTTCGTCTTACACCTGAAATCCTTCCTCTTGCCCAGCCAGGTTAACATTCCCCAGCTCCTCTCTCAGTTCTTCAATAATTAATGCAGCTGGAAAATACAAGTTGTAGGTGTTTGTTTTCCTTCCCTGGGGACTGCTGTTGCTCCTTGCCGTGGCTTTCCCCCCCAAGCTCTTTGTAAGTGCCCACCTGGACTGCTGAGGAGCTCGGGTGCTTCATTAGGGGCTTAATTACCTTGAATTGAAATTTGGCCTCATTTTCTATTTTTAACAGTAGCCCAAAATTCAGGCATTGCTTAAGGCAAACACAAAATACCCCCCATGTTGGTTTCCTGCTAGAAACTGGAGGGGGATTGACTGAAACAAGCTGCTAAAGTGGGCTCAAAATTAGGGATAACTCACCTGTAGTGTCACCTCCTGCCAGATGGAGCACAGCACCCATCCCTCAGCCCTGGTCCTGCCCCAGCATCAGGATCAAACAGGAGACTGAGAAGGTCTGGAGGACAAGCATCACTTCCCAATCACTCCTAGCAGCCAAAGGACTTCTAAAAAGTCATCAGTGCTTCCTGGAGCAGAGCTGGAGCTGTATTTCTGTGTCACCTCCTCGGGTAATTGTCACTTGTTTGGGCCTGTGGTGCCTTGGCAGCAAGGACAGGCAGGCAGTAAGAGAGCAGGTGATTAATTATGCTGCTTTATAAACTCTCCATCTTATCTCTGAGCAGATCTTCACCCTGACGAGGAGCCCGTGCACGCAGGCACAGCCAGCTACAAGGTGTTATTAATTGTAGCACATGGCTGTTTACAGAGATACAACCCCGCTTCCACCCAGAAAGGGATTAAAAACCAGACCTCTCCCAGAAGTGGGTGTGAAAAATGGACCTGAAATGGAATTCTTCACCAGGATGCTATTTTTAAGGCAGAATTGCATTTTCACTCCGCAGGCACATCAGCCCCGCAGCAGGGGCGTTAGATTAAACTGCAAAATTTAAATAAATGACACTTTAAAAATGCCCCGGAGTCAGGCAGCTCCCGGGGATGAGATGTCTGCAGGGAGGGAGCAGCAGCGTGGTTGTGGCGTGGGCATCTCTCCTGGCAGGGGAAAGGTTGGAAGGGGACCTTAAAGATCATCTAATCCCAAAAACCCCCTGCCATGGGCAGGGACACCTCCCACTGTCCCAGGCTGCTCCCAGCCCCAGTGTCCAGCCTGGCCTTGGGCACTGCCAGGGATCCAGGGGCAGCCCCAGCTGCTCTGGGCACCCTGTGCCAGGGCCTGCCCACCCTCCCAGGGGAAGAATTTCTTCCTAATCTCTAACCTACATTTGTCCTCTTTTAATTTGTACCCCTTCCTGTCACTGTGGGCCCAAGAGGCTGTGTGGGGAAGAAACAAGCTGGCATGAGCCAGGTGATGTGGGCACAGCCTGTGGCACCCCCAGGGATGCTCCGTGCCTGCTCTGCCCTGCCCAGCCCAGCTCCCACAGCCCCACCCGACCCAGGGCAAAGCCTCTCCTTTCCCTGGGCACTGTTCAGATAATCCCTGCTCATCACAGAGCAGCTGGACAAGCTGGAAATTTGCTTTTGAGGTGGCTGTGGCTCACATCCCTCTGGTCAGAAATCTCCCTCTGTCCCATTCCACTGGTCTGGGAGCCCATGGTTTTCCCAGCATCAACCCACGGGAGCTTTGCTTCTGCTCTCTTCCATCAGCTGGGCTTTGCACAGGCTCAGAAATTTGGCTGAAATACCGGAAGGCCCTCAAGACACAGAGAATGTAACACTGATAAACTTCTTGGTGCTTATTAGCATTTTCCCGAGAAATGTTTCATCCTCTCTGGCAGGCGAAGTGTCCCTATTTCCCCAAAATACCCTCAGCCCCATCCTCCCCTCCTCGAGCTGTTGTGACAGCACAGACACCCATTTTTACAGAACAACTCACCCTTGCTGATGTCAAAAGTTGTTAAAATAATCTTCTTAGAAAGCTGCTTGATTTATGGCTACTTTATACTGCTGGGCTTTTTTTTTTTTTTTTTTAAAGAAAAATCAATCCTTTTGTATTTTCCCCTTTGAAAAATTCCTTCAGTAAAATCCCTCCTCTGAACTGCTGTGGCAGAAATCACTTCCCTGCCCTTTCTGCTTTTTAAGAAATGGGAAAATCGGAGGCAATAAATGACAAACCTCCGGGCCTCATTGACAGAAACGGGATAGTTCAGACAAACAAATATTATTTATAGTTATCACTGTTTTCCTACTCAGTTTCTGGTTTTCAGCTGTGTCTCCTGAGCTGTGCTACATCCCTGGGATGGCATTTATGGCTCTTTTTGTTGGCAGTGACCCAGCATGCCACCCCATGTCCCCGTGATGGTGTGGCAGCTCAAATCCCTGCTTCCTGGAGTGCACCAGGGGCTGCTCAGGAATTTCCCTGCTTGCTGCTGGGAGAACAGGCAAGTGGTTAACTGGGATCCCCAGCTGCTCCAGAGGCTGGAGGATGACTCAGTGCTTGCATCAGGCTGCCTGAGTTCAATTGCTTTTGTCCTTGTAGGGAACTGGTGTTATCAGCCCAGCTCCTGCACATGACAAGCAGTTCTTCAATCATTTCATGCAAAAGTTCACAGCAGGACAGTTTTATTTTTGGATGTGGCAATGAGTGAAAGTTTGGCAGAAGGAGGCAGGATTTGGATGGAGGAAATCAGACAGGGCTCCACCCCACGTCTATCCAGCTCGGGGGATTTTGGATTGGAGCACTGACGCCTGTTTTCTGAAGCCCCAAAGAAGCATCAGTAAAAACAACACTTAGGAGGCTTTTGGGAGAGCTGTGTTTTATCCTCTGGGGGTCACTGGGGAGGGAGGACCCTCACCCTGTCCCCCCCAGCTCACACCAAGTGTGAGGTCACCCCAAATCCCCCAACATAACATCCCTGCAGGGAGATGACTGCAAAACCTCAGTCCAGCCAGGAGCTCTGCTGTCACCTCTCCATCCATCAGATGCACCTTGTAGGAGGGGAGAAGGCCTGAGATTAGATTGCACTGCAATCTTCAAGAAAAACTGCGTTTTGATGACAAAAAGTGATGAATTGCTGTCCGTTCTGGGAAGATCACAGCCGTGTGTGGCAGTGGGAGCTGCTCAGTGCTCTGAGGCAGAGGGTGATGAATCAGGAGAGAGGGGCCTGGAACTCATCCAAGGGAGGAAAAAATCTCTATTTTAGATACATCTGCACATGGGTATCTTGAGTCTGAAACCCATTTTCTGCTGCCCAAAGAGCATCAGTTTTCCATTAAATACCCTGAGATTTCACCCACTCCTGCTCACGGCTGAGTTTGCACCCCGGACAGGACGTCATGAGGATGAGGAGGGTGGTTAATGATGCCCCATATAACGAGATTTCATTAATAAACTGTTACCTCAGTGACAGATTTTTCCCAAACTGTGACTGGTCTAGGTTGGACAGGGCTTGGAGCAACCTGGTCTGGTTGGAATATGGCCAGGGTTGGAACAAGATGGGCTTTAAGGCCCCTTACGATTCTGTGGTCCTATCCCTCTATAATTGTCTGATTTCACAAAAGCAGGTACAAAACACACAAGCCCTTCCCCAGACAGTGCTGTGGTTGAGATATTAATGGAGAAGAAATTGCCAATCTATTAAAAGACATCTGCTTTTACAGATAAACCCAGCTCACGTTGCTATTTCCAAGGTGACTCTTTTATTCCCAAGCCACCATCTGAAAACTGCTGTGGGGGGAGGCAGGAGGGATCATTCCTCCTCTGCCCCAGCCCTTTGTAACTGCTCCCCTGGCCTGGGAAGAAAAGCTGCTGCTCTGACCTCTGCTAGAGCCTGGGCAGGTTTTAGTGCTGCTCCTCATTTGTGGTGGTGTTTGGCCAGCAGCTCCTGGAGTGGCTCTGGCCACCTTGTCTGTTTGCTGTCTGGGCAGGCTGCTACATGGGAAGGGGCCAGATATGCAAAGTTTTGGGCACTGCCAGGGATCCAGGGGCAGCCACAGCTTCTCTGGGCATCCCTGCAACAGGCTATGAAATACTTACAGCACCTGCAAGCCCTGCAAGACTGGGATCTGACACAACACCTGCTTTTCTCTTCTCCAAACAGAGAAAAAGACCAGCATTTGAAGCACTCAGAGCCTGCTAAGGTCGGCTGCCAGGGCCAAGTGTCAGGTTTCTGCACATCTTGACAGTGGCCTGAAGTGTTGTCTGGAGGCTTTGGGGTGGTTTTAAGCCTGTCTTTGATCTCGTGGACAGAAATGGCCAGGAACATCTCGCAGAGGCACATGGCAGCCCAACTCATGGAGGAACCTCCTGCTCTGAATAGGATCTTAGAAATGGTTTGTGCAGGAAGGACCTTAAAGATCATCTCCTTCCACCCCCTGCCACGGGCAGGGACACCTCCCACTCTCCCAGGTTGTTCCACGCCCCACCCAACCTGGCCTTGGACACTGCCAGGGATCCAGGAGCAGCCATTCCCTACAGTACACCAGGAAAATCAGCGTCTTTGGAATGCAGTAAATCTGGATATGGGCTGTCTTTGCAGGCAGAGGTTTGGGTGGATAATTTATTAAGGACGATAATAAAACAGACTGCACAGTTTAGATCTTAATAAAACTGCAGCGCCTTTTGTCTGATTTTATGGACAAATTTTATTAACTTAGTACCTTTGTTCCAGAGTGGTCTGACAGGTTTCTTACGGCTGAGAGCTCTCCTGAGCAGCAGCAGCAGAAGATCAGAAACATTTAGTGCCCGACAGCAGGAGATCACAAACCCCTTGCACTCCCATCCTCCTGCAGGTCACCAGGGCTGGGATGGAGCTGCAGGCAGAGGGCAAATGACAGAATCATGGAATGGTTTGGGCTGGGAGGGACCTTAAAGCTCATCCAGTCCCACCCCCTGCCATGGCAGGGACACCTTCCACTGCCCAGGGTGCACTCCAAACCCCATCCAGCCTGGCCTGGGACACTTGCAAGGATCCAGAGGCAGCCACAGCTTCTCTGGAGGAGCCACTGGCCTGGAGCCACGCCGACTGCTGGCCAGGGCTGGCAGGGCTCAGGGACAGCTGGTGCCTGGGAGCGCCGGGAACTGGGGATGGTTTGCTAACAAATCTCATTCCAAGCCACCAGCAGCAGTGCTCCACAGCCCACCCACAGCCCCCCTGTGCCCCACACCTCACACCAGAGAGTGTTACCCAGAAATACAGCGGTGAGTCCTGGCTGGGACAGAGGGACAGCCCTGCTGGAATGGGGATGGGGTGGGAGCCCCTTGGGGACACCCCAAAACCAGCTCTGCCTGCACTGCCCATCCCAGCTTCTCCCTCCAAGGGACAAAATCCAGGTGAGAGCGACAGGTCCCAGTGCACTGCCCTTCCTCATCCCATGGATGAGTTTATCTGCTACTCATTTTTCAAATTATTTGCATCTTCCCTAGGCCCAGCTCCCCTTTGTGAGAAATCCACCACCCCTCTGTGCCTGGCTCGTTCAGTTAATTTCGGTGAATTTCTGCTGATTCTGACACTCACGTGCAAGACCTTGCACCCTCCACCATGGCCATGGGATGGGGGAAATGGCCTTGGGGAATTTCTCCACCAGGAACAGCTGTGGGATTCAGGGTGTTTTCCTTGGAGAGCTTCATCCCCACGCACGACACAGCCCACATCAAGAGATCATCTGTGTGTTTTCCTCTGCTTTTTCCTGCAGGCAGGACAATGCCAGCAGACATGGGGTGGTGCTGGGGTTTCTTTGGGACCCAAAGCCCATCCCAAGGCATCTACACTGCTGAAGGACACAGCCAACAGCCTCCTCCCTTGTACTCCAGGATTAAAAAAAAGGGGGGGGGGGGCAGGGGGAAAAGGAAAGAGAGAGCAGCAGCATTCTCATTTTGTTGCCATAGCAGCCTTCTGGATTATTTAGACTGATAGCATTTGTAAAAATTCAACAAAGGGTAAAGGATCACTTGGAAATGGGAGCAGATGTAGCAGTGCGTGCCATATGCCACCGGGGGGAAAAAAAATCTATTGGCAAAGGCAGCATCATCAGAACGAAAGCCTAACCCATATTGTGCCACGGAAAATGTCACTTTCTCTAGATTACAGGGTAGAGCTGCAAAGCAGAGAGAATTCTGCTCACATCTATAATTGCTGGGAGCAGAGCTGCGGGGAGGTGGGCTCGCCTCCCCTCCAGGCCTCGGTGAACCACCATGTGACACAAAGGAAAGGCTGTTAACATTAAAAATTAATTAACCCTCACATGCAGCTTAATGGAACTCACTCCTGAGGAATCCTGCCTGCACAATGGATGAATTATAAGGGGCTCTGCAAGCAGGGTGAGCAACAGAGCCCGTGGAAAGCTGTGGGTTTTGCACCCTGAGCTGCTGCTGCTGCTGCTGCTGCTGCTGCTGCTGCTGCAAGGGGTGCAGTAATGACAGAGCCCCTCGGAGCACCAGGTCAAACCCAAGAGCTGCTGAAGGGTCCAGAACACCTGATGGTGCTTAGGGGAGCTAACTTGAGCAGCTATCCCAGCTCCAGGGAGGGAGGGGACTGGAGACCAGAGGTGGGGAGGAGCTGGGGGGCTGTGGGTGAGGAGGGGCTGCTCCCCAGCAGCAGCCTGGTCCCATTGCTCCTGAAAAGCGTGGCCCAGTGCTCCTCATGAATGCAGATAGCACCAGAGCCATGCCAGAGGGGCACGTGAGGGCTGGACTGAGGCCAGCACATCCAGTTCGTGGGTGGATGAGGCTGGACAGGGCTTGGAGCAACCTGGGATAGTGGAAGGTGTCCCTGCCCCTGCAGGGGCTTGGAATGAAAAGAGCCCTAAGGTCCTTTCCCACCCAAACTGTTCTGTGATTCTCTGATAACACTTGGCAGGGTGGAAGCCTGGCAGGGGAAAGCTCTGGTCTCACCTCTGAAGCTCCCTATAATGGGAGGAGGATAAGCAAGAGCTGCCATTGCCACTCACCTGAGGGTTAAAGGGCTCTTATTTATCAGATCCTCATTATGAAAGGGGCTATTAAATGCCCAGACCTTCCTGCAGCAGCCTGGGCAGCCATTCTGGCCATGCCCCCTTGCTGCTGCGATTTCAAAATAAATAAACCAGAATGGCCACGTAATTATAGGAAATGAGGACACACATTAGGCTGGAGCAGCAGGGAATGATAATTTGCCGTCCTTCAGCACCCCAAAGCAAACAGGAGTGGAGGGGAGGCTTGCAGGGGCTGAGGTCCCCAGTCCCAGGACGTGTTCCCCACCCTGGCACTGGCACAGGACCAAGCCCAGGCAGCCAGGGACAGGGAGCAGCCAGCAGAGCCGGGTGTTTTTGGCACAACCAGGAGAGCCAGAGCCACGTGCAGAGGGGAGGCAAGGAGGCCCAGCAGGGCTGGAGATGGGGAATGGAGCTGGAATGTTCCAAACTGGAGCACTCAGAGCCCCTGAGTCATCGCGGGCAGGGAGCTCTCAGCCCAAGGGCAGCGAGACACCAGGGTGTCCGTGGGGGTGGGACATCACCAAAGCCAGCCTGGAGGCCAGCAAAAACCACCTGCCAAGGGAAAAAAAAAAAAAAAGTTACTTTATTGAATTACCAGCCTGTGGAAAACGTATATCCTGTTCCTCTCCAGAGGAGAGAGACACATAAAATCCGGGCTGGGTTTGACAAGATACCTTCAGCGAGTGTAAATCACTCACAGGTTGATTAACTTCCCTTCTTAGGCAATTCTGCAAGTTAAGTGACAAAGCTTCCTCTCCTCCTGAAGGCTTTTACTGAACTTGTAATGAATCCAGGTATAATAATGTCTTTCTTTTTTATTATTATTATCATCACAGAGCCAAGGCAGCACGGCAGCGTTGCTGCTGCCTGGGAGCTGTTTGTCATTGGTACAGGACACATCTCACTGTTTACCTGGTTTTCTCCTCAAATGCCAGCAAATTAAAAAAAAAAAAAGGAAAGAGAATTTCATCAACCATGACAAATGATGCTGTTTTTTGATGCATATGCAAAACAGCAAATTAGGCATTTGCTGATGTTCTTCCATTTACGACACAAAAAGGATGGGATGCTGGATATGGCCTCAGGCAGCAGCACAAGAGGGAGAGGTGGATGGGGTTGCCAGAACCAAAACATGATAAAAATACCAGAAACCCCCAGAAAACTCAGAAATTCCCCAAACTGGCCACAGCCAGTTTGTATCTGTGATAGCAACAGCACCAAAATCCCACAGGGCTGGGAGCCAGGCAGCCCCTGGCCCATGGGATATTTCATCTCCTGGCCCTGTCCTGGCTCCATCCCACACAGCTTCTCCCTGCTGAGCTGCTGAGGCACTGAAGATGAAGCTTTTCAGGCTGCTCAGGAACTAATTTAATTCGAGGCATAATTGTTTGAGACAGCAATTGTGTGCTTGGTGAAACTCAGACAGAGACACCTCCCGAGTCCTGTCTGAAGGGATCCCTGAGCCCCCTGGGTCATCACCTGGGGCAGTGGTGACCACCCCGATGGCTGGGGGAGTTCTGTTCCCTTCGTGGCTGAGGGAGGAGGTTGAACATCCCTGTTCCTGGCTCTGCACACCCTCACCCCAGCTGCTGAACCTGTGTTTTCCTCTGGGGAGCTGCCCCCAGGATGGAGGAATTCATTTCATCTCCTCAGCTTCACCTGCAGCATTTTGCCTGTGGAAACACCAAAAACACAACAACAACAACAACAAATCTTTATGTGTGCATTCTACTCATACCTTAAAATCTGAAATGTAAAATATAATCATCTTTAAGCCCCCTTGCAGCAACATTTTGTTCACGCAGGGCGAAGAGCTGGGGCTGCTCTCCTGCTCCTCCTTCCTGCACAAATTCAGATAAAAGAGGGGAAAAAATTCCTGCAGCTTCCTACACCAGGCTCAGGCTGAGCAGGGGTGTGCTGTTAATGCAGAGGGGTGACCCTGTGAGCTGCTGGAACGTTTTCCTGGATTGACTGATAATAAAAGCTGATTTCTCTGGGCTGCAGTAAGAGCAGGGACTGCAGCGAGGAGGGCTGGGTGAGCACCCACCCTGACAAGGGCAGCTCCTCAGCGAGGCTGGCAAAGCCTCTCCCACCCCGCACAGAAAGTCCAAGCATCTCTGTGATAAGTTTGATAAACGATGGAATGCATCCTTAAAAATAAACTCTGTCAAGGAAAGCTGATAGCGGTAAAAAGGAGTTATGGGAGCAGAGGAAATTTGCCATTCAGAGACAGATAACCTTGCAAATACTCTGTATTCCTGACACAGAAAAACAGAACCGACACGCTCCCTGCTCTCCCGCCTATTCCAAAGAATCCCAGCTTTTCCACAAGCTGTGAGAAGGATCGTGCTTTATCTGCTCCTTCCCAGGTTCAGCTGAGGTTTCAAGCAGGAGCTTGCTGAACCATCAGTGCCTGCAATTAACACTTGCAACTATTTTTACAGCGGGATCTGGGCTGGGTGTTGGAGAGCCCCCGGAGGGAGGCTCAGGGCGTGTGCGGCTTCGGGAGGAGCATCACCCTGGCTGCTCCCTCCCTTCCGTCCCCACGATGCTCCTGGAACCCCGGGGGAGCCCTGAAAATCTCTGCTCTCAGCCTAATCCTTAGGGGGACTCCCCTGGGCACCCTAAACCCAGGGCTCAGGGTGGTTCTCACTCCCTGCCGAGAGCTGCTGCCCTCTGAACATCACCACCAAACAGAACTTGGGACTTGCAGAGCCCTGAGGTTGGAAATTTATCAAAAAGAAGCTCCCAGGTGTTATTTGGGCTGCAAGGCAGCCAGCCTAGAAAGAAGAGGCTGGAGCCTGAGGGCTGTGCTGCAAGCTGGGGTGGGGGGAAGGCTTTGGGCTGTGCAGATCTGAGCTCTCCTAGCAGAGAGTTTGGGAGCAAGAGAAGTGCAGGGTTGCTGAGGGAGGCTGTGAGAAACTGTCCTGAGCATGAGATGCTGATTTATTTTGTAGCAGAGTAAACCCAGTGTGGCTTCATGGAGCTCTCCAGCTTTACTCCAGATCCCTCAGTCAGGACAGGCTGCCCACTGCAGGTACAAATGTGTCCTCTCATGACATGGCAGACACTTTCCATCAGCAGAACAAACAGTCTGGCCTTTGAAACTCTGGAGCGTTCAGTCTGGAAGTGAATACACAACCCGAGGCCATCTCTGGGGTACCCCAAGTCTCTGGTGCCACGGGGGTGATGGTGATGCCCAGGGCTGTTACCCAGGCTGAGGATGTTTAGAGCAACATTTGGTTATCCAGTTCCTGAGGTGGCCCAAGTGCAGATGGCAGGTCATGCTGTGGATCACTCATGGACACAACAATGACATTTTTTGCCTCTTTCTTTATTGCAGGCTCTGCAGAGCCGATGATCACTCACCCTGCCCCAAAGGACACCTGCTGGAAAGCCACAGGCCTGCCAGGAATACGTAAAAAAGCTTTCAATACAGTTTTCTTTTTGGTATAAACCCAGGAGAAGCTACAGTGAGGGGAAGGAGGCAGGATGGGAGGCATGGAATGGCAGGGAGGTCTCAGGGCTGCCATGGGCATTGCTGTCCCACAGGAAAGCTGCAAGCTCCACCTCCAACTCATTTAATTTGAGGAGAAAAGGGGCTATGTTTGTATCTCTGGCAGTATTTCACACCCCTCTGGTGGCAAGAAGGGGCTCCCTCTCCTCCCTCAGCAGCCTTACTCCCTGGCAGCCACGATCCAATGATTCTGCTTTTTAATCTGCCTGGGAGAAGGGGGATAATTAGTAACGAAGCACACGTGCAAAGAACATGCAATTACAACCATTGGGTTATAATTTATGTCTTATCCTTCTGTGCAAAGTAATTAATACAGTAAAAGATTATTTATACCTAAGTGAGTAGAAGGCAAAGTTAGCTCTGCTCAGCGATGGGACCGTGCCCAAAAGTGGCTGGAGGCTGGAAAGCTGAGGGGAGGCACAGGAATTCCTGGAGGAACAGGAGCTGGTGTTTGGGAAAGCCTCCTCTTCTGGGTACTTCACTGTGGAGGAAAAGAGAGACCTGGCTGGTCCTGCTCTGCCTTTCCTCTGCTCCCACTGCAACACCTCTGTGGGGCAGGGGCTGCCTTGTGGGGTGGGTCTGACCCTGCTGAGGTTTCATTTTAGGGTAGAGATCTATTGAAGAAGAGTTTAGAGACTTTGTTCTCCATCCAGGAGCCACTTTTCCTTGTTTTCTGGCCACAATCCTGGAGCAAGCAGAGCAAGGGCTGGCCCATCCACAGGCTTCCAGCTGCCACCAGCAAGGAGGGGGAGGGCAGCAGGGACAGGGGATCTCAGCCAGCCACCAGTGCCACTGGGAGATGGAACTGGGAGCAGGAACCACCTCTAAATACGGTCATGCCTATGCAAAAGTCTGATCAAATTAGCAGGGACTGATTTTTTTCTGAGGATGCACAAGCAGTCAGGACCCTGCAGTTTAATGAGTTTTTTTCCCCTCAGCTCTGGCCTGCAGCTGGTCCCCACCAGTATCAGTTCAACATTTTTATTAAAAGTCACTGCAAGCCCCTGCCAGGTCACAGAAATAGGGAACCATCAGCCCTCAGCATCCCAGGGAAAGCTGCAGCATGCCCAAGGAGCCCTGGCATGAGGTTTCCCTGCCCTGTCCCTGCTGTTCCTGGAGCTGTAAGCCCCGGGCTCTGAGGATAAAGGCAGCAGAGGTGAAGGAGGCCCCTCCCCTGGCAGGACCCCCTTGGTCCAGGCTCAGAGGCAGATTCTGTGTGCCTTGGCTCTGTTTCCATGGCAATTTGCTTGGGAGCACCTCTGCAGAGGGAGCATCCCCAGGGGATGCACCTGGCAGCAGATTGGGCTGCAGGGCTGGGCACAGGGCAAGGGCAGAGCTGCTGGTGGGCTTGTGCATGGAAAACGTGGGGAAAGAGCAGGGACTTGCACTTCTACTTCAATTTTTGACTTCAATTCAACTTCCAAACTGCTGCTCTTCTCCTGTGCTGATGGGAGTCCCCCCAGGGCAGGGTGCACACAGAGCCTGAGCCCTGGGTTCTGCTGCTGGACCAGGGCTCAGCGTTTCATCCCTGGGGCAAAAGCAGGTATGAGAAAGCAAAAAATAACTTGGGGCAGGTGGCTGAGGAACAGCCAGGCTTTGCTTTATATATATATATATATATATATATATTTTTTTTTTTTTTTTTTGGCCCAGCCTGTTTCAAGAGTAATTTGCAAGAACCCTTTGACAGTCATTCACCCTGCAAGAGAAATTGGCTGTTTTACAGATTATTAAGGAGTTCTTGCTCTCTGACAGCGCTGGAGGCACGCAGGTGTTGTGGTGGCAGTGCAGGCAAACAGCTTTGTCCATCTGGCTGTGGGTCTGCCTCGGCTTAACCAGCCCCGGGGTGTGACATCAGCCTGGTGATGATGATGAGTGGGAGCATCAGCACCTCTTGGGACAGCACTTGCTCCTCAGATTTGTCCATCGTGGCTCTGGAGCTCGTCAGCACCGTGGTGGCTCTTGGTTTGTGCCTTTGGCACCGAGTCCTCACTCCCACATCTCACCTGGGGCACTCGTGCTTCTCCTAAAGGTCACTGCCGTGAGCCAGGGTGATTTCTCCTCCCTCCAGGCCTCCTGAAATGTGTGAAGCTCATGCATCAGGGAGAGATGAGCACTAAGAAGTGCAAAAGCATGTGCCAAACAGCAGTGAAATGTGTATTTTAAATTCTTCCCAGCAGTGTAGAGATGGGAGAGCAGCAGGCTCTGGGGGCTCTGGCTGGTGGTGGGTTTTGCTGCTTTGTGGTGCAGTGGGATTTGCAGGCACAGCCACTCCCTTCTCCCCCTTCCCTTGTCCTGCTCAGAGGAAAGATGAGGTACTGAAAGCCACCCAGCTCTTTGCAGTGCCCCTGCTCAGCTGCTGCCCTGGGCTCCAGTGCTTCCCAACAGTTCTGGTGGCCATGGGAGGTACTTGCCAGCAGATGCTCCTCACTGCTGCTTCCAGAAACTGTGTTCTAAAGCACTGTCATGAAAAATGGATGCAGAGAGGCCTCCAAACACTGCTCTGCCAGCAAATGCCTGCTCTGGGTCTCCTTCCTTCAGCCCCTTTTCAGAGGAGGCAGTGGTGAGAGACAGTGGTGATGCTGCAGAGCATCCACCCCTTGAAGCAGCATCCAGTGCCCCAAGAGCAGACCTGGGATGGGTTCTGCTGCTCTACAGCTGAGCTGAGCACAGGGCAAGGTGCAACCTGTGGTGTGAAACCCCATTTTCATTGACAGCCCTGCCAGGAAGCTCATTAGTCTGCTTTGTCCTGGAATAGACCTGTGGGTTGTGAGCTGGAAGGGGTGAGCAGGGAGCAAATGACTCCATGGTGCTCCTGCTGAGCAGCATCTTCCTGTCCATCATCCCCTGGGCTTTTCCCATGTGGAAGAAAAGCCTGAGATGGAAGAAGGGGCATCAGGAACAGCTGATGTGCCCAGGACAGCCTGTCACGCCTGGGGATCAACACCACTGATAAACTCTCAGTGAATTGATCCAGAGGGAGAGGAAGCCCCCTCAGGTCTGTGGTTCAATGGCTCTGTTTTCACAGCTATGCTGAGACTGCTCAGACCCCGGTGGAACTGCTCCCCTCACTGCCCAGAACCACCCTGCAGGACCCACTCCTCGCCCAGGTGCAGAATCCAGAGCCAGCAGTGGGTGGGTGGCTGAGCCCGGCTTGGGCAGAGCTCCCCACCCCAGATGGGGTTTGGTACCCAGCCACAGCCGCTGCTCCTGCATCCTCTGCTCTGACCAGCACACCCCTGCACCCAAACACCCAGAAAACCACTGGGAAGGGAAAGATTTTGGAGCAGAGCCACGTCTGGGAGCGCGGGTGGCACGGTGCCTTTGCAGCACTGCTGTTTGTCCTCCTGCCAGCGGCACCGAGAGCCTCCAGGAGGATTCTCCAAGGCCAGCGGCTGCAGATGTGAGGGCAAAAGCCAAGCAGCACTCTGAGCTGACAGCTTCCCATCTGGCTTCTGCTCTGAAGGAAGTAATTAACAGGAATGATCACCCAGAAGCAGCAGCACGCCTGGGAGGGGGGCAGGGTTTGTCATGGCCAGGGGACAGGGGGGTGGTATCACCTTGTCTGGGGGCAGCAACAGCAAAAGGAGCAAAAAACTCTGGAAAAGGAGTGGAAAGGAGGTTCCAGGCAGAGCCTCGGGAGCTTCCCTCCACACCAGGCACTGGGCAGACTTTACAGAAGAGATTAAATAATTCAGAGGCGGCCTGGCAGGGGAGCAGCACCACCATCTTCGGAATCTTTCCCCTTGCAGAGCAGGGATCGGCTGCCCCAGCTCCTGGTGTGGTGACCAGGGCACTAGGAATGAGATAAGGGAGAGGAAAGTTCCCCTTTTTGGGGATTGCTGGCTGTCCCCATCACTGTGAGCCCTGAAAGAGAGCAGGGCCAGGCCTGGCACTCGTTGGCTCCTGTCCCATGTGCTCTGCAGCACGGTGGCATCTCCTTGCTGTGCGGTCACAAAACTCCTCCTCACCTGGCTGACACCTGCAGCACCCACAGGGGAGCAGAAAAATCCTGATAAAATTAAGTGAAAGCACTTAAAGCATTCCTGGGAGCTTGCAGGGCATGCTGCTCCCCAAATGCCACCCCCACTGTGGGGACAACATCAGCTACCAGCAGCAGGACCCAGGATCCTGTGTGGGGACATGGAGCCCTTCAAGGCCCAGTGGGGAGAGTGGCAGCCACTCTGCTTCCTCAGCCTTGCCAGAAGACGTGCAGATGGATGTTAAAGACATTTAAGTTTTAATGTTTTATGGTGTCTGACAGTTTATTTTTTAATTAAAGCTGCTGCGGTGCGGGAAGGGCTGGAGCTGTGGTTCCTGGGGCTGCACTGCCCTGGCAGATGCTCATGGTGGTGTTTCACCCACAGGCTGGGAAAAGAAGCAGGATGGCATCTGGGGGCACAGCCCTGTCCTATTTATTTCAATAAAAACTCTCAGAGTGCCATCTGTACTGAATTGGTACTGAGAGAAAGAGGAAGTGAAGCAACTCCTCCAGGCTCCATCTCCTCCAAGGTGCCAGGTCGAGCGAGTCATTAAAGCCCATCTTTTGCACTTACAAAAGACATTACACATGGTGTACCCCTGGAATAGCCTTCCTAGGGCTTCTGGGGGGGAGTAGGATGAAAAATCCACCCAGGGTGCAGGAGCTGCTGGCCCATTTCTGGGAAAGAGAAGCTGAAAAGCTCCTGTTTTGGGTGCACCAGCGCATGGAAGTGGCGTGGAGTGGTCACCCCTTGCTTTGCCTTTCACACCAGCCCTGCTCTCAGCCAGTCGCTAAAACCAGGCATGAAAGAGACTTAATTACATTAGCAAATGGCTCCCAGGAAATAATTAACTCTTTTATGGAAGTGACCTCATTAGGCACCATTAAATCGGGCAGAAAGGGAGCCATCTGGTGCCTCTGACATCACTGCTCCAGCAAGGGCTGGGATGCAGCCACGTCCGCCCGCTGCTCCAGGGGGTCACTCGGGGGTTATTCTCCTGTCCCTACAGCCTGATCCCACCACATGTGCCCACATCTGTGCTGAAAGACACCTGAGTGACCAGCAAAGGCACAGGACAGCCGTGCCAGGGCAGTTTAGGACCAGTTTGTGGTCCAGGAGATGCGAGTCCTGCAGCACAGTGGGGAAGGTGGAACAACTCAGATGAAATCCTGAAGGAGTCAGAGCTACCTAGGCTAGGAACACATCTAAATCAATAACCAGGCAGCCCAGCATAAATGGAGATAATTAATTACCTCTCACGGCATTATTTATTATTGCAGGGATTTATCATTTTCTATAATGATTCATTCTTTTCTGCTTGCTCCCTTCTGCAGCTCCTAGTCCCTGGTGCTGAGTCAACTCCAGCCCTGGGTGAATGTCTCACCAGGGAAAAGCAGCCCTGCAAAGCTGCTGGGAAAGCTGTTTGGTGTCCAGCACACCAGCAGGTCATCCTGTTCCTGAGCCAGGGGGAATGAGCAGCCCCCTTCTTGGAGGGGGGAGTAACTGATGGCTGTGTCCAACCTCGCTGGGTGATGAATGGTGCTCATGGAGGGGAAAAAAAGGGCTGCACCTGGCAGGGAGAAAAAGCCCAGGCACCTTCTTCAAAAAATCTGAATGTGTATTTGTGGAAGAGTTGTTGAAACTGAAGGAGGAGGGTGGGCTGTGGGAGAGGATGGGGCGGTGGGATGAGCCGGGACTGTGAGATCAGCCAAGCCTGGCCCTTGGCTGGAGGCAGGAGGCAGCTGACGGAGCAAATCCAGGGCCTTGATGCCCCTGCCTGGCTGCCGGCTCTGCCAGCAGCCCAGGAACCTGCAGGGCGTGGAGATGGAAATTACGGAGCTGCGGTGCCTGAGTGTGAGCATGAAGAAACACAGCTGGAAAGTGACTCTTGTTTTTCCCCGTCTCCCATCGCTGAGGCTGAAGTCGGCTGTGATTCTGTTTTACCAGAGAAAGCAGCAATATCTGCCCTATTACCTGCCCGGCAGCTGCAGTGAGTAGCCCTGGGGGCTGGGAAAACTCTCCCTTTAACACAATAAATCCAATTTACTGCCCCCAGCGCCGGGCACAGACGATATTTTCAATTTCCCGGCTTGAAGCTGCTCGGGGCTCAGCTTCCACAGCAGGACCCGGCCGGTCCCTGTCCCTCCCGGCCCCACAGCGAGCACCCAGCGAGGGGGGTTGGCCAAATCTGGGGTGCCCTGGGCTCAGCCCACTTTGGCACCCACAGCCTGCAAAGTCTTCCTTGCCTGGCCAGTCACTCCGCACTTAGAAAGACACTTCCAGGTTTGGATACAATGGGAAAAGCCTTTTGCAGGCAGCTGGGAATAAACTGGGTGATTTGATTATTTTTATCCAGGTACCTTGGTCCCCTGCGAGACACAGGCGCTGACGCCAGGACTGGTGGCTCATCCTGCTCGTCGGGAGCGGGGGGATCGGGAGCAGGGATGCAGCACCGGGAGGAGCGGGAGCAGGGATGCAGCAGAGGGGAGTGAACCAGCAGGGAGCAGGACACACGGGATGCTGATGAATGACACTGAGCATGAAGTCTCCGGGATGCAGCAGCCAAAGGTGGCTCCGCTGGTGGTGCTAAAACCTAAGGCATCACTGTCCCGGTTTCCCAGCGAGCTCGGGAAGAGGCTCGGCAGCGCTGAGAGCGATTGCCATCTAGAGGTGTTCGGGGAAGCGCTGCCTGGACCCTGCCAGCCCAGCCCGGCCCGAGAGCCCCGGCCCGGGTGACACCGGGGGCTCCTCTCCGGGGCTGCAGGTGGCCGCGATGTCCCAGGACACCCCCCCGGCCCAGCACGGCGGCGCTGGGATGGTTGTGTCGGGTCAGACCAGGAAAGAAAAGCTGATTGTGGCCGGGTTTGGCAGCCCCTGGGATAGAAGCGTGGAATGTTAAAGGTTGGAAGATCATCTAATCCCAAAAACCCCCTGCCATGGGCAGGGACACCTCCCACTGTCCCAGGCTGCTCCCAGCCCCAGTGTCCAGCCTGGCCTTGGGCACTGCCAGGGATCCAGGGGCAGCCCCAGCTGCTCTGGGCACCCTGTGCCAGGGCCTGCCCACCCTCCCAGGGGAAGAATTTCTTCCTAGTATCTAGCCTAAATTTCTCCTCTTTTAATTTGTACCCCTTCCTGTCACTGCAGGACAATGGGCCCAGGCTGCATGGGGAATAAACAAGCTGGCATGAGCCAGGTGATGTGGGCACAGACTGTGGCACCCCCAGGGATGTTCCATGCCTGTTCCCAAGCCATGGGCAGCCCCTGAATTTTGACACCTCTGCCCAGGGGTGGGTGTGGGCTCTGCTGGGTGAGATGGTGAAGTGCAAAGATGCTCCAAAAAGGATTAGCTCACAAAGATGCCGCCCCCAGACCCACATCATTCCCGTATTGCATTGCTTGTAAAGGGGTTTTTTTTGGAGACAAAACTGCAAAATAACAGTTCGTTTTGCCTCTGTCCTCTCGCAGTCCGGTCTGCCCCCGTTCTCAGGTTTTGATGTGCTCAACAAGAGACGGGTGCGGGGTGGGTTTGATTTGATTTGATTTTTTTTTTTTTTTTTTTTTTTTTTTTTTTTTTTGGTTAAGTTTATTACATGTGAGGCTTCCCTGCTCCTTGCTGTCCCCGCAGAGCCCCCGCCCGCTCCCCCGGGGCAGCGCTGCCTTTCCTGCCTCCTTCCCACCCGCACTTCGCAGCTCCGCGTAACCCAACGAGGCACCGATTGCTTTCGGGAGCACAAATGAATTTAATAAGGGTCTTGGCGAGCCTTTGGAACCGCAGCTGCCTCGTGGCACCCCCAGCCCCGGGGCTGCCTTTCCTTATCGATGTTTACCTGCGGTGCTGAGGGCGCTGCCCACCCCCGGCGCCAGGACCCCGCCCGCAGCAGCGCGGACACCGATCGTGCTGTTTGGGTGAGAAATGGGACTTGCCCCTCGTTCAGCTGGTCCGTGAAGCGTAAAATGCTCATTTTTAAAAAGCACGGGTGTCTGGGAGGGTCAGCAGCCAGCTCCTTTATGTTCCGTGCTGTGGGTATGGAGAGGAGAGGCTGTGCTGAGCTGCGGGTGGAGATGCCCCCAAAAGCCCAAAAGCTGCTGTAAAACTTTTGTATTTCGTCTGAACTTCTTTGGAAAAATTGGTGCTCTCCAAAATCCCGTTCTTCCCTTCCTTCATGTTAAAAATGGAAGCGAGGAAGGTGCATTTGGCCCAGGCTCCAGCGATGCCCCCGGCACAGCACCGCGGCTGAGGGGGCTCAGGGGGACCTGTCCTGGCTCAGTCGGGTCTCCCTGAAGGGCTGGGCACTGGAAATTTTGCTTTTCTCTCTGGTCCAGTGCCTGAAGGCTGGGTGGTGCCCACCGACACACCTGCCCTGCCAAGGAGGGCTGTGAGCAACATTTTCGTGGCTGCAGTGAGGGGTACAGGGAGCATCACTGTGTGGGTGATGCCTCCTGACCCCAGCACCTCAATTTTAACTGGGTTTATAATTGTAATAAATACACGTGGTAGCATTGAAACCTTTTCCTACACATGGTGCAGGGTTGGTTCGAGCCTGATTTGCTCAGCCACTCCAAAAAGTGCTTTATTTCCCCATCCAGCCATGGGGTATCTGTTTTTTTGAAGATTCAGCAGCAGCATTTGAGGCTTAAACCACCAAACCACCACACGTGAGAGGAGCTGGCGTGGCTGCTTATCCTCACTCCTCCTGGTGCTTGAAATGAAACAGAAATCCAGGTTGCATTATCACAACAGGCTGTGGGAAAGGTTAAATATGGATTTTTGTGATGTGGGGTGTCACTCAGCAGCCTTGGTTTGGGCTGTAAGAGGGGGAGAGCAGACAGACACTGCCCACTGTATCTGTACAGGCAAAACTCTTTCGCTCTCCAGGTCAAACTGAGTTTGGTTTGTAGCATGTGGCTGGGCCATCTTGGCATCTCCAACTCCTCTTGTTTATTTACTCTGCTTTAACCTCCATTTTCTACTCACAAGTTGTTCACAGTAACCACTAATGCAATAACTTTAATTTATATTGATTTTAGGATTCAATTCTTCCCTGGGAGGGTGGGCAGGCCCTGGCACAGGGTGCCCAGAGCAGCTGTGGCTGCCCCTGGATCCCTGGCAGTGCCCAAGGCCAGGTTGGAGCAGCCTGGGACAGTGGGAGGTGTCCCTGCCCATGGTAGGGGGAGGGTTTGGAACGAGATCCCTTCTAATCCAGGCCATTCTGTGATTTTACAATTCCGGGACCAGTGGAGGTTTCTGGGTCTCCTTCCAAGGGCTTAATCTGGCAGTGAAAAAAGATTTCCCATCACAAGTTGTTTAGAGTGTGCAGGATTATGGTTTGCCCAGACTTTTGAGGGTTTAAGTGCTGAAGAGTTCCAGGAATGTCACTTTTTAGTGGCAGGGACAGCAATTTCTGCCCCGCTACACATCCCATCCCTGAGCCAGGCAAGCCCCACGCCGGGATGGCTGAGAGGGCACCAGAGGCTTGGAAAAAAGGGAAAACAGAAAGATTGGGAATTGCTTAATTAGAAACAGTTTTCTCCTTTAATGTTCTGCAATTACTTTGAGGTCAGGAGAATTATTAGTAATATTAATTGCTGAATTTCCAGAGAACTAAAGTTAATAGTACCCTAATTGGGCAGCACCGTCCAGCACTAATTGCTGAGCGCCAGCAGGCAGCTTCATTAAGTCTTCCAGCCCTTCTCCCTTGGCAAATCTTCTTTCTTCTAAGTCCACATCCCAGATAAGGTGGCTGCAGAGGGTTAAAGTGTTTGGATAACTACACCAGACCAACAAGGCTGAGGGTCTCAAGGACCCTGGCCCTGTTTCCAACTTTCCAACCATTCTGGTGACATCTCAGGCCTCTTGCCTTTGGCATGTGCCCCAGGTGGGCAAGGAGAGCTGTTTGCAGCTGGAGATGGGCCCAAGTGCAGATGTTTTGGCTCTGAACAGGCTGAGATCTTGTTCCAAACCCCTGCCATGGGCAGGGACACCTCCCACTGTCCCAGGCTGCTCCCAGCCCCAACGTCCAGCCTGGCCTTGGGCACTGCCAGGGATCCAGGGGCAGCCCCAGCTGCTCTGGGCACCCTGTGCCAGGGCCTGCCCACCCTCCCAGGGAACAATTCCTTCCCAATATCCAATCTAAACCTGCTCTCCATCACTTTGAAGCCATTTCCCCTTGTTCTGTTGCAATATTGTGGCTGTGAATGAACATGACCCAGGCCTCATCCTGCCCAAGCCATGGTGCTCTGGGGTGACCTGCAAAGGAAAAGCAATGAAAACACCCTCAAAATATTGAAATAAAGAGCTGAAATGCAGCAGACAGGAGAGGTTCTTTCATATTTTTTAGTTCTGAAATGCAGCAACAGAAAACAGAAGGGTAGAGACATCATGAAGTTCCAAACCTGCCCAGTTATGCTTTAAAAAAATGCCTAGGGAGGAAAACAAGATTCCATTGGGTACAATGAGGTTCTCAAAATTACCACTTTTTATAAATTGCATGTATTTATGTGTGTGAGTGTGTATATATATAAAAGCCTTATATTTATAAGATTAGTGCTCCTTCTGGCAAGGCATCAATGCAAATTTTCCTCTCCTGTTTACTTCCACAATACGAAGTGAAGATTATCTCACCCCCACGTCACTATACATAAATAGCACTGTAAAAGCACCTTTACAGGGCCAGTCTTTTGCTGCCATTTTATATTATTCATTCTTGCAGAATGCAATTTTACACAAAATACATAAAATGCTCCAATTTTGCCTCGGGGAGCAGGAAGGGGAGGCACAGAGCTGTCTCTGGGGAAGGTCCCGTGGCATTATGGAATTTTGCTTTTCTCCAGAGGTGTGTAACTGCAGTAACAGGCAAGACTTTACAATAAATAGAATAATGCAGCCCTTGGGACTGTGCTGTTCTCACTGTGCACTGTTTTAGCCTTTGACTCCCTCCTCCCACCCATGGGGCTGGCATGGAATCAACCCCTACCTACGTTGCACTTACTGAGGATTTGAAGCAAAGGAGCTTTTTCACCTCAAGGCTGGAAACAGCTGAGGGAGGGGGGGAAAAAAAACCCCAACCAGCCAAACCTTAACCACCAGCCTTTTCATTTTTATTCCCTTTTAAGCCCCAGTTCTTGGCAGGCCAAGCAGCAGATGATGGGATTGAAGGAGGTGCCTTTCCCATGCAGGTGTTCAGCAGATGCAGCAGCAGAGCAGGGATGGCCTCTGGGAGATGGTTGTGTCCAGGCAGGCTGGTCAGCAGGAGAGGGGAGGGAATCCCAAATGCTCCCTGTGTGGCTCCTGGCCGCTCCCCACAGAGCAGGGGTTGGATCTTTGCTGCCCACACAGGGTTGTGAAATGCCCAGCTACTCCTCTCACACCCCCGTGCAGATGGGCCACACTTGTGTTATTAAATTCAGCAGCTTCTGCAGCTCTGGGGGTTTTGTCTGGCCAGTTTTCTTTTTTCTTTTTTGTCTTCTTGTGTCTGCTCTGGCTCACCAGAGATTTATAGAAACAACATCAAAAGGCCTGAGAGTGGAGGGGAAGGATGTGCTGAGCTGACCAGTGGCCCCCGGATTTGTCAGGCTGGTATTTATTACAGCAGGCGAGGCGACAGCTATGTTAAGATCAAGCTCAAAAGTCAACGGTGAAATTGCATCAAGGCTGACCACTTTCAAGCAGCTTCCCAGTAATCCCTGCTCCTTCCCTCTGACAGCACCGTGAGAGGGGAGAGATAAATTAGGAGGCAGCAAAATGCACCAAGAATACAGGAACAAAAAGCACACGGGTCTAGGGAAGGCTGTGATGTGAAAAATACTCCCAGGGCTGAAGGCTGCTCGTGTGCTGATGGCCTCAGATGTCTGGAAAAGGGTCCAGGCATCAAAGGGGAGGTGGCTGACACCGCAGCTCAAAGTGCTGCTAATCTGACTGCTAAAAGGTGAGAGTTGTGGGCAGCTGCAGGGCCGGCCAGAGGGAAAAATAAACCGGGAACGCTTAAGGGAAGAGACTGGAATGACAATACTTTATCCTGTAAAATCTCCAATTGGGAGTTGAAAACTTAAAGACAGAGGCTAAGCAGCAGTGAGGACTAGGAAAGGTAAAGATTGTTTTTGTTTTGTATTCCATATGCTTTTCATACTAAGCAAACACTGCAAAACAAGCATATCAGTGGGAAAAAGCTGCAAACACAGGGTGCATTCTTTAAAAATACACGGATGCATATTTACAAGACTCCTTAGTGCATATTTACACTGATTATTTTGTTTTCTTTCTAGAATTAAAGCTGCCATAAACCTTCAAAGACTTAAGGGCTGTTTCAACAGCTGAATTACAAAACAGCCCGGTCACAAATTACAAAATAAACTTGGATGGTTTAAATAAAGAGGGGAAAAAATTTCCATGTGATTCACTCCAGTATAGATTTATACAGGAAAGATCATTCTCTTGACACACCGTCTATGGTCGTGAAATGTTAAACTTTAGTATTTTAATTTATCCTTGGATATTTTGGATCCTAAAAAGAAGCAGCTGACTGGGCCCCTGTTAGACCACAACCCTGTTGGGAGGGAAAGTGCTTGAAGCCATTTGCCCCCCAAAACCCTTCCGAGACGATGGTGGTGCAAGCCAGACTCTAAAACCAACTTAGAAGAAGATCTTTTTGAAAAGAAATGTATTTTCTTCATAAATACAGTACAATTACATTTTACAATGTCCTTTTTTACTTCCTAGACATAAAAACACTAACTTTTACAAAAGAGTTCCTATACAAATACATGAAAAGAGACGACCCACCCC
>VXAC01003318.1:355000-403254 GCA_013399225.1 Rhipidura dahli | reverse complement strand
CCCGGGGTAACCCGTGCCAGCCCCAGGCAGAGGGAGCCCCGGGGTTGTCCCGGGGTTTTCCTGCCCTGAGCACTCCGGGTTTGTCTCGGTGGGAAGAGCCCCTGGTCCGGCCGGGAGTCACCACGGCTGTCACACGTCCCACGCCGGGGGCTCCTGGAGCAGGAGGTGTTCCTTGGAAATGGGTCTGGCCTAAAACTCTGCAAGTTCCCCCCCCCCAGCTCAGGCAGCCCCAAGAACAGAAGCAAAGGTGATGATGCTGAGCTTTCAGCACAGACCACATGGGCACAGCTTCAGCCCCACCACGCTTGGGGACCTCAGCGTCCCCCTGCAGACCCCCGAGGAGCAACTCACACACCCTCTTGAGTCCTCAGGCACTAAAGAGCTGCTCCAGACCCCCCCCAGGAGCTGCCAGGTAGGAGCTGTTTTAATTTAATATCAACATTGGGCCAGGTGGAACAAAAATCTCTGGATCTCAGGCAGTTTCCCCGAGCAGCCAAACCACAAAGGAACTGCCCAAGGGAAGGACTTGGGAGTTTGGCCATTCTGTAAGCAGTGAAAGGAGAGAGGAAAAAGAACTAAACTTCATTTTCTTGTTTTGCTCTACAAAGAAGAATATGTGGCTTTCTTTATAAAAGCTACAATTCTGCTTCTAATACCCGAGTTTAAGAAAAACTCTTAGTCTAAAATTTTGGTTTGCAAAGGTCATTGCAATCATTGTTAAAAACCACTTTCTACTAGAAATAAGCTCTACAGAAGGCAAAGGAACTAGGTGTGCAGTTTGTCTCCTTAAAGCAGTTTCTGTTTTAAAAACAAAATAGAAATCTGTACAGAGACTGAGGACTATAGTACACATCTTCCTCAAAGGGAGCAGCTCCTTTACATTCACATCAGGATGGCTCTGAGGAAGCTCCAGGGGAAGAATACATTCCTGATGGCTCCTCGTTTGTCAGCACAGGAAAATGACCTCCAACTTCCACAGCAAATTTTTGGGGTTTTTGCTTTTTTGGAAGAAATTGAAATTACAAAACAGGGCAGAGATCCTGAACTAAGCAGTGTAAAACTGTATCATCTTCTTCCAAAATTACTTCCATGGGCAAGGAACTGCCAAGGCTCCTGCAATCCTGATGACAGAGACAGCCTGGCTTCCATTTCTGGAGGAGATAGTTGCTGTATTTTATTCACAGGCAGCTATTATGTCCTTTTTGATTTGTAAAAATAAATTACACTGGCACTCCATTTGAAAGCAGTGAGCTGCAGGGAGGATAAACCAATTATTTTCACCTGAACAGCCAATACTGATTAGGGAAAATCAGTTTTCTGAAAGAGGTTTTATCTGTAAAAGATCCACATTTTCCCAGACATTTTAGAATTAATGTGAATCAAGTGAGTTGTAACTGTTTCTTTAGAGCCCTACAGTTGTAAAACTTCTTTCCAGCTGCTGAGAAGTATTTGTAAAAATGGAATATAACTTTTCCTGACTCTAAAAGAGAAAAGCATTCAAACATTTATCCCCCCCCCACACACACACTCAATGGCATTTGATTTCCCCTGTTGGTCATTTTAAGCCAACCTACAAAATGTAATAGATATTTATGCTGAAATGGCAGAAAGATGGACAACCTCGAGCTAATGAGAAAAGCTGCATTTTCAACAACTGTGGAGGAGGAAGAGAAATCACTTCAAATCATCCAGGGTGGGCATTACTTCATAAAATGGGATGGAATTAAACTAAGAGAAATAAAAGCAAGACATTCTTAGGGATGAGAATGAAGTGGCTGTGGACAGTGGGCCTGGAAAAGAGTGGGGAATGGTTCAGAGGGAAGGAAGGTCTGGAACTGTCTGGGAAGCTGCTGTCCCAGGTGGCAGAGCCTGGCAAAGCCCTGCAGGGCAGCTCTGCAGTGCCTGGAGCTGGGCTGATGGAAGGGGCTTTGTGCCTGGCTGGGCTGCACTGAGCCAGGGCATCTCCTACCCCACACTTTGCCATCTCTGCCTTCTGCAGGAGTGGGAATATGGCCTGGAGAACCCTGACCAGCAGCAAACCTGCTGGAAACGAGGGGAAGTGTTTTCCTTGGACTTTGAGTGATTGTTGTCAGGAGGAAAACTCAGGGCTGGCCTTTAGGCAGCATCTGTGCAGAGAGCGGGGCAGCTCCTCTCCCCTTCCACTGTGGAGCTCCTGTGATCCCTGCTGGTCTGGCAAGGCCATTTCAGTTGGACACCACAGCAGTAGTGTCCAACAGGAATTAAATACATTCACTAACTCTGTGACAATGAATTGCTGGATTTCCTTATTTCTGGGGTGAAACGATCTGAAATGAAAATTTTGCTGCTACTCTAATGCTGCACAGGAAGCTGAAACTAGCCAGGTTCCCAGTGTGAAACCACTGGCTAATTCAATATTTTAACATTCAAGTACAAAAAAAAAAAAAAAAAAAGTAGTTTTTAACAGAAATTAATATTGAAGTGTTTTAATAAAATGCAAAGACAGGAACAAAAAAATACTCATGAACTGCTATTGGTCTTAATCTCTCCTTAGAGTTTCTGTAACCAAAGCACTGCTGCATCTGTGCTAGTTCCCAAAAATCTGGAAGGGAACCTCATGGCTCAAACATGTAACTTTCTTCTGTAATGCCTCTGGGACTTTCTTTAAGCTGCTCCCTCCAATCGGATGAATTAAAGAACTATTTTGGAAGGAGGGAATCTGCCATCTGAACCTTTGCATGGAGCTTCTCTTTAAAGCTCTACCTCTGAGGCTTTGCTCTATGAAAAAGAATCCAGTCTCTCCAGAAAGGAGAGTTGAAGGGCATTTAAAACACAGAAAAAAGTCTGCTACAGAGAAAGATCTCCACAGATGCAGCAGATTAAGCTGCTAACTCTGAAAAACAACAGGGATTCCCACGTGAACTATGGTAAATTTGGAGTCATTTCACTAAAGACAGTGGAATTACCATGTCAGAAAACTGATCTAACAGATCAGGGCTGGGCCTGTAAATTCTCCTTATTAATTTATGTAAAACATGAATGCAATATATTATTTACTATCCACTGCACAAATTATTGAAAAAGTACTTAAGTATAAAAGTGTGGCAAAATCTTGCAAAAGGAACTACAAATACGAAATGCGACATTAATCACCGGAGTCACTTGTTTTAATATAGAAACAATAAAGAAAGAAATTTGGGAAGTAAAAAAAAAAAAAAAAAGTTACCACACTGAAAATGGAAATCTTTTCAGCCTATGAACATGAAATACCTATTCTGAGTTCTTACACTGAGAGGAAAGAGGAAGTGAAAGGGAAATCTCCCTTGATCACAGCTCAGATTTACAAAAGCTTCCCAGAACACCTGTATTCTAAAAGCATTAAGTGATGCTCACAGCAATGTCCCTGGTTCTGATCATTTTAAGGCCATTAAGCTCACCTTACTACATTCAAGCTAGATATGTAACCAGCACCTGTGAGAGCAGCTACTTCTGCTTAAGAGACTTTAAAAACACTGAAATGAAATATCAGATGTAGTGCACCTAAGTTCTAGTATTTTTCTGCAGATGTTACCAGATCCAGTATTTAAAAAACAAAGGGGGAAACTTGCAAAGAACAACTGTTATGGGTTTTTTATAATTTAGAACAAATTATAAATTAACCTGTCCAAACTTTTGAGACATAATATACAAGAGCAAACAGCTGAGTGTTCTTTTATTACTCAGGTACTACATTTTTTTTTCCCAATAAAAATGTCTTTTACAAATTTCTTGCTACTGTTATCCCAGCTCAGATCCTGGTACAGCCTTTCAGATGAGGTATTCTACCATCTCTCCATCTGGGAGGTCCTGCCCCACAGTCTGAACAGGGGCTTTTCTTTCAAGAGTGCTGGAGTGGAAGAGTGGCCCATCTGTGTGATGAGGAAAAATAAGACACAGACAATTAAAGGTGTAACTTCAGTGAGGTTAGAAATATGACATCAGCATTTTAAGTCATCTTGTACCATTGCCCAAAGACAGCTAATAACTTATTTAATTTTTAAAAATTCAATTTCCACATATGCAGCCAGACAAATAAAGCTATTTTATCAAATTCCATTTGGGCACCTCCCACTGCTACACAAATCCACATAAAACTGGAGTGACTGCCTTTAAACCAATGCAGTCAGGGTAGATTTTCACCACCAGACCTGTTCTCCCTTGATATCCATTAAACAGCACAGCATGGGCAGGAGGCAGAGCCCAGCCAAATGCTCTCTACCATAAAGAACAACAGCATTGTAACGTGTCTGTAAGGAGAGGAGGCAAGGTTGTGTAATCTGCACTGATTTGGCAGAGTGGGCTGGAAAATGAGCAGCTCCTGCCAGCTGGGAGCTCTGTGGGAAGCAAATTCAGCTCCTGTGACAGTCACTGTCAACTGGATCTCCAAGGCTGAAGTTGGTCCTGTGATTGGGATGGTACCAAGACAGCTTTATTGTGATAGTTCCCTCTCCTGCTTCTCCCTCCCCTTCTCTGAGTCCACCTGGCTTTGGATGCCCACTCAATGCAATGGCCAGCTGGAACAGCCCATTTTCACGTGTTTAAACCCCACATCCTACTCACAACTTACTTCAGAGCAGACACTGACTCACAGACTGCCCAGGGATTTGCATCTCCCCGTTCTCAATTCTCAAATCTTGCTGCACCCCCGTGCCCAGCGTGCCCACACTTATGCTACCAATCTTCAAGCTTTGTTTTTTCCTTCAGAGCATTTGAGGCCACTCAGAACACCACCACACTTGTCCCTGAAATCCACTTTTCCTCACAAAAACTAACCCCAGTTTGCCTGGATGGAGAAAGGGATGTCAGGGCTGCCTCACACATGGGGAGTGGGTGGCAGGGCCCCCCTGGGACTGGAGCTGAGCTCTGTTACCTGTTTTCTCTGCACTGTAGGTCAGGTTGGTGCTGGGGAGTCGTGCTGGGGTGGGAGCTGCAGGGGAAGGAGCAGCTTTGCCCTGCTCACTGCCCCTGTCTGTCTGGGTGCTGCAGTCTCTGCTGCCCGTCTTGGAGTGGGCTGACAGCAGCGGCGTGGAGGGCAGGACAGGAGAGGGGGTGGAGGGGATGGATTCGGAGCGATATTCTGTTCCCAGCAGAACACCTGCGTGGCAAAAGGGAAGGAAATGTCACCATCACACAAAACTAACTGGGATCAGCTCTGCACCACTCTGCACTGCTTGCTCCAGGACCTGGAAGGTGCTCCCTGCCTCGAGAGGCCATGCTGGTTTGCCTTCCCACAGCACCTTCCTGGGTGCTGAAGTAGCTGAGGAATAGCAGTGTCCCCACGTTGCTGCTTGCAGGTGGGCACTAATCTGCACACTCTGAAATCACCTGCAACAGGTTCTCATTTACATTTCAGGGGTTTTTACTTTCAGTTTTGGGCTTAACTTCTCCCAGGAAAAAAAAAATCATCTGGGATTTGCTTTGTTATGACTCCAATTCTCAGAACAATGCTGTTGAGCCATTCCAGACAGGAGTCATGTTGGTGCAGGCACAACACTACAGGATAGAAATCCTGATTAGAATCTCTGCTCCAGTTCAAGGAGACTTTTTACACCTTCAGCCAGCTGTAACACCCAGCTGAAAGCAAGTGCCTGGGATCCCTGAAAACTGTATCCCAGACATCCCTAAAGTCAGGTGCCAAAGTGGGAATAAAGGCTTACATATTTAATGGCAGAGCCTGAGTATCAGGAGTCACTATTTCCCAAAAGTGATTAAAATAAGCAGCTATTTCAAATGTCAGCTTTACTGGAGGCCAGGCCAGCTGGTCTGTCTGTCCAACACACACCCCCCCTCCAAGCAGTGGCTCCTGTATCCGAATTGCCACTGGTGTTGAAATTTACCCAGGCTGCCCTTCCAGCTCTTGTCTTCCCTCTTCTCCTCCAGGATGGGGGTGCTGCTCAGCGTTGAGGAGTGGGACAGCAAGCCTGAGCCAGCGTTGGAGATGGACATGAGGGACTTGGCAGGTCTCATGGAGGAGAGCTGCTCCGTCTTGCCGGGCTCCTTGCGGGAGCGCTGCTGCAGCACTTTGATCATGGCATCCTTCTCGATGATCTGAGCGTGCAGGGTCTTAATCCTTTTGGGGGGAAGGAAAAAGGACAGTTTAAGTGTCTCCCATCCCCCTGGACTGAGGTCTCAGTGTCCCCATGGCTGTGACTAGGACTCCATGAGGCGTCTGGGGAGGTGGAGGGAGGATGCCAGGAGATTGTCCTGGGCACTGGCTGCTCTCTGGCCCACAGAGCAGATCCTGTGACAAAGTGCAGTGATACACCCACCCACCTCTGGCTACTGAAAAGTGCTCTGAACAGCCATGAAAGCAGCTCAGAGACAAACCTGAGAGTTATGGGCAGGACAGAAAGAATTAACACACTCTGGGGAGACTGCACTGGGCCCTAACCCCAGGGAAAACAGCTCTGTGAGCCTGTTAAGGGGTGTCTGGAGCCTGGGGTCTGATGGAGATGCCCTGAAGAGAGAACAGGAACAAGCTAGATGCAAAATATCTAAGACAAGACTTTTTTGCATTAGCCTTCAGTATCAAGACAGGTTTTGGATTGCTATGTGGATACTTCCTTGGCCAAATGAGTGTCTGGCACTCAGCATCACTGCTGCTGGTGAAGACACAAGAATTTCTGGTTCTGAGGCGTCTACCCAGGCAATTAATTTCGAATCCCTGTCCCAAAGAAGCCAGATAGGACCAAACTGCACTGTACCTTCCCTCCATGTCGAGGCATCTCCTGTTGGCCAGCAGGATCTCCTCCTCCTCCTTCTGGATGCGAGCTTCCAGCGAGGTGTCGTAGCTGGGGTTGGGCGAGTGGCTGATCACAGTCGTGTCCCTGGGAACAAGGACAGCACATGAAGGACCTGCTGAGTTTGCTGCTTTCCCCCCAGCAGCACAAAAATACTGCTCAAATCAAAAATATCCCTTTTTTTTTTTTTTTTGAGTTTAAGCTGGCCCAGTGTCTTCCAAAAATCCAACTCCCAAATTCATTTGTGTCCTAATGAAGAAGGATTGCAAAAACATGCAGATCATTACAACAACCTCCTGTCCATCTCAGGCCAGTCCCTCATCTAAACTGAGTCACTGCACTGCTCTAAACTGACCAACAAAGCAAATCCAAGGACACAGGGAGGGGAAAGGAACACCAGGCACTTTTCTTCAACTTCAGATTGAAAGCTTTTTCCCTTCCAACAGTATCACACAGGGGATGTGAATATCAAAGGGAATGAGGCATGGAAGTTTCTTAAGTGATCTCAAGCAGCTTGGTCCAAAAAATCTGGAATAGGGTGAGAAGAGTTTCAGACTGATTCCATATAGTGCCTAATGTTAACAATGTGATAGCTGGTCAGTCCACTAACCAAATAATGAGTATTTCATTCTACTTGTGAATGTGGAAGGGCATGAAAAGATCATTCACCAAAGAAACCCAACCTGACCCAGTTCCTGCCTGGGCTCTGAAGCATCCTTCCTGCAACCTCAGCTTCCCAAGGGATGCCAGCTTCCACTGTTAAAGAAAAGGGAAAGAAATCTGGACTGTGTAGATGAGGTTGCCACTGGAATTAGTGGAATCTAGATGGAAATGGAAAAGCAGAGGCTCTTTCCTGACTGGACAACATTCTTGTTCATTTAATGAAACCTGAGCAGGCCTAACACATCCCCTCCCACTCCATGATAAACAATACATCAGGCCCCAACTTATCAGCCCACGCTGAAAATATAACATGGCCTCTAAGCACAAGCAGCAGCAGGAGCCTTTAGGGAATCTCTGGGGAGGTGGAAAACAGTGCACAAGAAGCATCAATACCCTAAAATAACAGCTTGCTCCTGGAGCAAGATAAGATAAGTCTTTAAACGCTAACACAGCAGATCTGCAACTTCACCCCTGTAATTCCAGTGTGATCTTACAAGCTGGGAAGCCAGTTGTGATAACATCCCTATCTGGATCTGGCTCATGAAACAATCTACAGTAAAATCTGCTGTCCAGAACCATAAACCAGTGAGCAATGCAATTATATGCAAGCAAGGCCTAATGCTGAGGAGCTGCACTCCAGTAACAGCTCTTATTTACCAACCAGCTGAGGCACTCAGGCCTTTTTACAGACCTAAGAAGAGTTTCTGTACAGTTGTCTTGGAATGGGACCTTGTTACCAAATTTCAGACACCCTTCCCACCCCCACAAGCAGTGCTGTCCATACACAGCAGAATGTTTTGAGCAGAATTTCCTAGTAGATGCTTCTGGTTAGTAACCAGACAATACCACAGAGTAATTTGCAAAAACATTCTGGAGAACAAGGAAGCCATTCAGGGTGAATGATGTGAATCACCAAGCTCACACCATCTCACATGACTACAGCAAGGACTGATTCCTGTTTTTAAAATCAAAAAATCCCCAAGCCTCTTCTCCTTTGAATCAACAGCTTCTAGGAATGGCTCAGAACAATTCTAGTCTGGAAAATGGCTGCTGCATGTGGAGGAATCCTCCCCTGGAAAAACGTTTGTAACTGCTGGCAATTGCACAGCTCCCAGGAAGAGCAGCCAAGCTCCACTTGCTTGCAGAGGTCTGAGGAGTTGTTCAGACCACAGGGTGAGTGATCACGGGAGGGTGGCATGACAACATTCCTGGGTGGGAAATATGACATTCAACTGGAAAAAGAAAATAATCCCAGCACTGTGAAAAGTCCCATTTACCTCTGAGCAGCCACAGTCGCAGCTGCATCCAAAGCAAACTGTCTCATCACACTTTCCTCCAGGTATTTCTGTTCCCACTTGGTCATGTCAGCTTCCAAGGCCAGGATCCTCTCCTCCTTCTCCCGCAGCAGCTCCATGAGCGCCGTGGCGTTGTACTCGGAGACATTGGCAGCCTGAGATGTGCCCTGACGCTGATCCCCAAGAGGGAAAAACCAAACCAAACAGAAAAAACAAAAACAGAAGTCTCAGGGTGCAGCTGTAAAGCTCAGGGTTGGCTGGTTTGCTTTTTGTCACTGGTTTGACACAAGAACCACCCCCCAGAGGGAAATGCTGTGGCTTTATGCTGTGTTGGGCAGACTAACAAGAAAATACCTGAGATGGAGAATACTCCTCCCAAGGCCTTTTTGCCATGTCCAAAGCCCCAAATATGCATCCCAGTGCTATCCAGGTGTCATGTGCACACCCCTTCCATAATGCCTGAAGTAACACAGACTGATTCCCAAGTGTTCAGCAAGGCACTGGCTAATATCATCCCTTCCAAAAAAAAATACACCCTAAATATTTTTAAAGCATTTGGTTATTAAATTTATATGATCAGTGTATAGCTGGTGATTGAAATACTTCAGTTCTAAAGTAAGATTATAGAAGGCAGGCAATGTTCCCTAGCAAAGTAAGGAAGCATGGAGGTTTGTTCAGATAATAGCTCAATGAATAAACATTCCAGTTTTATATGGAAGTCTCACATGGAATTAGCAAGATATTTGACTTGAAAAATAAAACAAATGGTTTAAAAGAATAGAAATTTGGCTATTTTATGCTGAGCTCAGAATTTTCAATCATGACAAGAAAGCAATTCTTTGTGTTGACTCAGGCTCAGTGTGAGGTTTAGAATACCTGATCTTCCAAAGGTGTGACAGAAATGTTTATCAAATGACTGTAACTCCTACTAAAACCAATGCAAAACCCCAAGATTTAAATTTCTATTCCCATGGAGAGATGGAAGTTAGGGGACAAAAGTAACCTGAAACTAAATGTGATTTAGAACACAGGCCTGCATCCTATTTGCAGTAAAAATCAGACACCTGACAGTTCACCTGTGTCTGACACAGGCTGAAATAAAACTAAAACTTCATGTCCAATTCATAACACACCTGCACAATCTACTTCTCATTCATTCTTTTCACTGAAAAAGTCTCATAATATAATTGCAATAAAGTCTATGTGAAACTCCCATCCATTTCCATCAACTGCATTTATAGGATTGGCTTTGATGGTTTAGTCTTGTGTGCTTTCTTAAATGCAAAAGGTTTTTGAAGGGCTTCTTTTCAGGCCAGTTGTTAATTAATTTTATATAAAATCCCAAACTGAGAAGAAGATTTTAAAATAATTTCAAATAATACAACCACGTTATTTAAAGAGAAACCAATATGAGGCTATTTCTGCATCTTGTCACAGGTTGGATCTCCTCTTGTTTCTTGCCTAAATCCTCTGGTTGCAACAGAATTAAATCAGGTAAAAGCAATACAATGGTCAGCAAATGCAGGACTCTAACTAGTGAAAAAGAAGTTTTTTTAAGAGCACAAGATGAAAAACCCCACTGCCTTTTCTCTTGTGCAATCCCACAGGGATGCTGGGGGCAGGGGGTACCTGCTGCATGCGCAGAGATTCCAGCTCCCTCTCCAGCCGCGTGCGCAGCCTGTGCTCCAGCTGCTCCCTCTTCTCACACGCTGCCTGCAGCTGGACCAGGGCCTGCTGCATCTTCTCCACCTTCTCAACATAGACCTGCTTCTTCTTCAGCTGAAACAAAGGAGGAAAAGGCAACACAGATCATGAGAATGAGTGAACTTCAGGTTTTGCCACCAGCCAGGAAGAAGATGTCCAGGTGATTTCCAGATCCTGAAGGGAGCCCACAAGAAAGATAGAGAGAGACTATTTACAAGAGCCTGGAGTGACAGGACACAGGGAATGGCTTCCCAGTGAAAAGAAGTCAGGTTTAGAGGGGATGTTGTGAAGAATTCTTCCCTGTGAGGGCTGTGAGGCCCCAGCACAGGGTGCCCAGAGAAGCTGTGGCTGCCCCTGGATCTCTGGCAGTGTCCGAGGCCAGGTTGGACACTGGGGCTGGGAGCAACCTGGGATAGGGGAAGGTGTCCCTATGGCAGAGGGCTGGAACTGGATGATCTTTAAAGTCCCTTCCAACCCAAACCATTCCACGATTCATGCCTGCTGCCAGTGGGCTCCTGCTCTGCACTGGACACTCAGGATGTTACAGCTCTGTCCCATCTCTGCTTTCCTGCTGGGTGTATTTGTCCTTTTTGTCCTCAGTGACCCCATGCTAACGATGGGGAAACAGAGGAAATTATCTGTTGCAAATGTCTGAGAGCAGCAATGGACTAGAAAAGGGCACCAGGGATTGGAATAGTGTTTGAGTAACTTGACACACGTTTCCAAGGTAACTGCAGCAGTGTTTAGAGCTGGTCCACAAGCTGGGAACACTCCCAGTGCAATACTGAAAATTGCTGGCAGCATTTGGACAAGATTAAGCAGAAACTGACTCAAAATTTGTAGGCTCCTATTGCAATCCCATCACAATAAAATTATAGGATCAAAGCACACACCAGCCATGGCCCAGGCTCTCCCCATGCCACGTTTATCCAGGTTTATCCCAGCAGTCTGGACATTCTTCTTGGCCTGAGAGGTCCTGCTCTGTTCCTGCCATTGCCCTTCCATCCTCCTCCATAGTGCACCCTGCAAACCAAGCTGCCACCCTGCCTCACAAGAAGCAACAAAAACTGCCACACTGAGCCTCCCAGCAATTGTTGTAGCAAGGTTAATCCACAGTTTAGGCAGAAAAAAAAAACAAACTAAAATATGGATTAAAATTTTAAAAAAGAATAAAACATACCCAGGGCCCAGCTCTATTCAAATATAGGAAATACTGCACACCTGTGGGCATTATTTTCTGTTAAGGAAAAAAAATAACAACTGCAATTAGCTGGCCCTGTGCAGCAAATCTGGGGCACTGCTTTTGTAGCTCTGATTGTCATAAACCCTGAAATACAAAAATAGCAGGAAGAAGGCAACTTTTCCCAACAGTCAGAGCCAAAGTCCTAGAGAAGCACCACAATGCAAAACACAGACTCCCTTATGTGAGTTCAAAGAGCTGCTCTGCAGCTTCATGGAAGCAAAGTCCATGGAGGGATATTAAAGACAAAAGGCACCACTTTTGGCTCAGGAAGTCCTTCTTGGAAGCGGGAAGTATTCTGGGAAAGTATCACTGCTTGTTGGCCTTGCTCTGACAGTGCTCCCTAGGAACCTGCTCTCTGTTTCAGCAGACACAGGGTACTTTGATCTGAACAACACAAGCTGCTCTTACATCCCACCTTTGTTCCAAAAAGGTCTCATCATGTGTTTCTTAAAACATTTTCCCTTCTCTCACTCCTGTTCCTTCAGGCAACGCGAAGAGCAGGGAGAGGAAAATCTCCAAGCACTATTAATCCCAGACACAGTATCCTTTTCTTCTCTCCATAAAGTCAGCAGGCATCTAATCTCACAGCATGAATGTTGCTGCCTTAGAGGATTTTCCCCAAACAAGAATTTTATAATAAAAGTTACAATAAACAGTAAACAACCCAGCCAAAGGACTTCCCACCAGTGCATGTACAGTAGAAAGGTATTTTTATTCTTTGATTGCTCAAGATTTCAAGCTTGTTAGGAATGGGAGGGATGAGAACATTTTAATATAGCTTAATATCCACTGCTGCCCTGCAGAAAATCAATAAATATGTTATACTTAATAAATTGTTTTATTCCATACCTTAGTGCTTGATAACACCAATTTAGGTTTCTCAGACTCCACTAAAGCGTGGATTAATGCAGTTTAGATTAACAGCAGCTCAAAGTAGCCAAAAGGGATAAACTATAGGCTCAGCAGCAGAACCCAGACATGGAGAGCACTCAGTGTCTTGGGTTTTGACCTGGACAAGAGTGAGGAACAACCTGATAAGCTCATCAGCAGTGAAGTATCATGCATCAAGCTGCAAAATAATCACTTCAAAACCAGCTCTCCTCCTTCTCTCTTCTTTACAAAAGAAATTAAGGATGAGGTGATGGACATTTGGTCTCTTCTTACCTACCACAAAGCATTTAAATTTCTGAGAAGTTTTTTTAACACACAGGCGAAATCCTGCAAAAAGCAGCCACCACCAACATTTTACAGCTCCACAATTAACAAACCTGAGTATGCATATGTGGATTAATGTTCTGGCCCACACTCAAAGAATACCAAGAGCCCAGCCAAAAAGCTGAATTAGGACACAGAAATTCCACTGAAACATTCACTTTGAACGTGCTCCCATCAGCCAAACCTGCAGGTGAGAAGTTGCAACACAAGTTGTTGCCCAACTTCCCAGCACTGCCTGCACACGCCTGACTCGGGCACCAGACCCAGCGTACAGGCACAGCTTGTTCAATGGCTTTGCAGAAAGACAACATTTTTTACTCCCTTCACAAGATGCACTTCATCTTCCAGCATCAGGGTGAATTAGGAATATTGGAAGATTGAGGGCTGGTGTGTGTATTCTTTTCAACAGCTTAAAACCAGAATTAATTCACGGATTCCTCAAATAATTCCCAGGTTTTTGGAAGCCAGGTGATCGGGGAGCTTTAAAGGCAGGGATGTGCTCCAGACAACCCAACTTTCCTAATGTCTTTTGTCAGAACTCTCCTTTATCTATAAGATAGTTTCATTTCATGGACTTGCTGCCCTCAGTTAAGTCACTGCATATTCTGGCACTCTCATTCATTTCCAGCTCTGCCACTCTGCTGCCACAAGTATTTGTGAGAAAAATTTACCCTTCTGTGAACCAGGATTCTCCAGAAGTGGTGGAAGGGAAATCTAAATTTATAAATTTTTGGTTTTTATCTCTCTGACTTGACCTGAACTCTCAATGTAAAGAGGATCAGGCACAATTCTTCCAAGCACAGAGGGATTTCATTACCAGAAATAGAGAGATCTTGTTTTCCTAAGACTGGAATTGGAAACAATTTCCTGAGTATTGCCAGGGTGCTGAAGATATAACTAAGATGGGGAAGAAGGAAAAAAGGCAGCATGCTGAGGCTTGTTCTTGGTCATTTGCCATGGATTCCCCACCCTCTCTCTTCCAGCAAGGAACCAAAACTGGCTGCTCAGTGCCAAGGGCCACAGCAGCATCTACCAGGGCAGAGATGGCATCAAAGGACGCAGGAATTCTCTCTTTTGCATCAGGCCTTGCAGTGAACACGTGCTCTAGATAAGAGTTCATTCCTGAAGCTTTACAAGGATGCAGTCACGCCCTTCAGTATGTAATTTTAAGTAAATTTGACAAGATAGGGATTTTCCTTTTGATGGTAGAGCATTTAACTAAGAAGCAAGCTCATGTTCACATCATGTATCGTAACTGCTTTGCCTCTGAGGGTGCTCTGAAAATGCAGAACATTTTGCTAATGAGAATATCTTCATTATAACACCTATTTAGGATGGAAGGTCTCACATAACCTCAGTGCATGTCTGGAAGCACAGCACAGCACTGCAGGATGACTGAATCCATTCCCAGCATTTCCTACAGCACAATTTTAATAATGTCCTTATTGTCTCCAGGTCAATTCCTGACTGCTTTGGAAAATGTCCTAACCAAGCATCAGAGGTCAGGCTGTAACTTTATCAACAAAATTTTCTAACTAAACCAATGTAAATAGGAGCAATCACTCTCCAGTTGCCATTCACTACAAACTCTACGTAAATTCTGCAACAGGACTGAGGACAAGAAAAATAAAGATGACCAGGACTGGCCTGGGCTCTGCAGAAATCCAGTGCACAAAGAACAAAGCAATGCAGGGAATAGCCCTGAAAGATTCCCTGGCCGCCTGATTAGGTATTTCCATCCTAATTTAATTTCCCCCTTCCCTTGGCATGCCCTTGCATGGTCTAAAATCAGTGGCCAAAGACAAAAGTTTTCCTCTCAGAAAGAGGGGTATTTGATTATTACTACAAGTGCCCAGCAGAAAGGAGGTTAACATCCTAAAAGCCAAACAAATCCTGCTCCTCCATTTATTCAGGCTTGGACAAGGCATGCAATGCCTTTCAGGGATCCCAGGTCCTTGCAGGAGGAAGGCTCTGAGGAGGGCATGGAGGTTTCATGGAAAGGGAGCAGGGAATGAGGAATTTTCAGTCAGGTCACCAGGCACAAGGGAGGCTCTAACATCCTCCAACTGCAGCTGCCTGTGCAGGACAAACACAGCCCTGGACACAGCAGGTGAGGGGGAAGGATCTTCTCTTTGGAAAGAGATTCATTGCTTCCAGATGCGTTACTCAGCAAAGATTTTTTTTTTTTCCCCCTGGGGAAGAAGAGAAGACTTCCTGCAATGATTCAGAATGCTCCCAGGCATTTTGTCAAACCCAGCCATTACCCTCTTCATCTCGGACAGCTCCTATTTCAGCAAATTGGTAACACTCGTCAGCATCTGCTTGTCTCCCACCCACTATTTCTGATGTCTTCAAAGTCCTTTGTTTAATATATTCAGGGTGTTTTCATAACATTCTGGGTTTATCCTAAAGCTGAATCCACTCAGATGCAGCTGAAAATGTGTTTCCCCACAAGAATGTGCCTGCTATGGCAGAAATGTAGTAAAAAAAAAAAAAAAAGGAGAAAAAAAGAGACAGCGAGCACGTTTAAATCACCTCGCCCTCTTGCAGTTGGAATATATTCTTCTAGGATGCCTTTGAACCCTCAGTTTGTTTGAATTTGGGCCCAACAAGGCGCCAGTGGCCTCAGCAAGAATTCCTGCTGAAACAATTTGGTAACACTATCCCCTTGCTAGGGAACAGCGTTTGTGGCATGGGAATGTCACAGTCGTCGCCCCGCTTGTTTGTGTTAAAATAAAGTTCTAACTCTCCAAGCCACCTCTGGAAAATCACTAACAGGCAGAATATGTGAGACAGTGACATGGCAATAAAAAAGCAGTCCTGTCACAAGAATGCAGCTCATTAGAGGGAACCAGTTACAGGGAGGTTTCTCTCCTCTGCACCCAATCCATCCAGGAGTGACAAGCCATCCAAAAAGTGTCCCTTTTAGAAGCAGCTCTTTCCTGAAAGGAATATTATGTAGCTCTCAGAGTCTATGTGAAACAAAGCTGTTGAGACCAGGAGTATCTTTTTATAGACCCAGGGAAGTGACTGGAAAAAACCAGACCAGCTCTCCTTTGGGTCTCCTCCATACAAGCCAGGGCTCTGTTCTGGAAGTATCTCAGGCACAGCATAAAAAGTACAATAGATGTCATTGGGAAATGCATTTTCCCATTTCCCCCCGGACAGAACCCTCAGTGTTATCAAGAAATAGAGCTTTTTTTCTCTCCACAATAGCACAGTGGGAAATGAACACAGTATCTCAGCTGATATCTGCTCTGTGTGGAATTCTGATGGCTGAAGGATCTTAGAACTTCTAAACACAAGCATTTTTAGAAAAAGCTTTTCATTTAAACTTGTCCCCTGCCTCAGCCCCCAGTTTCCACCCATTACAGAGGTCGTCTGTCTCCTCTTCCCACTGCAAGGTGTGTGTGTGAGGATGACAAAGAGCAGGTATTTTTATCTTCCTGGTGGTTGTCACTATTCTTCCTTGAGGCACTCAGTAAAAAAGTGGTTTGTAAAGCAGTGGAGCAAAGGAGTACAAGTCACACTGTTATAAAAAATCCACAAACTTTCCTTAAGTTGCAGTGTGGTCTTCCACGGTATGAATTAAACAGGGTAAGCAGAAATGACCAAGTCTGACCAAAAAAAAGGGTAAAACCAGTAGCACTTGTAGCCTCTGCACTCAGCAGTTGTGGTCAGATGAAGTACTGGGCATCAAACTCCCACCTGCACCATTCCAAGTCTGGTAAGGACTGGCAGTCAGTCAGCATTTACTCCGTGTCAGCTGGGCCAGGATGGTCCTTTCTGCAAACCCAGCAGGTCTGGCCCTGGCCCAGAGCAAAGCCCAGCCTAGCTGGGCTCCATGTGCTGCAGGCTCCTCAGGTGTATGTGAGCAGGTGTGTTTAAACTGTGTGTGTGACCAGCCACAACCCACCTGGCACCCTCACAGCACCCCATGCTCCAAAATGACACTTTTTCATTGCTTTAGCTCCAAATATTATTATCACTAACTGCTTCTGACTGTGATGTACATTTTTAAGCCAACATATGTTTTACCTCAAATATGTTCAATTTATGTCAAATGTATTACATGTAACGAAAATAATCTGAAGTTTTGATTTTAGAAACCACAGACCAACACTTCACTAGAAGCAATTTTAGTAAGCTGCTGATTTATGCAAAACTGTGGAACATTTACTAAAGGGAAGAACAAAAATAGAGAAGTGAAAATAGGGGTTAATAACCGTGTATCTTTATGGAGAGTAGAGAAGTAGTAAAGTTTAAATATTATATATAAAACATGATATATAAATTCTGTTTGTGGACATATTTAAGTTTGTTTTAAATATTTATGATCACTCACCCCATTTTGCACTTTGCAGAAATAAACCCCACACTATCCAAAACTGTAATGGCAGCTTGTTCTAAATTTGAAGAGCCATTTCACCCCTGCTAACAGGGGAAGCATTCTGTGAATATCTACTTTTGCTTCCACCTGCTTCACACTGTACTTCAGTAGCTCCAAGATCATTCCTTTCTCCATCACATTTGCATCCCTTCATCTCTCCTTTCACTCTCTTGGATACTGAAATCCAGTATATATAAAAATCCTCAAAGCTCCACAGGTGTAGACAAGTGGCTACATTTTACATTTTACAGATGGGTGGCAATTCAAGCAAAGGATTTTGAAAAGAATCTAAAGCTCCAATTCCAATTCAACATTTAAATTCAGTTACAGAAATATATGGCTCTTCCTAGAATATAAATATTCTTTTTATAGAGGATTTGGTGTGTACAAGGAAGGGTTACCCTGCTTAATAGGAAGTCAAAATGGAAAAGGGGGTAAAAAAAAGCTCAAAACTTATATTACAGGAGGCAGCAACTGAAATATGCATCCCCCCCTCAGGCCCTGGCCAGAGTAGCTGCCAAACCTGAGCCTAAAAAACTCCACCCTCTTCAGAAGGACCAGTTTGGAAATTCCTGACACTTACAGGGACTGTTCACTCAGATTAACCTGGCAGGAATAAAGAAAGAATCCACAAATTGTTCATATATCTTGGCCAGTGAATGCCACCAACTCAGAGTGGTATTCTCAGCCCCTTCTAAAAGCACCCTGAGCTCTGAGCAGCTCCTTGGCCGCCTTTCGACTCCTTTTTGGAGTTACCAAACAGTCTGGGGATTTGAGAACTTTCCACAATTCAACACTAATGAGGCAACAAATGCGTTATAATCCTAAGTATTTCATTAAAAAGTGATTTGGGAGACCTGCAGAAATGACTCTTTACCATTTGTTTCCCCGTATTCCCTCTCATCTCTAGGAAAAAGCAGAGTTAATTCCTGCTCCCTCGCTGAGACGCTTCCATATTTATCTACAGCAGGAAGGGTGGCACTTCCTGCACATCCTGGGATTCGAGCAAAGGTTGGATGCATGTGACCACAGGCCCTCTTGCAGATCATTCCACTCTGTATCAGTCTAGGAGTGTTTTTTAAGCTATCATGCAATTTAGCCCAGCCTTACTTACCTATTTCACTATTCTACCTAGGCAGAAATACTTTGCCATAGCACTGAACCCAATTATTCTTGTAACACAAGAGCAGTCTTTTGAAAATAAAACATACAATTATTATTACTCCTCAGGGCTTCAACTTTACTGTGAGTGAGCCAAAATCAGTGCCTACACAGAGGTTCAACCCAGCCAAGTGCTGTGTGTGCTGGCCCAGATGATCATAGCACCTCATGCACACTGACTCCAAGCATCTTCCAGGGAAAGCACAAGGATGTCCCGTGTACCTGGAGTTAGTGACACATCAGAGTTTTAAATAAGGTGCTGTAATTTGAGTGAAAGCCAAAGAGCTCCAATATATTGCAGAACCGATGACAGAACAGCTTCAGAGCCAAAGAGAGCCATGTCACATGTAAATTACCCTGTAACCCAATGCTCCCTGTCCCCTGAGTGAGTGCAAGTCAACCATGCCAGGCTGAAAGAGGTTATGACAGCAGGTAAACCCACAACAACATCCTGAAGGAGCAGAGCAGATCCAGGGGAGAGCTACAGGGCTTGGGAAGGCTTCCACCAAGAGATTAAAGGAAGGGCAAAAATTAAGGACACGAGGGAGAGACCCCAGGAAGGTTCAGGGGAAGGGCTACTGAGGCAAATCCAGAGCTCAGACAAGAGCCACCTAAAACTCAATAAGCAGCTACACCTGTAGCTGGGAGAGCAGAATGTTCACTTTGTATTTGATCATTCCTCCTTTGCTGGCACAGTGGGATCCTGAAGGGAGAGAGAACTGAAAGCAGACAAGGGGAGGAGGGCTTGAGGAATGTCTCTGAAGGCAGCAAAATTCAGGTGGACATAAGCACAGTGCCCAGCTGAGGGTGACACTGAGTGCTGGCAGCCAGGGAGATGGCAGGATTGGAGAACAAATCTGCAGTGAGGAAGTGTGCTTGGTCAGGAGATTTCCTCCCGAGACTCTCCATGGAGGAAGAGTAGGAGTAAAGGAAGCAGAGGCTGGAGTGGGAAATGGGGCCTTTGAGAGGAGAGCAGTAGGAGGGAGGGAAGGACGGACACCGTGACGCAGAAGGGCACAGAGGTGAGAGTTGTGAGTGGCAGGGACAAGGCTACAAAAGGAACTGCTGTGAAAGCTGCCCAGCTAAGCAGCTCAGATGCATTATCCCCTCTTGGGAGGAAAGGGAGAGAAAACAACTAAGGTCATGCCCAGCTTATTACAAATGCTGGGCACATACTGCATATGATCTGCACTGTCCCCACACCTGGCAAGGGGACAAGCTGCATTCATCTGATATTACTTGAAAGTCCATCCAGATCTGAATTTCTGCCGAGTTCAGGAGGTTTCCAGGCCTGAGATTTCACTTCCAGCCCACTTTTACAAATTGAAACAAAAAGAAAACAAAATATGACTGCTTGGACAAAAGCACTTTCAAGGAAATACAGATTTCTGGCTTATCTGTTTAGCTAGTCAACCCAAAGCTAAGCCGATAGAAACAGCTTTGAAGAAAGCAGATTTCCTTAGAACTTCCACAAGACAAACTCATTCTCGCAGTCACTTTTGCTGGAACACAAGCTGCCCTGATTCCCCTCTCCCAGCATCCTTACCTCCTCCTCCAGTTTCACCACCTTGGCCTGAGCATTGTTCAAGGCCTGGTCTCGGATCTCGATGTGTCTCCGCTGGTCCTCGTTAGTGGAGCGTGCAGCAGCCAGCTCTATTTCCAATTTCTCTTTTTCCCTCTGTGTTTCCTTGTCTGTGGATAAAAAAGTGATAGATATCAATGCACAGCACTTGTCCCTGCCCAGTTTTCAGGAGTCTTTCACTCCAGGGGTGAAGGAAAGATTGCACTGGGTCTCTCACAAGAGAGAGAATGCAAATCTAGTGCTAAGAGGGAAAATAAAAGGACATGGCTTTCAAGGAAGAGAAGGACCTGTAACCCTGAAAAACAAGTATGGTACCTTCAAGCAACACTGTGCCACAGATAGTGAGAAGGAACAGAAGGTGCATCACTCAGTACAGTTACTCAGGTAATTTGCTGTGATTATGCAGATGGTTAGTGAAACTTGGCACCTCTTCACCTCCAAGCTTTCAGCAGTGGAAAACTAACTGAGAAATTTTAATATTGCAGGCTGGGGAGAGAGATGGCAGACTTGTGTGCCTGAAAAACTTGTGTTCCTTTTTGCCACACTGACCTCCCAAACTGAAAGGCTGATCTGTCCCTCCTCAGAGGAACCCCCAGCAATACCTTCAGAGGAGTCAAAAAACAAGTCAGCAATGAGAATTCCTCAGTGTTCCCCTACTGCCAGTAAAAATGACTCCCTGGGCCAGAAGTGAGGCACATACATCTGTTCTGCCATTGCTCAGAGCAGACCTGCCACTCCAAACACAGCAACTCATCCTTTTCTGCTGCTCTCCAGGAAGAGCTGGACGGTGTTGAAGCAGCAATGCTGAGTTGCAGGAACAGGGCACTGCCTTCATAAAAAAAAATAGATAGGATAAAAATAATTTGAGACTGGAGAAATTATCACACAGGGGTGTAAGGCAAAGCCACAACACAGAGCTGATGTCCTCTGTGTGTGTTGCCATTCCCAGCTCAAGCCAACCAGCTCCAAAGATAACATTAACCCACTCTCTGGATACACAACCACAGAATACTCCCTGGAGTGATCTACACCCAGCACTGATGACACCAGAGAAACTGCATTCCAGAAACCAATATCCCACGACAAAGGAATGAGGACAAGGAGTGGAAGGCTTGAAAAACAGGAACGAGGTGCTGGGTGTTAGGACAGAACTGCATATGGACTACTAGGGCCCATTTGTGCAAGCATGTGCATAACTATATTTACAGGACCACAATTACTCCCTTTCTTCTGCCAGCAAAAAGCCAGGAGCAAAGCTTTAGCAACACAAGAATAGCTGAAGATTCCTTTCTGCCAGGGAATCAACGCAGCCCACACACAGGTTGCAAAACAAACCTGTCCACCAACAGCACCCAGAGCTCTGCAGAGCAAACCCTGAGTGCAGCTCAGAGCCAGCCCGGGACATAAGGACAAATGTCATCACCTGCTTATTTCTTTCCCCCATCTTTTCTCAGCATTTCTCCTCCACCCAGGAATGAATTGCTGACAGTGTGAGCACACTAAACTGTACTGCAGAGACTGAGCTGCAATGAGACAGGGTGGCATTATGCCAGCAGGTATCAGTCAGTGCTACCAGGCTGTTTGTTAATCTGGAAATGTTTGCAGAGAGGCTTTTGCAGGTTTTATTGCAGACTTTTCCCCACATGAGAACTGCTTCACTTGATGAATGCCTGCAGCACCCCCAGAAATGCTGGGACCTGTGAAATGCAGTGGCTTCCATGTTCATCCAAAAGGAGAGGCCCCACAGCTTTGACCTTCCCACCTTTCTGGGTGCAGCTATGAACCTCAGTGTCCACCCAACAGAAGGAGGGACTAAACTCTCAGAATTCCCACTACCACCAGGAGTTTGCCATTTGCTTGCAATGCAAACCACAAGGAATAAGCTAAATATGTCACAAGAGAGGGACACCAGCATCTGTCAGAGCAGCTGCAGTGTCTATTACAGCACAGAAAAACTCCGTTTTGCAATTTTATTGCACTACCTTTTTATATAACAATTGGAGAAAAGTGAGCATTGTCAGAAGGGTGGAGCACACTGTGGGATGAGAGGAAAGTTGGCCCGGCGCCGTCAGCCTCAAGACATTTCAGAACAAAGGAAAAGCAGCATTTCACACCCGTCATTTTGGTTTGCCTTGTGATAAATCCACTGCTGTGGACAGAATTCCTGTCCCTCACCCAGCCCAGCAGACTACAGGAGTGTTCATCCCCTTTATTTCTGCTGAACAGGATAGAGCAGTGGCAAATTAAAGAGGAAGGAGATAGGAGACCTACCAGGCTCCTCTCCCACTGGCCTTAACTCATGCCAGGACTCCTGTCAGCCTGGGAAGGTTTAATTTCAAAGCTTTCAAGGAATAAAATAGGTGGATAAAATATCATGTAAATTATGGGATAAACACTAATTTTACAGTTTAACTGCAAATTACCTTTGCTCCAAAATCTCAAATAAATCCCATCAGATAAACTTTACATACTGACAGAAAAGGAACTCTTGAATCCCTCCTCCTTTCTCCACTGCCAGTTTTGGACTGCCACTGCCCTGATTTCTGTGCTGATAATTAACCTGCTGCACTGTCCTCCTTCCCAGGGTGACTGGAGCTTTCCACTGACCCACAATGGCTGTGGTACTCACTTTGTGCAAAGAGCTGAGAGATGGTTTTCCGATTGTCTTCAGATCCCTCAAACTCCTTCTCTGCCAGTTGCTTGTTGGCTGTCTCCATGCGTTCTGCAAAAATGTTCAATAGAAGCAAACTAAAGAATTAAAAACTTTCAAGCACTAAGTTACATCTGCTCAGGGCACTCCTGATGCTGGGGGAATGGATCTCCTAATTCTACAGCCTATCAGAAGTTGGCACTCACTTTTAAAATGCTTCTAATTACGTCCTTAAGGAGATACACTCAATGAGACAAAAGAGGTTAAAGTTCCAAAGAAATTATTTTAAACATTTATAACAGAGAAGTTTATTTTTTTCAATTTATACCTTTATTTTTTCCACACAAATAAATCTCACCATGCAACTAAAAGATTCTCTTCTAATTCTCCATTCATCTTAAGAGAAGATTAAATCACTGTTGTCCAATTACCTGACTGGAGGGAATAGTGTAAAACCCTAAAAACAGCTTAACAGTTCTGCTGCTGCAAGCTGCTAGAAGTTTGTATCAGGCTGTGAGAATTAGAATGAAATGTTTATGCTGTATTTTATTATGAATAAGATTATTTAATGAACTGGGAAATGTATGGCTTTACTTCCTAGATGCAAAACAATTTCTGGGAGTCTCAGTAAGAGACACGAGGCAGTGAGAGCTGACAACATGCAGGACAATCAGAAGGCTTTCTTAAAAAAAATTAAACTTGTAGTTTAAACAACTGTTTGTGCACCTTCAAAAATCTCAAACTGCAGATGTTTTCCAGCTTCCAAACTAATGCTTAAACTTTTAGCCCTGGTGAGGTCAAATACCACTCAACACCACTCTGCTGCCAGCCGTGGTGCTGTCTCAGCCTCTTAGCAAGAACCAGACACTAATAACATCTCACTCTGGAAAAGGAAGGGAGATCCAAAAAACCAGATGCCCACAGTGATAAGGAATGACAAGACCTTCAGGAAGAACAGACACTCTGCAGTTTGTATGTCAGTGCAAAAAGGTCACTGGACAGGAAATCAAGTGAACGTGCCTGGTGTGGGATTAGGCAGTCAGCAAAACCTCTTTCCATTTGTGTAAACTGAACAAATTGTACAAATTGTCTCTAGGATATAAGACATGAGAGAATTCCAGGCTTGCATCTGGTTTATGGTATTTGGCTTATCACATGTTTCTTGTCAATGAGAAACAGGCTGGAAATGAAAGACTACAGCCCTCTCCTAAACCTGTCTTTTCCATTCTCCCATCAAGTGCTTAAAATCTCAGACTACTGAATGCACCTGAGTATCCCATCATATTCCAGCCATGTCAGACACTGAATTCTGCAGCAAAACTCTGTCCCGCCAAGTAAGCATAACAATAAAACCCCCCAGCATTGAAGAACAGAAGTTTTGCTTCATTTACCTCTTAGATCCCTGTTGAAATCATGAAGCCTACGAATTTCTCCTTCCAGTTTGTTTCTCATGGCCTTTTCCAGGGCATCCCGCTTAGAGGATGATTTCTCCAGGTTTTTGTACGCCTCTGAAACTTGCTGAATTTCTGTTTCCAGCTGCAGTGGAAGTGAAAATAAGCACTTAACTATTTTTCACTAACAAATTTCATTCAGTCTCAGACAGGAGATTACTTTGTCTCAGGTGTTCTTTATTGAGGGAAACCTACACTTACAGACTAAATAAAAGAAAGTTTCAGGTCTGTGATGGATCCCTCTGTAGAAAGAGTATCAGTGGCTGAATAATTTTGCAATAAAATATGCTTTATCCTTCCTTTTAGCCTTCAGTGTAAAGCTTCTCTGACCATCCAGAGCAGGAGACTGACTCCTAACTCTCCTTGCTGGGCACAGTTTGCTAGAGAAGTGTGGATCAACACCACAGCAAATCCCATCAGCACTGTCTACAGCAAGTGATCAACAGGGAGGTGGAGGGAAGTACATTTGTATTCTTCTGTCATTATCAGGAAGCTGTCAAACAATTCTCTCAAGTATTTCCTGGCCAGAAACCTTCCAAAAAATACAACAAAAGGAATATATGTCCCTGGTAAGAGGTAGCATTAAAATACCTCCACACATGCACCTTAGTGATCAGTCTCACTGGGGTATTTTCTATTAGTTGTTTTAGCATCATTTACTCTGCTTGTTCCATAAAGCCAAAGGTGGCAAATAGCTGGGTCCAAATCAAGACATTAAGTTTTCATGGAAATTGTGTGGTGTTGATAGAGGGACAAAAGGAGTGTCAGTCCCAGTCCTGAGGTCCAAATGTCTTCAGTGTAGCAATAGCAGCACTACTTGCCTTGCACACTGTGTTGCCAGCCAGTTTTGTAGCAGCGTCCCCTGTGCCTCCTTGAGTGACTGTGGTCTCGTGTCATCCCTAACAGGCCCTTCCTACAGCTCTAGAGTCTTTTTGGGAAAATTAAACCTGCTGCTATCCTGGGCAAGCTCTAAGCTAACCAAGCAAGCCAAGCAGTCAGCTTCTTCAGCAGCTGAGGAGGATGTGCTTTTGAGCACAGTCAATGAACTGCTGGCAGAAAACTGAAGGCTTTAATTCCATCTTCTGCCAAAGTTAAGCTGATGCCCAAAGGCACAGGACACAGACTAATCAATCTGCATACAAAACACTCTAAAGTACATCATCAATCCTTTCAGGAAGGCATCCAACAGTTGCAGATTAAATGATTCAGTTATGGACTAGACCAGAGACAGGAGAGTGCCTGAATTCCAAAACCACCCACCTTCTGCAGCCGGGCCACTTTCTCATAGCACCCATCCAGCTCCTGTCGTAGGGAGCGGTTCTCCTCCGACAGGATTTCCACCATTTGCTGAGCCCTGGAAACGATGGCAAAAGGATCCACTTGCATCTGCTGATAGGGGGAAGGGATCTGCTGGGCCCGGGGCATCACGGAGTAGGAGTCGCCCTGCTGCTGCTGCGGGCCCAGGAAGGGCTGGCATAGTCGGTACAGATCTCCCTGATGGACTGGGTTGGACAAGAAAGGCTGCTGGGTCCGTGGCAGAATGCCAGGATCTGCCTGGCTGGGAGTCAGAGGTTGCTGGTGCTGGGAAGGGGACAGCCTGGAGGGTGGTGGAGACTGGAGCAAAGTCAAAGATCCCAGCGATGTCAAGGAAGAAGTTGGGCTGTGGTGGTGAGGTGGTCTCTGTTGTAACTGCAGCTGCACATCTGGGTTCTGCCTGGAAAACAGAGAGCAGAGGCTCCATCACAGTCATGCAGAGGAGGGGGCACAAACCCGGGGATGAGGTGTGCAGTTCCTGTGCACAGGTCTTCCCACACAAAAGGCTCAAGTGAAGCTTTTTTCAGTTTTTAAGTCTGTTTTAAAAATCTTTAGCAGAAAATATATTCTAAAGGCACCAAGGTGTGTCCTCTTGAGACTGTTTTTATAGAAACACTAAGAGAAAGTGCATCAACAACTACTGGCCAAAATTATATATTCATAACTTTTCTCCACACTTCGTGGATAAAACTGCTCAACTAAGGACTGCTAGGGACAGGCTCTTTTGTTCTGGCCTTAAATGTGCCATCTGTCATCGAGAAAACAACGAATTTTCTTCTAAAAGCCAGGAGACAGAGTTAAAAGCATTGGCTAAGCCTGATGCTAGTATTCCAGCACCACCGATCTGAGCTTTCTGAAATATCAACCACCAAGCTGCAGCCTGGATCAATGAGAAAATTAAAGGATCTGAAAACCAACCCAAGAATCAGAAGCAGCGTTTTCATTCCAACCTGCCCTGTCCTATGCAGTAGGTGTGTTTACTGCTCCTAACCTCTGCAGGCTACCAAAGACACATCTAACAATCAATAACATGCCTGAGTCCATCACAGAACTAACTCCAATCTACAACCTCTCACTTTTCCCAGGCTCTGGAGATCCCCAGCTCAACTCCTGCTGCATTAGCCAAGTAAGAAGTCTCTCTGAGAAGACTGTGTGGATTTATCATGCTTGGATGGCCTCAGGAGGCAGGATTTGCTTTCTCCTCCAAAAACATTCAACCTTTCACTTCTCTGGATGTTCTTTATTCTAACAGTTGAAGTTCCTCCCTCTCCACACTGCAGCCAGTCTCTTCCTGAGCACGGAGCTCAGCCCAGAGCAGACCCAGCCTGGCAGCTCAGCATGTCCTGAAACGCTCCTGCTGCTTGGACAGAATTTCCCACCCTTTGGGATGCAGCTCAACCCTGCAGCTGGAAAAGCATACTCTTGTTGTTCCACCTGGCCAGAGCTGCTACAGAATACCCGCCCCCCCAGCTGCCTGGGCTCCCAGGAGGGACTCTGGACTCCTGCCCTGCAGAGGATGGACAGGGCAGCTCACAGCATTCTCACCACACCAAGAGCCTCGGAGGGACTGACAGCAATGAGCAGGAAGCTGAGCTGGGAACTAAAGGGTTACACAACAGGCTTCTCAGCCAAGTGCAAACACACAGTATCATCCTTCCTGTTCTCCAAGAAAGAAGGAACCACTCCTCATACCTATCACTCACATCTGGGCATTACTCACATCTGGCAGCAGAGCAGCAGAGCTCAGCAGCTCTCAGCCCAGCACAGGGTTCCCTGTTCAGCATCATGCCCCTCATGTCTCACTGTCCTGCTTCCCAGCAGAGAAGGGGCATGGAAACCTCCAAGCTCCCGCTCTAATTCCCTCACGGGGAAACAAATTAGCCTTTGTTGACTAAGAGAAAACAAAGAGCTGGTGCTCTAGCTACTGTTTCTCTCCTTCTCACATTCAGGTGACTGTGGGCCCTGCCAGCAGCATCATTTCAGGAGCTCTGTTTCCCCAGAAATTATCATTTGCAGCCTGAGGATTTCAGGGGTCATGCAAAAGAGTGATGTGCAATTAATTTCCTCAGGAATGTTCAGTTTAGAAGCAGCAATTTGGTTCTTCCCCTCCCAGGGGGGCAGCTCTACTTATTGTTGCATTGATTTCATTAACTTTATTTGCCAGTTCTCATAATGAAGAATGAGGCAAAACCAACACAGGTTGGTCAAGGTCACCTGCTTTGTCTCAGGTGGTTTCCAGCTGCTTTCTTAGCTCACCCAGTTGTGTGCAGAGTTAAAACTTTGCATCCTCACAAACCCCTCATCTCCCTGAGTTTATTCTTTACCTACCACCATAGCTCTGCTTTGATGCTATAATCAATTAGGGAATAACCTTGCTGTGACATTTCATCTGTGATGACCTCCAGAGTTAGATCAAAAAGAAATACCAATGTCAGTTTGCCTCATGGATGCAAAAACCCAATTTTCAACCTACAAAACACTCTCTTCCAGTCTGAAAACAACCTGGAGCAGTTACTCAGAGAGGCTGGTCTCAGTGAGTTAATCTTATAAACCTAATGAGGATGATTTAGATGTCAAAGTTAACAATTTGAGCTATTGACTAAAAATATCTTGTTATTCTGTCAACAGAGAGCCAGTGGCAGAACCTTGCCATCCTGAGCACTCATGAAAGGAACAAAATGATGGCCAGAGAAGCACAACAGCAGCACTTTAATTCTGAAGGGACAGTCCAACTGCTGTGCCTTGTACTGACCCTTTTTTTAAAAAAACCTATTGTAAAGAACAACTCTAGGAAATCATGGCCGAGTATTTCTAAACAGGATACATTTCCAAGAAATTCCAGCATCTTGGCACTCACATCCAGAGCCTCTCATAATCTTGAAATTACAGCAATCTTTCAAGCTCAAGCTAGAACATGAGCTTGGAGACTCTACTTCTGTGGCATTACCAACAGCATTAGGGCTTCCAAAATGTCACATATGCATTTATATTCCCAGCAGAACGGGACAGCACAGCTGGGTTAATACATCCTACCTTTGAAAAAAAGATATTTAAAACTCCTAGTAAGCTCACAGTGACACCAGCTTTTTTAAGATCTTGCATGCAAACTTTTACATACACATTCAAAGAAGTTTTTGGCATCCCCCCTATTTAAAATTTTGTCTTATAAAATACTTACATACATTTTGTGGGTAGAAAATGCCTGGCTCTGAGATTTCTTTATATTAACAAGATAATAGAAGAATTTATTTCTCTGGTAAAGCAATTTTGGGCTGAGAGAGTCAGAAAGCTGAATGAACACAATTTGGGTTTTTCAAGATTTTTAAGCTACACTGCAAAATGGAAAGGTAAAAATGACTATTGGTGTCACCTAACAGTATTGCTGATAACATGGAAGTAGAAAATTCCCTGCATGAGAGAATGAGTCCTCAGGTAACCCCGCAATAGTAATCAAAATTTTATCTGAGCCAACCACTTCAGAAAAAATGTAGACTCTCAAAACACATATACAACAAAATTACACAATCTCCTTCCATTTGCCTGAGCATCACAGAGACCTGAATAAACCAAATGCAGGAAAAAAAAGCCACCTCAGAGCAATTATCCCCACAAGTGTTTGGGTTTGAAAGCACAACTTTAAGGGCCACTTCTCTGTGCACCACACAGGAATCTCTGCTCCCCTGAGCCCCTGGCATGGATGGGAGGAACGCTCCACGCAGGCCAAGTACAAACCTGGATTTATGGCTCTGCAGCTACAAGGGTCACCTCAGCTTTTGAGGCAGGAAGACAGAGACAGGGAGGAGTAAAGGCAGCTCTGCAGCCATCAGGGGTGCTCAGGCTGCCAGGACAGAGGGTCACACACAAGGTCTGTGGGCAGAGCAACACAGCAGGGAGGGCAGAAGAATGAAGGGATCAGGAAAGGTCTCTGACTTGTTAAGGGTTTTTTTTTTTTAATGCCTTCCCAGCTTCTCCTGCCTGTTTCAAGTGCAAGAAGCTCCAGTTCCCCTCTCTTGCCCAGCCCTTCTGCACAAACCAGGAAATGCTGACTGCGGGAGGGAGCAGGCTCCACTCCATTACACAGCCAAGATCAAACCGAGGCATTTTTGTTCTGCTGCCCAGTCATACCTGATTAGCCCCCACTTTGATGCTGCTCTGGGGAACGAAGTGCACAGAGTGATTTACTAATTATTGGACAAATTCTGCAGACCTCCCTCTCAAAATCTTTCTGTGAAGTCAGTGGGATTAATCACCACAGCAGGAGCTCAGTCGCTTGGGCTCCAGACAGAGGATGGCGCTTGAATCAGAGAGACAAGGAGCTTCTCTGTACCCAAAACCGCATCACACAGGAGCTTCCTCTGTACCCAAAACTGCATCAGACAGGATCTTCCTCCGCATCCAAAAATGCATCACGCAGGGGACTCCTCTGCACCAAAACTGCTCCAGCTCTCACTGTGCTGCCACAGGAGACCTTGCAGCCCACAGGACACGGAGCCCAAGGCACCCGTGCTCTGCTCCTAGACTGGAGGTTTGTTTCCATCACAAATGCTCAAGTGCAGTTGAGGTATTAGGGAGGACTCTGGAGCTCCACATGGAGCCGGCCCTCTTCTAAACTTTCTTTTAAAATTCCCAAATAACAGCAGAGATGCCTCCGGCATGCCCGGTATTTACATTAAACCAACATCATTACCAACATCCACTGTTCCCAAACTTGCACCGCCCAGGAGCAGGTGAGGCAAACTGTTTGCAGACTGGTTTAAACTTACCACACAGCCCATTCCTTTCCCAGACTGGGGAGGGTTGAAGCATGAGAATGCTGTGAATTCCCCAATGTTTATCTTGCTCAACGAGTTTTATTTAACCGCATCATTAGGTCACCCTCAAATTCCCCCGAACAATGAGGGGAAAAACCCGCAGAAAAGGGTGTGGCTTCGGGAGCACAGAGAAGGGGCTTTGTTTCCTTGACGCACAGTTCAAAAAATGCACACATTTCCCAATCCGAATGAATCCCGATAAACGCTGCGAGGCTGCCGTGGTGCAGGAAAACTGGACACTGCAAGGACACTCCTGGTGCAAGGCAAAGGCTCTCCCTGGAGCTGTTTGCCTTTAAAATCCCCCCACACCATCACCCAGCTGCACCTTTAGCAACATAGAAGGTTTCTTGTCTAAGTGACAGTTTCTCTTAAAGCGTGTGGCAGAGGGAGGGAAATGGAGGACTCGCTCCCTTCCTTTGCTAGGCTGCTCTGTAATTTATGGATTAGTCTTGCAATTGTTCCACTGCTCCAGCGTTTGCTTGCAAAGGAAACCTCTCCTCTGTGCAGCGATTTAGGTTAAAAAGTAACCTCATTAGATTCCCAGTGCTTTGAAGACAAATTTCAGTTGCTTCCCCTACTGGAAACCTTGCCAGCTGAACCTTTCTCCTCCCCCTCCTTCCCCCCACCATGTTCTTTCAAAGCAGCCAGGATCCATCCAATACAGACAAAAATCACCCTGTCTAGAGGAGCTGACTGCTGGCGTGTTTTCAAATACCTCTCCCTTAAACAGCAAGCAGGCTACATCTCACTGCATATAATATTATGAGTATTTCTGATGCAGCAGAACCATCGAGGAGCAGTTTCCCTGTCCCGTGTGCACAGAGGTTTGAGGCCTTTGAATTTGCAAAAACATTCGCAACGAGCCTCTACAATCATTACCCCCCTAAACCCTTTACTTCCCCTTTTCCTGGCCTCTTTATTATTTATTTAGCTAGATCAAAGGGCCTTTTCATCAGGCTTGTATGCTGCTGAAGTCATTTCAGATCACAAACAATGGTGGACAAACTCTGAAAATAGCTCCTCACAGGGGCTAGGAAGGTTCTGAGCCGATTCAAACTCCCTAAAGCTCAGACTCTGCTCCCAAATACTGTCTGGTTTCCTCCTGCTCCCCTCAAAATGTGCAAACACAAATGCAGAGACCTCTCCATTTACATCCTCCTGTTGCTCCTCTGAATTACCCTCTTAGCTTCAAAATGAGGCCAAAATTATTACACCAGAGCCCACCTGGTGTCAGGCAGAGATGAGATTATATGGAAACAGGTAAAGTAAAGCTGGGGTTTTAGCCCACCTTAATAAAACTTCATCTTCCCACATGGACATCAGTGTTTGGCTCAAGCCAAATCCAGCTCCTTATCTAGAGGGAACCAGAACAGGCTGAGATTTCAAATGATGCAAGAAAAATGAGCAAAAGCCGAACAAGCAAATCTGGGATGAGGCACAAAGCATACTCCACTTTCCTTTCCTACACTTCAGTCCACTGAAATTAAAATTTTAAAAACTGTACAAGAAGCTCAGAGGTGATTTTTGCTACCTGCACCATTGTTGCTTTCATCCACTTTCTCCTTTCCTACGTGATGCAGTTTTAAGAAAAATCTTCCATCTGGCACATTTAATTAAAGTACAGCTTAAGTCTTGCAAAAAGTAACTGCAAGTTTCTGCAATGAATCACACCATAACTCTGGCTTTTGTAGCAAAGCTTTTGTGAGGCTCTGGAGCCCTCAGCATTAAACTTCCCCATACCATAAAATCAAGTTGACTTGTTTTGGATTTTCTTTTTTTTTTTGGTAATAAAGAGTCAGGCCTTGCTACTTAGCTACTGAACCAGGTAACAGGTAACAGTCCTTCCAGACAGTCTGCAGCTGAACACAACATGTCATCTCACATAATGAAGACAGGGTCTTTGCTGAAGGAAAACCTGCCTCAAGAGTGAAGGTGACGGACTGAGTGTTACATTGTGTATCCCTACGTGGCTGTGACGAGGTTTGTTTTAAGGTCTGGCTTACCTGACTGACCCATACTCAGGGGGATGCTGATACCTCATCATAGGCCCATCAGCTCTTCCCTGCTGGCTCATGCGATGGTCATTATAGAAATGCCCCGAGTCCTGAGGTTTGCAGTTCATAGACGGGGTGGACACGTTTTTGTAAGGATACTCCGGGGGAGGCCCCCGCTGCTCCATTCCTTTCATGCTGGGCTGGGAAGGGGGTTGCACCGAGTTCTTGTAGAACTCATTGGAGCCAGAATTCTTGTAAGGGTCGCTGGACTGCTGGGGAGAGAGGGGGGACAGCGGCGAGAGCGGCGCGCTCGTGACGGGCGCGTGGGCCTTGACCCCACTGGTGGCCAGGGACAGCTGCATCAGCCTCTCGCTCAGGGAGCGCACGTGGCCTTGCTTGAGGTCCTTCAGTCCTTCGTCCTGGTGCACCTTCCCTGGGCTCACCCGCTGCACCGTGGGCCGCCCTTCGGTCCTCATCTTCTGGTTGGTGACGCCCGTGACGTAGAAGGCGGCCCCGACGCTGGCGTGCGGCTGGCCCCGGAAATACTGAGACTGCACCTTGGCCTCCTCGTAGGTCGGGAGGTCCTCGCTGTTCTGGAGCCGCGGCGACAGCTGCTTCTCCATGATGCTGTTGTCCACCTGTATCTCCTGGCCCTGGGGCTCCTGGCGGGCAGCATGAGTCACGAGCTGGTGGTCCTGGGAGCTCAGCCCTTCGTTCTGAGAGGCCGGGCTGCCAGTGCTGCTGAAAGGGGGGGCATTCCCTGTGGCTTGCTGGTGTAAGGCGAGAAGGTTGCGGTTGTCATTTGGGTTCCCGTATCGGAGCTGCTCCTGCAGCAGGCGCTGTAAAACTGTCGTAGCTGCTTGCTCTTCTGAATTCCTCATCTCAAACTGTGGTGCCTTTTGGGTGGAATGTAAAAGCTGCCCTTGACCTAAGGAAAGGAGACACGGTTATTAGCTCCTGAGTGGATGGGCAAGAGATATTCAAGAGCAATGGCTTGAAATACAGAAAAAAAGCAGGTTAGATTACCAAAGGTTCCCATAACAATGGGGGTCATCAAGGCCCTTGACCTAAGAAAGACTTGCATGCCCGGGGGTGGGGAGCAGAGCCTTAGAAAGGTGATGAAAGGTGACTTGAAAGTTTATAGGCAAATCAATCGACTGCAAGCTGTAGGGATGCATGCCAAATACCTCAGACAGCATCTCGGGCAAAAAGGAGACCTGGAATTCACAGGATGATGGTAAAAATGCCTGAAACCTGATTGCTTTATACTTAGAGCTACCAACAGTGAAATACACTTCCTGTATTTGTAGGCAGACAAGGATTAAAGTGTGAAATCAGCAACTTGTCAGTTTTAAGGGAAAGAAAAAACAAAAGAGAGGCCCATTGAAATAGCATATGGTTCAAAAGAAGTAAAGAAATCTCTTAGCTTAGATACAGCAATTAATGAATACCTAGTTAGCCAACAGGTTTCCAGAGTTATGAAATGCCCAGAGTGAGATCAGCACCTATTCTCCCTGCTGCAGAGAAACCCAGGCACGGTGCAAGTGAGGACTCAGGAACTTCCTGCTATACAAAGGCAACCAAATCCTCACACATCTAAATATCCTCAGCGGAATGCATGCAAATGCAAGGGGAGGAAAAAGAGTTGTCTGATCTAAGGAACAGAAAAAGACCTCTCTGAGTGGCAGGAAAAAACACTGTGTCCCAATGAGAGAAACACAAAGAGCCAATGTCAGGCACATCCTAAGTACAGATTAAGCCAGTGACCAACAGCAATTACATTTTGCTCAGTCTCCCAGTGGAGTCAGGAGTGTGTCATGGAAACTCAGGCCCATTGGCCTTGCATGAGTTGAAATATCAAAAATTAATGATACCTTTGAGACATGTAACTGAAAGCAGAGTTACTTTTGAGCTAGAGCAGCTCAGAACAGAGAGTAAGCCTCACTTGCTGGCCAAGCTGTGGCTCTGCCCTGGCTGCAGAACATGTGCTGGTGTTCTGGCATTTTATTTTGATGCCTTTTTTCTGTATTACATTGTCCCTTAGCAGAAGGTAACTTCTTCCAACACTTTGTTCAGTGGCAGAAGCAGGAATCAGGAGGCCTGAAGGGTCTGCTTTGTGCTGCATCTCCACAATCTCCCTGTTTTATCCCTCAGGCCAGCCAACCCCTGCAACACAAGGACTCGCATGGACAAAAACCCTTTGCAAACCTTAATGAAGAGAAAGTTAAAACCCACTTCATTCCAGGCTGCTCACCACGGCAGGAGTTCAGGCCCTGTTAGCTGACCTGGAATGTGACTCCTCTGCAATCCTGTTTGAAGTGGCACATACCTTTGTCCTTCACTTGGAGTTCCCTGGTAAGGAGGAGCAGTTCTGCCACATGGGGGGACACACTCAGCCTTCCTCCTGCAAATCCAAGATCTCCACTCACAGATGGCTTCAGGCTCCTCTTCAGCAGGCCAGATCACTTGATACTTTCCTCACTCCCAAAGTAATTCTGAGGAAAGCATTAAAAACATCATTTTAATCAGTAGATGAGACCCTAGAAATAATAAACCTCAGCCCATATTTCAGATTTTCCTTTTGTAGCTTCTTGTTTTCTCCCAGAGCCCAACAATTTTGATCCCTTTAGGACGAATGAACCCCCACGTCCCCAGCAATCTACTCCAGCTGCTGCTTTAATCATGGCCATTTCTGCTCCAAGAATAAATGTTGCCAAGTAATGCTTTGGCCCATCTGTGCCTCCAAGTGAAACAGTGATTAAAACCCACTAATTCTTTAACTCCATTGTTTTATTTTTTGCTCAGAATGAAAGCTGCAGCACAGATGAGGATGCCCTGTGCTTATGGCTCCCTTGCCAGTGGTGCTGAGTGTTTTGAACTGTGTCAGCAGAAATCCTCTGCTGGACGGTGACAGGGTGAAATGCTTGATAAACTCCAACACACCAAGCCTCAGAAACGACTGTGAGAATGATCCATTTGTGAATATTAGCTTTATTTTACAGACTGGGAAAGCCAGGGGAAGAAAAGGACCCTGACAGAGTTTATGCCAGAAATACATTGCCGAGCACAGCTCTAATTCCCAAAACACTCTTTAATTATGTTACTTTTCTCTTTCAGAATATGAAGCACTAAGGAAACTTTAACCATTGAGGGGAGAAGCAGGAGAATACAGAACAATGTCTATTCAGGCATTGTTACAAGAAGCAGTTCCTGAAGGTATCCTAAAGAAAAAAGCAAGCAATGCAAAAGATGTGGAACATATCTGTGCACTCAGTGTGTTCATACTTGAAGGAGAGGCAATGAAAACAGAACTAGTGAAACTAAAAATATTCATTGATACGTATAATTTAACTTAATTTCCTGGAATGTTGCAAAAAATAAAGTGAACAGATGTAGTGAAGGAATGCAGACGTGGATACCTCTGTCTCTGACTTATTACAGCACCAATCCACACCCAACAAAAACTATCTCAGATCTGAAAGTTAAATACTTGAGGTGTCAACAGCAATTTCAAGGCACATGAACAATATCTAAGGAGAGAACAAGGCAGTGTTGTGTGGTGTGGTACTTCAAGATGGTGGTTGAAAAAAGCAGCTAATGTCAAATTCTTAACTGGTGACTTAGCTCGAGAGGGATATATTGAAAACAGCTGCCAGCAAATATGCAGTAAAGAACCTTTAAACCAGGCATTAAAGATAGCAGATAACTAGAGCAATTTCTAGCCTCTTTTCCCAGTGCTGCGCAACAGAAGTTAAGGATTCCTCATCCCCCTCACACCAGAATCATCAATGACTCTTCTTTTTTTAATTTTTTTTAAACCAAGCTGCCATGAGCAACCTTTTTATTAGAGCATAAAAAGGCTTTTATTATGCAATATGATGCTGCCTTTCCACCCAAAGATTTCTTTTGTCTCAACTGGAAAAATCTAAGGAGGTGGAGGGGGCTTGTTTATTTTTTTTTTAATACAAAGATACAACCCAGCTTGAGATTCTGCCTCTCTGCCTTAAAGATTATTTTTTTTTTTCCAACAGACAAATCCAATCTGTGCATGTTTAACTCCTTCAAATGCTCCAGGAACCATTTCACACGCAGAGCTTCACTCCTCAGCCCTACCAGCTCGTTCTGCTGAGCTGATGGAGGGAGGGCACAGTTCACACTGAAAACATTTGCTGGAATTGAATACTTTCTTATTTTAGTGTAGGTGTAAACAAGAAGTCAACCTAGAAATCCAAAGCGAAAGGTGAGCTGAGATACAACATAAGGATATTCTGGCCAAGAAATCCACTTTCTTTAAATACTGACTGGTAGCCTATTTTTTCCAGTTTTACCCCATTATTTTTAATTAACAAAGAAAATCTTGTGCAACTAACTTGGGTGGCAGCATTCCTGGAATCTGCTTTCTGAGCAGGCTGGAAACTCCTGGCAGAACCAGTGAGTTAACTTTTCTGTTAACGAAACACAAAAATGAACAGTACAATCGGTGCTGAAGCCCATGTGTTATTTATTTGGACACCAAACTCTATTTGTGTCAGGCTCTTCCAGCAATTTCAGTTTTCAGTGTGCCAAAGATGGAAATTAGTGAGATACACTGGAGAAGTTGTTATGACAGAGCTGGAAGGAAATTGGGAAGGTTCTATAGATACTTTAAACAGACATATTTGGGGGTTTAGCCTACATCTATTATGAGGGATAGGCTGGAATCAGACTGCCAACAGCTCTGCCAAACTGGATTGGATGGTGCACTCTCCATTGCCACAAAGCCCAGAAACACCTCTTCCAGTGGAAAATTCAGGTTTAGATCCCATCTCATCCAAGGAGCCATGGTGAGATTTCCCAGGCCAAATCAATTTTACAATTTGCTCCCAAGCATCGCAGCTCTATCATCTTCCACCTCATTCTAACCTCTGGTCTGAAATTACTCCTGGTAACCTGAGGGAAAAGCTCTTGGGGAAACATCAGAACCTAGAACTGGTAGAACTAACACAGGAATTGCAAATAGTGCTTCACCATGCTGAGATCAAGCATGGGCACAAAAGGGGGGTAGTGTAGGTACTGTTTAAGGAAAAAAAGCCTCATGTTTGCAGGGCATTGTGTAAAAAACCCAGTAGCTGAGGCTTCTGTCTTAAACATCATGTAATTATGCACAGGAACCTCGCCAGTCCCTCGTGAGGAAGGAAGATTAATGAAGAATTTAAAATGATAATACTGCCAGGCTGTAGGGAACCAAAGCAGCACATTTCTGTACAGCATGCAAATATTTTCCAGCATTATAAAAATAAACAAGCTTAGACAAGTGAGCGACTCACCACTGTTTGATGAGTGGCTCTAATGCTATAGCTCAATTAACCTGCATGGAGCAATAATAACCTCACAAGCAAAGAGAAGCATCTTTCTTTAGCTTGTGAAACGAAGAGGAATGCAAGAGTCTCTGTGAGGACAGCCTGTGCATACTTGCCCAGAATTACTGCTTAGCCAAGGAGCTAATTAGCTTACACATCAGGTGGGATGGGAACAGGTTCACCACCTCATCAGGGCTGAAGTACAGTTAAACACTTTCAGTTTTACTCCTAAGTTTTGTGTCACTCACACCTGAAACCATCCAGTGACAGACTTCAAACTCCAGCAGCAAATTCTGCGAAGTAATTCTGTGATTTTTCTTACGGGATGTGCACGTGATACTGCCCATCCTGGCTGGCAGCAGAGGATGGGATGCTACCAGGTAGATGAGGTTTTAGGCTGGTTTTTTAGGTGCAGGGTTATCTTCAGACAGAGCTGCAGTGTGTAATAGAGGAGGGGACACGAACCAGAGACAGCGTGGACAGGACCAGCTGTGAGGTCCCTGGGCAATGCTCCCATGCTGAGTCACCCCCTGGGTAATGGAAACACTCTGCTGCTCCATGGCCCACGCACACCCCAGCAGGCTGAGCCCTGATCCTGCAGAATTCACTCAGCCTGGTGTCTCCAAGGCCGCTGGAACCGTGGTTGTTCTGCACACACGCTCGCTCTGAAGTGGCTGGGAGCACCAGGCACTCAGGTGAAGTCCCAAATGATTTAATGAACAGTGCAGGTTATCACTGAATGCTCTTTGCTTCCTTTCAGTCCTACCCGAGGAGGAGGAGGAGGAGGAGGAAGGGAGGGAATACACACCAGGGTAGTCCCGGAGAATAAACGTTGCCAGCGTCTGGTGCCGACACCCAGACCTGCAAGGCAGCACTCAGCAAGTCCCAGCGCTGTGAGAGCGCTTTAGCACCTGCTCCTAAGCAGGAGGAGCCTCCAGACTCCAACCATAAACACCTCCCCAGCTCCCATCCAACCCTCCCGGCCCTGCCTGCCTCCATCTGCTGCCCGTGGCTCAGGTGATCCCGGAGGGAGGGTGGCACCGAGCAGGTGCATGGAGTGCTGCCAGCATTACTCATCTTCATTCCAGAAGGGCAGAGTCACCGGGCAAACAAGAAAAACTTCCTTCTTTTAACGAAAAACAAGAACAATGTCACCCGGAGGGGGGCAAATAAGATGCATACCCATTGTATTAGATCATCGGGCTACAGCAAGAGAGGCCATGAGAACAACCAAAGACTGGTCCCGGTTTTAACAACTCTCCCAGCCAAACTGAGTCCACCTGAGCAAGGCTTAGACTGTCCCCAGCCCTGCCCCTCAAACACTCGTGTCACTGGGACCAGGCACAGGGAAGCCTGGCAGGCCTGAAGAAAAGGCAGCGAGTTGCTTGGCCTGGCAGGAGATAAATAAGTCAAGAAATCAACATGGGAAGATCCCCTCTAAACAACATCTCAAAGGAAAAAAACTGAGAAGACCTTACTTGACCTTTGAATTACTGCTCCCCTCACTAAAAAGTATCAGTTTCTTCACAGGGAAGTTCCTGTAATCTTCACCAACATAATTTAGGCTTTATATTACAAAGGAAAAAAATAAAAAGAGAAGAATAAACACTTAGAAAGCCCGGTATAAATAGGAATGTCATGGCTTTTAAGCATTTTGAAAAGAATGCTATGGAATTTCAAGTTCCTCCATAAAATTTTAAAACTCACAGGGGCAAGAGAATTTATTCTGAATATACCAGTCTAATAGGAAAACCAGCTGTTTTTATTGAGAATATTTCTTCACGAAGACATCACACCACTCAACCACTCAAACTGTTATGCAGCACTACCTAACACTGCTCACACATCTGCAGGGTCACAAACCTTTAGAGACAGGTACTGCCATTTTTGCATCATAACTGAAACACAAATTCCAGCACGGGCAATGGGAGCTCTGCTACCAGCTCCAGAGAGGCCAAGACCTCATCTTTTAGATGTCCTCTTGCAAAAGCCAGCTCAAGCTCACGCAGCTCTAGCCACACCGGGTCTCATTTCAGAGGGCTGCCTCCCAGCACAGGCCGAGCAAGATTCATCTGCCTCAAACTTCACAGATTTCCAGTAATTCCCCTTGCAGAACTGGGGGGATTGCTGCGAGCCCAAGCCGCAGTTTTCATTCAACATGGAGCTTTGTTTTGTCTTTTGCAAATGCTCCACTTCTCGCTGCTGCTGCTGCTGCTGCTGCTGGCACTCAGGCAGCGCCCTGCTTCTGTCGTCAGCAGCCCCTGTCCCACAACTATCCCAACTATGCCTCAGCACCAGTTTCATTGCTTTGTGTGGTTTCTCCATTCCTTCCCTGATTTAGTCCAGGCCTCTCCTCGGGGCTCTCAGATAATGAAAACCATGTGAGAGTAAAATGTAATCTTCAGACACGCAAAGCAGTTTCATGTGCATTATCAGAGGGGAGCAAAATGTTGACAGTGCATCATTTGTCCCTACAGATAAGATCAGACTCTTTTAATTGCTGCTGAGATAAAAAACAACAACAACAACAAGAAAAAAAGATTGGAATCACCATCCACGTTAAAGTCAAAATTTGAACCTAAAAGCTTAAGTGGTCCTTAAAACAATGGAAATACGATCCCTAAACAGATATATCCATTTTGTGCCACCTTAAGGTAGTTTTTCCTCCAATGTCAGTTGTGACATCCTGAAAATTTATATCATAAGTTGACACAAATAAAAAAATGTAGGTGGAGGAGGACGCAGAGAAGAAAACAACCACTACAGCCTAACTTTAGCATGGAATTTTCTGGCTTTTTCTAGCAATACCACAATTTAAACTATTTTAAGCCCCCATATGGAGGAGCTCTTCTTATTTCAGAAAGCAGTTTCACAGAATTTAACTGGACTAACCACAGAACCCGGAAAGCAGGAAGGCATGGCCCCTCCTCTGGTCTAAAGGCTGCTTTTTGTTTCCTTTAGAAAAAGAAACAGCTAAAATACAGGTACCTTGCCAGTTGTCAGTCACAGATGCTGTGGCCCAAGGAAGGGCACAAACCTAGTGCAGTACGGGGATAGCCCAAGAGATCTCAGCGGGTACCGTGGGTTAAAAATATGAATTAAAAGTAAAACACTACAGAAGATCCAGCCCACTGCATTTTAGACAGCAAGGATGTTATTAAAGTGGTTTTGGTGCTGTTCTTTTATCATAACCACGTGGGCTTTTCATGTGCACCTTGTAAAAAACCTTTAATTACCTATAAGATGATTAATTGAGCCTCACCACCACACTGGGAGGAAGATATTACTCCATTCATTTTAGCACAGTGGTGACTGCCTAAGTCCTGGCCTACACTGATGTTTTTTGTTGCCACAACTATGTCACTCAGGGAATTGATTTCTTTCAACGCAAGTATTCCAGCAACCACTCTAAAACAGATGTAGTTACAGTAGGAAATACTTGGGTTTAGGTGTATTGCTTAGGAAACCTCGTGTAAACCATGCCAGCACAACTTCCTCCTTGCTAATATAAACTTCATCACTGCTAGAAAGGTTTTCTGTAACAGGAGCAGCAAGCACAGATCCTGCCTAAATGGATCAAGGATGTTGGCATCCCTGGGCTTGTGCAAGCAGAAGGCAGAGGAACCTTCTGAGTGCTTCCTACAGCTGGAGAAGATACTTCTGCAAAGGATCCTCAGCAGCTGCAGAAACATAATTAAAGATTTAGAGCCCTAATGAACAAAATGAACTTCACTGAGTGCACAGAAACCAGAGGTAACACATGGCTCCCTGAGCACAAATCCAAGGTGATTAACCTTCCCTGCTCCCACTCAGAGCTCAGTCAGTGCCAGCAGGGCTTGTGCAGGAAATGCATTCAGCTCTCCCCTGCCCGAGGAATGCCAGGGCCTCTCCAGGCTGCTGTCCTGGCTCTCCCAAGGGAACACATCCCATAGTTTGCCTCCCCCAGCACCACCCTGGGCCTTGATCTCCATCCCAGCCTTTTGAGATTGCTCCATGGAAGCATCCCTGCAACCCCCCTGAGCAGCAGGGGATGGGGCCAGCACTCTCCCTCACACAGTTTTTTCTGCCATCCCTGCTCGCCCAAATCAGAAATCCACTGGGCTTTCAACACATGCTAAATCCACTCTTTCCCCCAGGGGTGCTAAGCTTTATTTATTTCTTTTTCTTTTTTTAAAGGAGATCCAAATGCTCCACACCCAATCCCAACTCAACAGGAGCAAAAGCTGCTCTTTTCCATGTAACTTTGGAGTGCTCTTTTCTGCCTGCTCTCCAAGGATCCCTGATCTTACCCAAAGGAAGGGTGGAACAGGTTACATAATGGCTCTTGGTCACTTCAAGCTTCATCACTGTACAGCAAAAAGCATTCCAAATTTGTTTTTACCCATACAAATATCAGCACTCAGCTGTGATGACTCCAGAGAGCTCCAGATTACCACCTCCTCATGCACCTCCACTGGCTCTCCCAGGATCCCAGACTGGTTTGGGTTGGAAGGGACATTAAAACCCATCTCATTCCAACCCCCCGGCACGGGCAGGGATGCCATCTCACACTGGTTTTAAATTCTTGCTCTCCAAAAATACAGAGGAGGTTTCAGCTTTGTTTCTTTTCAAAAAGACAATGGGAAAACAAGGAAGATATGTTTTCCCAAGCCCCACAACAAGACAGGCTAGCCCTAGTATGAAGCAATCAAATTTGTTTCAGCTGAACACAGAACCACCCAAATAAGAACAGCAGGAAAAGTCCACCAGACCTTGATGGGAACAAAGTCACTGAAATGTGGAATTACTTTCCTTGAGGGTTACAGTAAATAATCCTAATATATTGAGTAATTCTTTCAAAAACCAAGTTGTGCAGAAACACAAAACATTTTAAAGAAAATATTCCTGTGACACAACTCTTAGACAAGGTCTTAGAAATGCTAATTAATTCATTAAACAAAATCCTAAACTGGTTTAATTCATAAACATTCATATGAGAGAACTGTTCAACAACATCTTGGTCTATTATTAGACACTGTAAGTGCTTTGCTAATACAAATAAACCTTCAAAACCCAATTTTATTGGATCAGTGAACTTTTTTGTCATTTATACAAAGTCTGGTTCTATACTGTGATGAATACTGATGAACCTTAAACAGCCCAAGAGTAGTTACCAAGGAAAATGACCAAAGACCTCTCCAAACTCCCAAGGAATTTCACATCTTTCGTATTTAAAAAAAAAAAAAAAAAGGTTATTTTAAGCTGAGACACAAGCAAACTAGACAAGAGTCATTCTCAGAGAGGACGAGAAAGTGAAAAAGCAGCAAGTATGAATGGCAGCATTTATCTCTGAAGGCTTTCTGCAGCACCAAGAATGCAGACTGCCTGCCAGGAAGAGAGGAGACACCCAGCTCTTGGGAACAGGAAGGAGCCCTCACTCTTCCAGGGCCAGCCAAGCCCTATGGGAGCTGCCCATGACAAGAGATGCCACATCCTACAGCCACCCCGAGGGATGGCCACAGCTCCCTCCCCAGGCACCAGAGGAGGCTCCAACACACGTTCTGTTCTTCCTGCACCTAAGCTGAGCACCTCACACAAACCTCTCCACTCTACGAAGACAAGATTTCAAAAAACAAACTTTTTTTTTTTTTAATGAGAAGTTTGTTTCCACAGGACTTTGAATTCTGCTCTCAGGAGAGTTTTTTTTATTCATGATATTTCATTTTCCATTCCTATTCATTCCTCATGAGCTCCCACTGACATCAAATGCCTGGTTTGCCCTGATTGGCCATTTATACACATATAAATTTCAAATCTATTCTCAATTTTAAAAATTTCATCCAAGTGGCCATGTAAACACAAATTCCATCAACCACTAACAATTCCTTTCACTTACAGGCATAGTAGGCAGTAAGAAAAGATTAAATTACATATTTAAAAATTAATCACTCCTAGAAACAACTTCACACTATTCTTCCCCAGTGTTGTTGGATCTTTTTTCCGTCTTGAAGACAACATTTCAAGGCTACTCTGGAGAGCCAGGTAATACACAAAATTTGGATATTTGCTGACTTTAGAGTTCTCCATACAGCCCATTACTTTCACATGGACACAATCCCAGTCTCAGATCTGTCCAAAGCTGAACCTTTTGCAAAGACTGAAGGTTAAGGCCAAGGAGGCTACAGGATGAAGTTCTTCCTGTGGCCAGCACTGCATTCCAGAGCTGTTTGGGAATACACTCTCTCCTGTATAAAAGGGTTTAACAACTCCTGCAGCCAGACTGGACTCATGGGGCAGGTATGTGCCTGCTCTTTCATAAAAGACAGTGATTTAAGTCTCCAAAATGATGCTGCTGCCACATATGGGGCACATGCACAGAAAGGATCAGGCACGAGGGTATGTGCAAGTCTAACCTAGAAAGTAACTAGTCATCAGAAAGTAAGAGAAGCAGAGAATTCCAGAAAGCAATGAGCTTACAGAAATGGGTTGTGGCCCAGATTCAACACAATGGACTAAATCACTTTGACAAATCCTCTAGTGCTTCCTGAAAGTGTATAACTCCAGCAATAGGCAGTTTGGAACACTTCTATGAGGAACCAAGTCCTCTCTTGTATTTCAGTGGACAGAAGAGGAGAAAGAGAGCCCTGGACCTTACTGGCAATCCCCAAGAATGGCTGTTCTCACACTTTTATAAACACTTGGTCTCCATGGAAGGGGGATACCTAGCAGCAAACATTGGCATCCAAGGACATTCCACTCCCACTGTATCGTCCACAACAGCAAGAAGAAAAAAAAAAATCCATAAGGCTGCTTTGATTAGGAACCCTTTGAGAGGACTTCTTCAAAAGTGAGTGTCTGAAAATACCTTGAACTGTGGGAATGTGCAACGACAGCTGGATGGGGGAAAACAGGCATCTTACTTTATTCTGAAAGCATTTATGCTTCAGCCTAAAGTGGGAACATCTATTAATCCAAGAACCTTTTGCCAAGAACCAGGTCATAGTTTTCTTTTTAATTCACAACAGAACCCAACACATAACGTATTCTGCACTAAGCAGAGAATCACATCATTACAGGTGTTTGGAGCCAGGTTTTAGTTTAATGCATACTCTGAACGTGTAAGAACTGGTTTTGTCTTCCCACCAGGTCAGAGCTCTGCAGCTCTTTAAAACTCACCAGTAAGAATGAAGGAAGAACTGCACAAGGAGCTCTGCCCCATGAGGGGAATAAACAGACAAATTCTTTCACTGCCAGGAGTATTTATACATTAACACATTCTTGGACTGTTGATAATTCTAAAATTGAAGACCTGTTCTTGTGTATACATTAATATGGCAGCAATCTAAACCAAGCTCAGATTTTGCTCCACGTTAAGAAAATTAAGCATTAATGAGCTCAAATTTTACTTGAGCTTTGTTCACTGCAGTGACAGTGAGCCCAAGCCATGGAGCAAGGCATCATTGTGCTGAGCACTAGGAAGAATTAAATGGTGCAAGTTGTTCTATCAAAATAACCACCAAAAAAAAAAAATCACATTACGCTCAACTAGAAACAAAATGAAGGGCTAGAAGTGGGAGAAGCATTTATGCTTTGAGAACTCAGGGGTTGCAAATTCTCAATTTCAGTGTCATGGTTAGGAAAATGTGGCAGCAAAGCAGTGCAACTTTATTTCTAAATAAACAAAAAGATCGGTCAGTCTGCTGATGCAAGACAGACTAAAGAGAACAAGAGGTCTATTAAATTATCTCCACTTCTGGGATTCTGGCTATTCTTTTGCAAAGTGAATGGCTTATGCTAATCAGGATGCATCTGAAATGCATCATTCAAGCCTTCTTGTACAAATATAGTTCTTATTTATCCCAAAAGATCCCCACCAGCTGGCAATGTTTGCATATAATGTTAAACCCAACCTCAAGAGCCCATGCATTATGAGTCATTTTACACTTAAAAACATTAGTTTCCTTCAGTGCTCTCCAAGACGGTGTATCCCACGAGAAGAATTTTAGTGGAATTCAGCAATAATACACTATGTTACCATCCAACTTCCTCTAGCACCAAGAAGTTACAAGTTTTCTGTTGTTCGGTGGGGTGTTGGGTTTTTTTTCTCCTAACAGTGCTTTTCCTCCAGAACATCTTTGTGGAAGGAACAAAAGGATTTGCACCAATCCCTTCTATATGAATCAAATATTTATGCTATGCCCTCTTGAAGCACTTTCATCTAGTAACCTATGGAATGTGATCCCCTGACCTCAACACTCAGGCATGTCTAAATCAGCTGCCCTTTGAGCTGTATTAGAGGCGGCAGAGAATTTTTATACATTTGTATCGCAGGCAGATGAAAACCTTGTGGCCCAAAGTGTGCTCCAGGAAAGGGGAGTGCTTTGGTTGTGCCATGTTTATGGCACAGTCTGATGCTGGGTGTCACCAGGAACAGGCAGGATGATGAACCACACTCTCAGCACATTAACCAGCCAGAACAATTTAAATTAGTGTCACGGCAAACTCCAATCCCACGTCCCACCACTTGGCCCATTCTGCCCACTCCACGGTGCCCAGTTCCCTTCTGCCAGCCCCCTCCCCAGGGCAGCCAGTGCTGCCTGCAAAACACCCCCAGAATCCTAAAGACAAAGAGCTTGTGGGATGAGCAGGCCCCCATTCACTCCGTCTAGAAATCTCATCCTTTCCTCAAGAAAAATAAATCATTCTCAGTTGTCTTTGTGGCTCCCAGGAATCTTTGAAGGATGGGGTTATGTTAAGTAAGTGTCCTGGAAGTAAAAGAGAGAGGGAGTCCAGGTGTCCCAGATGAACCTGCAACTTCAACTACAGCACAATTTTTTCCAGGGTCTGCTTGTGACCCTACTCCCTTGAGGAGCAGTCACTGAGGTAACCCTGGTGAAAGTCTGACCCAGAGATTTAACAGGGTCATGGTCCTGATGGTAGGGTTCATGTTTTCACAGCAGCCCTGAAAAACCAGCGTGATGCTGCCCACATGGGAGCAGCACGAGGGTGTAGGGAAAGCTCGAGAATACGGTTCTTGTGTTCCCACCCATGACCTGGTAGAAAGGCTCAGTGCCCAGAAACAGTCAAGGGTAGCAGAAAAATGTGAGGCAGCGGCCAAAACCAATGCCCTGTCCTCTGCTCCAGGATGGATTCTGGTCAGTCACCTGCCCCAGTCCCCTCACGAGGTGCCCCACTGGGTGCTGCACCTCAGCAGAGACTGAGGCACCCCCAGTTCTCCAAGGGTCCAGCAGCTCCGACTTGCTGCCCCAACTTTTCCACTTTCTTTTCCCACAAAAAATCCCTCCAGAGAAGAGGAAGAGGGGAAAAAAAACTTAAAAAAAAGAAAAAGGAACAGGGAGCAGGACAGACCAATATGTAGCATTTCCTGTATCATCGACAGGAAAAACCCACGCAGTGGGGAAGAGCTCGATGTCAAGGCTGGTTTCACCACATGAACAGGCAGTTCCTCCTGCTGGGGGATGCTGTGTGATTCCACAGAGAACAACACAATCTTCCCTGACACAAGGAGTGCTACTACCAGCCACACAAAATTCCATGGGTCCTTCCCTTGCAGAAATGGCTGGTAGCAAAGAAGGAAGGAGGGGAAGGAGGAATGTGGGTACAGAGCTGGGGGAGAAGGAAAACGAGACATTCACTGTGGTATTATCACTTGTAAACCAGGACACACTCAGCACTTGGCCCCTACAGAAAGAAGTATTCTGCAAAATATGTTTCCCTGCACAGAGACTGGGCCTCCATCCAGTTATTATGTGCACATGTCCCTGCTGAGTTTTGTCTTACTTTGGAAAAAAAAAAATCACAAAACAAAGAAAACATCCCCTCACATTCACTCTGCACAGTGCCAGGCGTGCTCCTGACCACGTTCAATAATCTGTTAAGGCGTGTTAATTATGGGTGCAACACTTTTGCACCTTATGACACAGCAGTAAAGCACTCCATGTAAAACAAATTCCAGCGTGAAAGGAGAAATGGGCCGATGGTGGCAGCCGTGCTTGCACGTGTGGTACATAAATGCACATGTAAACGCACATACGTGCTCCTCTGTGGAGCACGCCCAGCAAACACAATCTCAACACGTGGATTACAAGCACAATGACTGCAATTATTTTCTCAGAAGAAAAGAGCACCACAAGAAACGGCTGCTTTCAAACACAGCCTGACACAAACCCACTTCAGCGACTTGCACCGAGTTTTACTCAATCCAATTACACACAAGTACATCACTATTCATTTTGGCAATTTACTACCACTGGTGAAATAGGTGAATGAGTGTATTTTTTTTTTTTTGATGTTGGTGGTTTTTTTGCAAGAATTTTGCAAGATGAAAAGTAAACTTTACAGGACAGAGAAGTGATGGACAAAAGCTGACAGAGAAGAGAGGCAGTCTAACTCCCAGGTTTAGGCTGAAGAAAGAATGCGGAGTCCCTTGCAGCATGAGCACATCTCTTACCTACTGATCTGCTGAAGACAAAAGGGTTTTCTTCTTTTCAGAAACTGGACACTTGTAGCTCGTTGGGTCAGTCACACAAAGCTTCCCTGCTGCCAAAGGTATTCTTTTTCCCCTCGGGTTTTTGTTGTTGTTGTTTGGTTTTTTACCCCAGAGAGTAAAGGGTAGAACAGTGGATTCAGCAGGGGCAAAGGGTGGAATTCGAGATTTAACGGGCTGGAGAACTGCAGAGCTCTC
>VXAC01003318.1:293636-354743 GCA_013399225.1 Rhipidura dahli | reverse complement strand
CCCCCGCTTCGCTCCGCTCCGCCCGCCCGCCGCTATTGTGTGCGGACACACGGACACACGGACACACGGACACAGCGAGAGGCAGGGAGTCAGAGGGAGCAGCCGCTGCGGGTGCTGGCCCTGCACGCACACCCCAACAAGNTTTGTTGTTGTTGTTTGGTTTTTTACCCCAGAGAGTAAAGGGCAGAACAGTGGATTCAGCAGGGGCAAAGGGTGGAATTCGAGATTTAACGGGCTGGAGAACTGCAGAGCTCTCTCCAAAAGATGCTGTATTTCAAGGCGCTTTCATTTGCAAATCCTTCTTCATCCTCAATGTCAATAAAACTGGAGGAGGGGGAGTAAACTTTTTCTAACCGCAGAAATAAACCGGACTCCACAGAACGGGGAATGTGATACGAACTGGATTTGTGGCTCGACTTTCTCTTTTATTAAAAATAAATATACTTTCAGAACAGGCAATCGAGCTGGAAGGGTGAAGAAAAAAAAAAATCCCAGAGTCAGCCAGGACCTGCCCGCGGTCGCTGGGAGGAGGATAGCGGTACCTCGAGAGCGGCAGAATAAACACAAAGAGGGGAAAGTCCGCGTTCCGGCGGGGGCAGCTCGGCTGTCAGTGGCAGCGCCGCCCGGGGCAGTCGCAGCGCCCGCGGCCCCGGCAGCGAAGGGCGGCCCGCGGCATCGCGCCCGGGCGGGCTCGGCTCCGCTCGCTGCTTCTCCGCGGTTACCTGTGNCCTGGGGAGCCTGGTCAGTGCCCCGGCACACTCCGAGGGAAGACTCTTTCCCAAATACACAACCTAAGCCTCCCCGACACAGCTCCAGCCGTTCTCCTGGCTCCTGTCCCTGCTCACAGAGATCGGAGCTGCCCCTCCACTGCCCATCTTGAGGATGCTGAAGACCACAGGGAGTCTCCCCCCAGCCTCCTCCAGGCTGAACAAACCAAGTGACTGCAGCCACTCCTCATAAGAGTTTCCATCTAGACCTTTCCCCATCCTCGTGGCCTCCTTTGTACACCCTCTAAAAGCTCGATGTCTTTTTTATATTGTGGTGCCCAAAACTGCTCAAAGCATTAGAGGCGAGAACACCCCAGTGCAGAGCACAGCAGGACAATCCCCTCCCTCACCTGACCAGTGATGCTGAGCCCAGTGCCCCCCAGGACAGCCCGGGTCCCTCTGCAGGAGGAGACACCTGGGCACCTGTGGAAGCACCCACAGGAGTCAGCCCCATCAAAACCAACCTGACAAGCCACTGGAGCAAAATGGGTTTATACCAGTGTACACCAGCCCAGGACTCACCCACCTTTTTGCTGGCCAAAAGCTGAAAATAAATGAAAGTGAGGCAAGAAATGATCATGCTAACTGCACACAGGCAGGGTATTAAAGGAGATTCCTGTATATAATGTTCTGCTTAAAACCAAAATGTACATCATGTGATCTTCCAAAGCTCAGGCTATCCTAATGGAAAATATCCATAGATAACCACTCTCCTACTCTGCCACAGGGGGAAATAATGGTCAGTGTGGAAAGAGGAGACTGAAGACACTTCAGTTCTCCCCAAATACAACACTGATTTTGCTGTGTTCCAGCATTTTATCCCACAATAAAAGATGGTAGCCACATTCAGAGGTGGCTTTTGCTGAAGTGCCTGGAATCAAAGTGTGGAATTTCAACTCCTAAAACAGTTCAACTTTAAACATTCCACAATCTTTACAGCAAAGCATGAGCACATCACCTTTGTGCATGTGTCCCCATTCAAAAGCCCATAAAAGGATCCCAAAATGCTGCTAAAAAGAAAGAATTAATGCAGTTTTGTTTTGGAAGATCTAACAGAGGATTAGTAATGGCAGCAAGACAGCTCTACAGTGGAACCAGTCTTTGCATCAGAGAGGCAAAGCTCTTGTTCCACAATGGGCTAAGCAACACCAACTTCTCCTCACCCCGTCCCTGTAATCAGGGCAAATCCCCAGTCTAAATAAGGCTGAGAGATAACAAACTGGTCCTTCAGCTGGGTCTTATTTGTGTACAAACAATCGTACCCTGCCTGTCTCACAATCCACCTCCTCCTCCAGCTTTTGCATAGGGAGCACTGGAATCCTCCCCCAGTGAGGTCATTCCTGCCCTGAACTCCCGAGGAGGACAATCTCCCAGTGACAGCTTCCACTAGGCTCCTGGTCATTACCTTGTAATTTCAAAAAGAAGCGAAACAAAAAAACTGAATGCAGCTGTCACGGTGTGTCCACAGCTGATTTAAGACATAAAGGCCTGATCATGCAAATATGAAGCCCACTAAGCAGTCCCAATTTGGTAAGGTTTGGGCCTAAGATGCCACCAGTTTCCAAAAAAGAACTGAAAGTGCAAAAACTGGCCACATGTCAAATCCTTGCCATGTGAAATTTGGCCTTCATGTGAGGAGAGATGGCAAGATTCAGCCATTTATCTTTTAATCACTCTGGGCAAATAAATCCTTTCTGATGTTCCCAACTCTTAACATTGGGAAAAAAAAGACTTGGACAAAAATTCAGGAAGTCAAATTACAGAAATCCCAAATGCAGCATCTATAAACATCTCTTTTTCCCCCCTCATAACCAGCATTCATTCACTGGAATGTTTTAATGGAAGAAATGCAGAAACACATGTAAACAGCTCATTAACATCCCATAACCTTACAGTTTGAAACGCCAAAGGAAAAAGAAAAGGCAGTGCAGAAGCAGCCACCGAAGCCCACATTTGCTGGATGCTGTGGGGCAGCGGTGTAAGGGAAATGCACAGCTAGAGTGAGGGAAAGAGTTATAGACTGTGCTTCAGTCACACATCCTGTCTCCCTCCCACATGCTCAAAGAAAATATGGGAGTAAAGAGAGGAGGCAGAGTCATCAGGAAAGCACAACTATTGCCTCATGCAGGCACTGGGGAGCAGCGAGCCTTGCCCGAGGCGTGTTCACCTCGGCTCCTCTGCTGCCTATTCCAGGAGCACTGCTCATGTTCAACCCACACAACTGGAGATACCAGCCTTATCAGAACTGCAAAAGAACAAAGCTGCATGAAATCCAAACTCTCTTCCTTAAAACACTCTCCCCCTGTATCCTCCCTTCACCCAGCTCCCCGCCCAGCTCAGGAGCTCCAGCACACATCTGAACGGCTGCCAGCGGAGGAAGCGAGCAGTTTCCATACACACATCACGCCACAATGTGGGAATTCAGGAAACAACACAAGAAAGGGGTTCCTAGTAACTGTTCCAGTGTGCCCGGGCCAATTTATGCAATCACACAAAGGTCACGGTGGTTGTGCTAAAAAGCACAAAAGATAAGCGCCACAACGGCAACTAGTTCAAAGTGGGAGAATAAATCTCGGGCTCAGGAAAACCTGGAATTGCTCCACCTACCATTTTTTAAGAGGTTGTCCTTCACATTCTTGAAAACTCCTCCATCTTAAAAGTTCCTCCCTCCAGGAGTGGCTGTAACTCTGCCGCCCTTTGTCCGCAGCAGCTGGAGCTCAGGAAGCTGCTGATATTTATCCCTCCTGTACAGACACACCACAGCTCAGTTCAGCATCCACTCAGCACAGTGCACAGGGGCCTGAATTAATTTCCGTGGATCTCTGATCTCAGGCCAGTTTAGCAGAGCTTTTCTTCCAGCACATAAAAAATAAAGCATCAGCAGGGCTCAGAAGTGGCATTTAGTTCTTGGGGCCAGACAGAACGTCCCCACCAAAGTGAGGGGGTTTTTTTGTCTATAAAATACATTATTGGGCAAAATAATGACCCTACAGTAAGCAGACAGTAATGCAAGAAATAGTAAAAAAACCTAAGAAGAAAAGCTGAGCATGTTTGCCAGGAATATGAGCAGGAGCAAGGAATAGCTACTTCTGAAAAGGGAGAGGGTATTCCTTATCATAGAGGCCAAACTCAGAATCCCAGCATGATTTGGATTGGAAGGGACCTTAAAGCTCATCTCATTCCATCCCCCTGCCATGGGCAGGGACACCTCCCACCATCCCAGGTTGCTCCAAACTCCATCCAACCTGGCCTGGGACACTTCCAGGTCAGTTTGGCAGATACTCCTTGGAGAAAAGGAAGTAAGCGAACCAACATATTTGGGAATACAGATGAAAACAAGACTAAAAGATTTCAAAATCTTGTAAAAATCATAAAAAATGAGTGGAGAAGGCACCAAGGTACAGGAGGGTCGAGCAGTTGGTTCAAAGTCAGGCTGGGAGTTCAGTCTGCACCTGCCTTCCTGCCCACACGTACAGTGAGCTTGGACGTGCAGTTCTGCAGCTTTTGCTGCTGTTTTACCACCTGGCTTTAGCACCCAGAACCTTCAGGGTGCCCATGGCCATCTTTAAGTCATATGCAGAGCATTTGGTGTTGCTGCCACATCCAGCCCTGAGCTGTAACAAAGCCTGAAAGGCTCCCTCGGATCCTGTCACTGGGTATGGCTGGACAGCAGCTACAATTTCTGAAGGGAAACAGAACCAGACAGGACACTGAGCAATGAATTACACAAGTTATTATTCAACAAGATGGCAACAACAGCTATTCACAGACCAACAGCACCAGAAATTACTACCATCAAACTTGACATGTATGGAATCACTAGAAAAATTCTACGTCTCCAAACACACGAGCAGGAAGAGTTACACACTATTTATTCCTCTGGCCTTCACTAATTAACTACTGTGTCTTTCTACACAAGCGTATTATTTCACCAGTTCTACACAATAAAACTTTGATGACCACATAACTTCTGGGAGGGAAGTAACTGATACAGAAACTTCTGCATAGCCAACTTCATGTCCTGTCTCTACTGTGATTTACATCCTAACGCAGCCCCAGCTCAGCTGAGATTTTTCATGCTGCTGTGTGTGAAGAGTTTTAAAAGTCTGTCAGTCTGGGAGGTACCTCTAATGGGCTGTAACTCAAGTGCAGCATGGTTCCTGGGGTGAAGAAAAGGCCTGCAAGGAAGTGAGGGGGAAAGGAACAGCTTACCACAGTGAAATGTAATATAGAGGTCAGCAGTGACATGTCACCCGTGAGGTGATTGATCAGGTACCACCTGTAAGGAGAATTATTGTAACTGCTGAACCTTGGCCCCTCTCTATGCAGAACTGCAGAAGAGAGTAGTGTGTCCAGGAGAGGGGTAAACAACTGCCAACTATGGAAAAACAAATGTTTCAGCTTTGCCTAAACTCATTCACACCCCAGTGTCCTACAGTTAAATGCAGTTTGGGCAAAATAAGGTTAGTCTGGACAAAATGATTTCCTCGGACATTGTTCTTCTCCCAGAGATGGCCCTGTAAGCCTTTATCTGATGTCTATAATATGTTAACAACCTTGATGTAGGAAAGTTGACCATCTCCCTTGCTTCTCTGCACTCTTACCTCTCAAGTATCTTTAAAAAGAGATGTGTCGTTAAAATCTGCTGGAATTAACTGAAAGACTCCCTCAACTTCCACTGGTTTTGTACTGTAAGAGTAAGGCATGGAGGCACTGAACTTCAACACAGTATCTGTTGGCTCCCAAATACTAAAGGTTGTATGAAATTACAAGCAAACAAGATGCACAGCAGGTTCTGCAGCAAAACCCAGACTTGCTAATCCTGATTATTTCAATGACCATAAAGCCTAAGAGGGGACAACCATGGGTGATTTGATACCAAAAAGCCCAACCTCTTCAAAGGCTCCAGGCCTTAAAATGGTGCAGCTGTAATGATAAAATACCACGGGGATGGGGGAGAGGGAGTGCTCTTTGATTTAAAGCTCTTGCAACTAATTTTTAATGCTGATGTCAGAAGCAGATGCAGAAGTGAGAAATGAAAGAGGCCCAAGCAAAAACAATCTCTGGCTGGGAGCAACCTTGCATTGCCTGGGAAGGGTAAAGGTATGGTCTCAGTGAAGCACTGAGTGCCACGTGCATGCAAGAGCTCTACTAATTGCAGGAGCAGAACCATCTTCCCCTGCTACACAAAAGCTGTACTGAAGAGTAACCAGCTCATTCTGAACATGAAATTAAAGAAGAGAAATGAAAGGGGAAAAAAATGTTATGTACAAAAAACATATTGAAACAAAATAGATTAATTTCTCTTAAACAACTGCTTCAAAACAATTTTGTGACTACATAGATGTTCTCCTAAAAACAATCTTTCCCCTGTAGTAAGCTACAAAAAGACTGATAATTAGAGAAAGCAAGATACCAAGTTACAGGTAATTGATTAACATTTCATTTTCATGTAAATGGAAAACTAAAAATAGAATTGTGGAACAAAGTCTGATTAGATTTTACAATCAATTTCAGAAGCTGCTGCCACATTCTGGAAGAGCACCAGCACTCTCTGCTGGTGATCTTTGTTCAACAGTTATCAAGAGAAAAATGAGGGATGAAGATGCATTATGTTCTTGATATGAAATGCCATTTTTGTTTTAAACTGATTATTAATTAGATCCCTAGCAACTTGGCAAACAGCAACTCTAGGAGCTAGCTGTGGTTTTGGAAACAACACAGTCATTACTAAGAACTGCATTTACTCTGGGCAATCATCACTCACTGGAATAAATTTCACTGTTTCAAATAAACATCTGATGTGAATGCTTCTCTCATCAGAAAGCACTTCTGTGGTGCTGCAACACAAAGACAAGCTGGTGTGAGAAATTCCCATGATGCCAAAGTCCTTGGCTCCACCCTGACTTTCCATCAATTTTTGAGCTATGCCAAGAAAAACAGCTCTCCTTAAAAAAGTCCTAGCACAGCTCCAACACCTTCCCCGATGGGAGCCACAGTGGGAACACTGCTGTGTTTTCATCAAAGCAAACCTGCTCCCAGCCCTGCCTCTGTTCCACCCTTTGCCAGGAAGCTGGAGAAGCTTTGATTCCCTCTCCCCAGGATGCAGCCAAGCCGTGTCTCCTGGATTACCTTACACACCTGAGCCAGAGCTTGCACAGGGACAAACAGGCAGCAAAAAAAAAAAAAACCAAAACAAAACCCAAAGCCAAGCACCTCAGTGCCAGCTGTCCCAGCTCCCTAACCATGCTCGGATCAGGCACCAGGGAGAAGGGTTAAAAACTGGCAAACTGAATCCATGTGCAGCTCATGGAAGTGTGGGAAACAAAAGAGACAATGTTAAGGACAGAGTATTCATCAGCAAAGGGCTCAAGTTTCTTGGCTTCTGCCATCTGCTTCCCAAAGGCCATTTTTCAAGGTAGCTTTTTGTTCTGCAGTTTTGAATGTAGCCGAGGAAAGACATCCTACTCCTTCTTAGCTAACAAACTAAAACTCAGTGCACGTTCAAGGGCTTAAAATATTTTGTCTTTTTAATTCCCTGGGGACAAGAAGGGCTTGCAACATCAGAGGTGGGGTTTTTCTCCTGGGATTTGGATCAAAATTTTACCTGACACAGCTCACCCAAAGACCTCAGCCACCTCCATAAATATTCATTTACACTATGGTATTAAATACATAAAGTAATCCAGTGTTTACAAAAAAATACACAAGACTTCATAATGCAGTAGATATCTGTATATTATGTGTAGCAAAATACACAGCCCTTTTGACTATTTTCCTTTATGAAGTAAAAACTGGAAAGAACAGTTCCCGAATTAGGGGAACAGCTCAGAGCCCTAAAAAGAACACACACTGTGGTAAAAATAAGTGAGTTTTAACACAGTCGTAAGTCAAAGTCAGGAATAATTGTTCCGACGCATTCTGCTCCTGACAAATCTCAGCTTTAGAAGATCTTCACATCTGCTGAGAGTCCCAAGGAACTTTTTAAGCATTCAGAGATCACTGACACTTGGCAGAGTGGGACAGAGTGACAGCCAAATGCCAAGCACAGCTCTGAAAGACTGCATGAGGAACAGACCTTCCTGCCTAAGAGGGTAGAGCAAGTTTCCCACTGTAGAGAAGGACAAGAGTTTTCAAACATGAAGTTTTCTACTTTTCAAGGAATTTAATACTGTGAACATGACAGGATCCAGCCAGAGACCAGTGATCCACCAGGGATGAGAAGGTGCTCAAAGCCTTGAGAACTTGAGCACTTATAGGAAATTAACATGATTGCTTTTTTAATATTATTAACTATACATTCCAGACTGCTCTTAAATATTCTCTTCCCACATTCCTACCCACACCTTTACCTTTGTGCCATAGGAATTCCGTATTCAGCTCTGCCCCTTGATCATTAATGCAGACTCCTGAGCTTCAGACTTCAAAGCAAGGCAGGATTAAGAGTCACGGGCTCAGGACAGAGTCAAACCCTCCCTGTGCAGGAACCTCCACCTTGTGTTCCACTTCACAAACACCTCCTTCTATCAAGACTGGGAAATCCAGGGGTTTATGTGGAGCTTCCCACATAATAAAGGAGCCCAGCAGTGCCTCTTCTCCTTCCAAACACTGGTAAATGAAAGGAAACGGGAATGTCTCCTGGGGTAAGGGAAAGAAAGAGGTGAGCGCTCTACACATGTGCAAGGGAAGAAACCAAAGGCTTCATTGTGTGGAAATGCACTTCTCCAGAAAGGCTCTTCTCTTCTCCCTCCCCTAAGCAGGACGTGAGAATGTTCTTAGGGAACCCATTGTCACCTACAGCTCTGGTGGCGGTTTAGTTTTTATTCCTGACTTTTCTATTTCTCCCTCATGCCCTCCCTCATTCTGCTGCTCTAAATGCCTGCACTCCCAGCTTCCTCCTTTCTGCAGGTCCTCCCCTGCCACGTGCAGCACATTCCCTGTGCCACCAGCATTACTGTGAGCTCCAGCCACGCCTCACTACTCAAACCTTCCAGCAATGAGACTGAAGTAGTGTTAACACAATACAAATGAAGAAATTACAGCACAGATATATCAAGATACAGGTCTGTCCCAGACCCCAAGGGACTTGGAGATTCATTTAAATGTAATTTGCAATCAGCATCCCTTTGAGTTACATTTGAAAATTGCACCAACTTGGCCAAGACTAAGCCCCATCAGGCTCAAGCAGAAAGGCAGTCTGGGATTTTCAGCTCTATCTATGCTGCTCCTGCATCATCAACTTTCAAGGAAATTACACAACACCAGACTAACACAGGTGCAGTTCCTCTAGTGGTAAGAGAGCTGTTACAGATCACCAGACTCAGGAATTTTCATCAACAACATGGTCTACACCTGCTCTGTGTAAGAGATTGAAGTGGTACAGTGGGAGAAGCTGTTGTAGAGACACACACTGTCCTCATCAGCCTCATAATCCCTTACAAAGTGATGGTAGAGAGTGTTACAGAGCAAAGATTTACTCACTGAGAAGGTGAACTGCAAAGCCAAACTCAGAAATGCCTCTGCCTAACGAGAGCGTTGCAACTAGGTCAGAGCTGAGTGCTGGGTGACCACAGATCAGAGCAAAAACATTCCCACAGAATAACTAAGATGTGACAGCAGGTACTTGGAATGAGAACAAGGACTTCATCCACATAGTCCTGCTGCTGAATTATGTGGATAAACAGTGGCCCTGATGTAGCCAGCTCCCAGCAGGACATGCAGGTGTTGGGATACACAGACCCAGTTTAGCACAAGCGAACTAAATTCCCAAACAGGAAAGCCAATGCCCAACTTTGATGAAATTTGACAAAGTGCAAAGCAGCTTTCAGGTCAGAATTCTATTCAGCTTGTGGATGAACTAGATCCAGGCCACAACCTTTTTTTTGTATCTTCTGGACTCCATTTGGAGCAATGCTTCTCATTTCCAAACCCTATTTCTACTAAAAAACTCCATCAGTTTCATGCCCAAACCTGCTCAGTTCAGGCTGGACATTATGGTAAACACAAGACCTTGAGAACTTGAGCACTTATTCAAATGACAAGGAACTTCAACAGAACACTCTCCAGGCTGCTTTTGGTCACTGAAACTCCCTCCCTTGCATCCTGCACATGGAATTACCTGTCCTTGGGGCAGACAGGTCAGGAGAGGGGAGATTTGTGGGTTAATGGGATAGTGTTCTGATCAGGGAGATTAGGTTACAAGGCCATGCCTTTGGACACTGCCTTCTTCAGTGTGGAACTTCAGTTTACAGCTGGGGATTTCTCCTAATTAGATTGTACTCTTAATTATTTATGGCGTATATTATCTGCAGAAGCTGCCCAAAACCTAAGCCTTAATAAGGATAATTAGAATAATCATATTTTTCCCTCTTCTATAAAGCACCTTAAGCCCTGCTGATGAGAAATGCTAGGATGTGATTAGATGCTTAATGAAAAAAATTATCATTAGAAAGCAGAATAAAAATTAAAAATGAGCTAAAATGGAATTTTCTATTTTATATTGCATTGGGGCTGAATTAAGAATCATTTATCAGAGGTGACACTAGAAATTTTAACCTGAAAATTGAGTGGAGCTCTTCTTTATGCACGTCATGGTGGGAGAGTGCAGGTGAGGATGCCGAGGACCAGAATGTGGGCCTGGATGTCATGAGAAGTCCAAACAGCCCCCCAGGAGCCTGAAATGTGGAAGTGTTGGGTTATCCCACCACGTGCAGCCAGCCCTTGGATGGTGCCGGCACCAAGAAAAGCGGTGGGTGTTTAACATCACCCCAGTTCCTTCGTCCACCACAGCTCCTCCACACTGAAGATTTGGCTTTCCAGCCCTCACCTTCCTCAAAAACTGTCGTGGAATTGAGGCGGATGGGATTTGAGCTGCTCAGACCATGTGGTAAAAGTCACGGTGCATATTCATGGCCCTGCCTGCCTCAGTCTGTGAATGAAATCCACAATCCCTCAGACCGTACCGGGCATGGCCAAACCAAGGCATGGATGCAAAGCCTTTAACCCTTTGGGGATTATCACCCTCCAAATTTGCTCTCTCCGAGATCAAAGCAGGAGGATTTGGAGACGTTTCTGTTCAATTCAGAGCTGGGGCAGGTGCGGGTGAGCTCCTGCGGGTGTCTGGGGCCGGCGGCAGGAGAAGGGCAGAGCAGGGACCATCTCTGGCGGCTGGGGCAGAGGCTGTGGGCAGCAAAGCATCCCCGGCACTACCTGGAACTCACAATGGAGCCGGGAAGGGGCCGGAGAGATGAGCAGGGAAGGCTCCCACACACCCCCAGCAGCCCNGCCGCCAGGCCCCGCGGCCGCCCGCACCTCCATCCCGGGCCGCTCCCCGCGGGCCGCCGCGGCCGGCACGGCGCTGAGCCACGCCGGGGAGCTCCGGCAAGGGCTCCCCCCCGCCGATGCCGCGGGTAACTTTCAGCAGGCGGCTGCAACTACAGCGCCCGGCATCCCCCGGCGGGCCGGCGAGCGGTGCCGGCCGGGAGCTGTAGTTCCGCACGGGCGGGGGAGCCGCCGGGCGCCTGCGGGGAGCGAGCCTCGGCCCGGGGGGAATCGCGGAACAGCGGGGCTCGACAAGAGCTCTGAGAGCAGCGATCCCCGCCTTGTCAGCCAGACCACAGCACTGAGTGCCGCATCCAAGCGGTCTTTAACAGCTCCAGGGATGGGGATTCCAGCACCGCCCTGGGCAGCCCCGTCCAGTGTTTAACAATCCTTCCCACGAAGAAATTCTTGCTAATATCCAACCTCAACCTTCCCCGTCCTATCACTGGTTCTCTGGACTGTGAAAACCAAACTACCCAAGTATTAACAGGCAAAACTTAAAGAAAAACCCTAGAAAGTCTGTCGCTGCAGTACTCAGCTGCTGGCCATCGAGCGTTCAGCTCCTGTGGTCTCATGTTTAGATGTTCCATCCATTTTTATTTACAACTGCAGTTTATTTTTATTTAAAGATGAGTATCCCTCTGGCCCTGCTGTGCAAGGTTTGCTGTGTTGAACACAGAAACACGGTGAACACACATAAAACAAGCCATGTGTAAACAAAAGGACATTTTAGAGATGGGAGTAGGAAGCATCCAAAGTCAGGTGGAAAAATGCTTCTAAGCAGAGACAGCTGTGTTTACAGAGCATTATTACTGCTTGCTGTACTTGATTACAGATAGCTTTGTTTTGTTGCTGTTGATGGAGAGAGGAAAAAGCCAGCAGAGATAGTGGCCACACACCAACCTTCCACTGCAAACACCCAGAAAGGAGGGCTGGGGGAAAGTCTGCTGCTGCTCCATAGGAATCCACCAGCACAGGGGCACAAGACTGAAACAAAAATGGGCTGTGCTGTCACGAGGCCTTGTTTGCCAGAGCCAGACAAGAAGGATCTGTTACAAGACGGGGTGGAATGTTTGTTTTTGTAGTACTGGATTTCCAGAATCCACGGTCTTTTTGTGGCTGACAAGCCCCCTCCTTTCTTTGCCTCGTTCCTGCAGCTGTCGGAGGTCTGCACCCCTGCCTGGAAAACATGAGCACGGCACAGCAAAAATGTGCATCATTCATGTGCCATCAGACAATGCTTGGGAGAGTTACAAAGGAGGGGAGGAAGAGGAGGGCACCACAGTGCTGCGGAAATTTGCATTATTTCTACTTTCTATGCAATAGTCACTTTCAGCTTTAAACTGCAACAATACATATTTCATAGCAGCTTTACCACACTTCAGCATTATTGGGTTTTGATTCACACCCCCTCATGACCAGGTAAAATGTGGCAGGGTAGTTCTGTTACAACACATGCTTTCATTTTGGTTTGGTAATATTTCATATATAGAAATGAACTTCAAAGCAGAAGCTGTGTTGTGACCTGTTGCTTACCTGAGGGATTCCCTCCATGGTTCATCCTGAAGGTTTTTGCTCTGCAGAACCTGCTGGTAACATTGGTGCTGGTGATTTCACTGGGAATCAAACCAGGCCATGGCTGCCCCACACCACTCCCTGTTCTTGGACCCAGCAGGAAGATTCCACAAGTTCAGCTTGCAGTTCAGCTGCAGTGCCTCTCCTCAGAGCAGAGCTGTGACCAATAATCCAAAGCTGAGGCCAGGCTGAGGCTGGAGAAGTCCCAGGTTTGGTTTTGAGCCACCCTGTGCTCAACATTTGGGCTCTGCAGCCAGCACAGGAATCAGCACGTGGCAGCCCACATGGAAATCCAGCTCCAGGCACTGGAATCACCTTGCTGGGCCTCCACTGACAGTACCTGCAGTTCTGCTCTGTGCTGAAGCCACACACAAACCTCCGTGTCCAGCTGTGCAGTTTTCCCATGCTAATCCTTGTGCTTTTAGGACCACAAACTTGAACAGAGGCACATTGCAATTGTTTGCTGAGGACTTCATTTTTACCTGCCTCAGTCTTCAAAATTCCCCCTATCTTGACATTAAACACATTAGTTACCCACTATGAGGCAAGTTCTCTGAATGACAAGTAGTTGAACTTGCATTTTCCTTACTTAACTTGCACATTCAAAATTTCAAATTACTTTATTATGAGGGGCATGGCAGTTTTAACACAACAGCACATCTGTGGTAACTTACTTCCTTACCAACCAAGTTCACTTTGATGATGACTGGGTGCTTATAGAGCCACTGGACAAACATAAAAGGAGATTTAGAAATATTATAATTAAAACAAATAGGAACAATAGCTCAGATTCCTGATGCTAGAAGATATTTTAAAGCAGACCATTCTAAAATCTGAAATAAGGACAACATACAAACTGGGAGCACTTTAAATATGTTTATTCAGCAGCTATTACAACAAACCTCCAAAAAACTGGAGTCCCCTCTGGTTTCTGAACCGTGTCAAGTGATGAAAATGCCACTAGGATGGAAGCTGGACAGTGCACTCCTTTCTGAGATATACATCTAACAGGGATTAATCTCTTTGAAAAGGCAAAATATAAATATATACACTCTAAATTCACAACAACAGTTTGAACTCACTACATTAATTCAAGTGGGGTAACAGTGGACAAACCCCCATCATGTAAACTGCAGTCGGAAAAACCTCTGCTGTCTCCTGCTCCAAGGTCCCGTTCAGGTTTACATTCTGGGATCTGCTTCTGGCAGAGCTGGAATACGGAAGCGCTGAAGTGCTGGATCTCAGGGGCTGTGCACAGGACCGGGATGTGGGGCTCTCCTCTCTACACATTGCTCAAGGCATCCACACCAGGGAGAACCTTACCTGGGGGCAGATAAAACACAGCAGCAGGGTTAAGAATCCCTCCATGCTCAAGCAACTTTGCTTCAGGCTTGCAAGTGCAACACTTTAAGGGGATGTGGTTTTAAAAAGTGAATCAGGAATTACAGGTTGAAAATGGAAGAGTTTGGCTCCACACTGACCGTGGTGGTTCCATGGACTTGCTCCACACAGTAAATCCACCCAGAGCACAGCTGCACTCAGAGGTCAGCAGAGGGATTCCTAACACAGCCCAGCCATCAATTCTCAATTAACAGTAATGGCACATTTCTGTCCAAGCCTCTGCAAGGGCCAGATCCAAACACCCAACATCCTTTTCTATTAAATTTGATGGCAAACAGATTTTTGATTGGATTTAGGGAGTTGCTGCATACTTTCTTAAATCCCTAGTGGCACATAAATAGAACTCTGGGGAGTGTGGTGGAAATTTTAAGAATTAACTTAGAGAAAAAGCCTCCCACGAGCCTCAAGTCTTTGACTGTGACTAAAACAACCAGGTTGAGACATTTACATGTCTCTTTCCAACTGACAGAATCAAAGAATATGCTCATCTTTGAGTACAGATTACTTAAGTACAATTACTTACGTACAATTACTTAAGAGCCGAAATTACTTAAGTAAAATGTTTTCTAAAGCGTTTTTAGCTTTTTGTCCTACTTTAATAATGAACAGACACCACTCTAGTTTTGCCTTTCCTCAGAAAAACAACCTTCAAATGCTCAAGCTGTGCAGCAGGACTGAATTGTAACACTGTTCACAACCCAGTGGTTTGCTGGGTTTTCGGGGATTTTTTTCCCCCTTTTTTTCATCTTCAGAAGCTTTTCTAATTATCCAGACTTCCGTTACATTTAAAAGATCACACACAAACTCGTATTTTGGGCCAAAACTTAAGACAAGTTTGTCCTTTGGAATACACAGCGTTTCCTTCGAGCCATCTGCATTCTTTCCCTTGCCCATCACTCCCTAGGCAACAGAAACAAAAGCTCTGTCTCCCATCTCACTCCTGGAAATAGCAGCTGCAAGGCAGTTTATTGAAGTGCCTCCTCTCCAGAGGAGTTGGCAGCGTTGGATAATTTACACACACTGGGAAACGGCAAATTACCAGAGGAAATGAAAAGTCATTTAGAGAACAATGGAACTCGTTACAAGAATCCCGTCAATCCTCACCATTTTGAATTCCAAGTGCCCTCGTGCGGGTTTGTCAGTGAGCACTAGAGGGCTCCCCAAAACCAAGGGAATTCCAAACAGGAAGAGGAGACTTCTGGCAAGAATTCCAGACTGTTCTGATGAGATTTCCCTAACAGAAACCGGGCATTTTAAACAGGGTAGTTGGCATGTCCTGAGGGATCAGTGACAAAATCCAGCCCACTCTCTTGTTCTCTATCCCAGTGTTTTTGTTTTCTGGGAGAGGCAGCCTGTGCTGTTTGCAGGAATACTCCATTTTCCCTCCTCTCTTTCTCTGGGAGGGCTACAGAAGAGCAGCAAGTGGAGCTTGTGGCTCCAAAGCTTCATGAAACCAACTCCACATGGTGGGACAAAAAAACCCATTCTGCTATTAGTTGTGCTTTCTTGTCTACCAACACATAGTAAAGCACCCAGAACTCCAAATTTACTCAAACAAATGAAGATAAGAGAAGATTTACCCTCTAGCAGCTCCAGGCTGGCACCACCTCCTGTGCTGACATGGCTGACTTTATCCTCAGTGTTCCACTTGGCACAGCAAGTAGCTGTATCTCCACCACCTGTAGCACAAACAGAATCCGTGAGACACACAAGAAATTCAGATTTTGTCCAACTGAAGGCTCATGCTGAAGGACAGAGGAAAATGTGAGGAAAATAATTTGACCAGTATTTATAACGCAGTGCTGGCCAGCAGAAGCTTCCTCTTTATTCATTTAAAAAACCAAAAACAAGCACAACCACTTACCAATAATGGTGATGCAGCCTTTTCCAGTTACTTCTACCACCTTGTCCATCAGGGCTTTGGTTCCTTTTGCAAACTTCTCCCACTCAAAGACCCCAACCGGACCGTTCCACACGATTTGCTTGGCCCTTCCCACAACTTCTACATACTTCTTCACGCTCTCAGGGCCACAGTCCAGGCCCTAAGGGAAGTGAGAGAAGGCTCAGATCCACTCACTGCTGACCCCCAGCTCAAATCATCCATGCCAGAAGTTTCCCCTCACCCCAGACAAGAGACAAGAGTTTGTATGCAGGGACAGATTTGCCAGCAGCTGCTGCAGGAGGGTGGAGGCTGGTGTGGTATTTATCTTCCCGATACCAGTAAGTCAACTTCAAATCAATGTCAGATTCTTGAAGGCTTAGTCTACTTAAATTTCATTCAAATAAAAGGGATTTCTACTGCATTCAGATCTGCAAGCTGCAGAGGAATTTTGCTGTTTTAATCCAAATCTCACAAAAGCTACTTTAGACTTAAAAATTCAGAACAAACAACAGGGCTTCAATCTCATTAAACTAACAAACTCTACACAGCTTGACTGCCCTCAGAAACATTTGCCAAGGATCACAATTAATCTTTCTACTCCTTTAAGAGTTGTCCTATGCACCCTATTCCTTAGTACTACTCCTCTCAGTCCCTTTCCCATTCAAACCTACCATCCAGCCAGCAGGAATGCCTGAAGCCACTGTGGCTTCCCCAGTCTGTGCATTCTCATCAAATTTGTCAGCAGTGATGAAGTCAACAGGCAGAGTGATCTTCACACCATTCTTCTCTGCCTTGGCCATCAGGTCCTTGACAATTTTTGATCCCTCTTCATCAAACAGAGAGTTGCCAATCTACAGAAAATATTTGGGAAAAGTAAGAGAAGTGTTTGTTTACCTCCTGGTCATGACAGAAGAGAACATCAGCACCCAAACTGCTCAGACAGCAATTCTGGAAACATCGTTTTCTCAAAGCACATGGGAGAGACATAGCAGTAATCTGAGTTTTGCAAGGGACTGACAGGTAATTTCTCAGTGCTCCCTACTCTTGCAGAGAGCTGAGATACCCAGTGCTCAATCCCAGAACACGTAAGGGGCGTAAGAACACGTAATTTAGATCACATCCTTCACTAGGAGCAGACATGGAATTGTTCTCCTCGTACCTCCATGTTGTTGAGCACTTTGAGGAAGGTGAACGCCATTCCACCACCGATGATCATCTCATTGACCTTATCCAGCATGTTATTGATCAGCTGGATCTTATCCTGAACTTTGGCTCTGGTGAGAGAGTAAAGGAAAAAGAAGGAATCATGAGTATCATGACTATGGTATGCCAAGGCTGTTCTAGAGAATGATCCAACACAGGAGTTGTTGGGAATGGGCAGAAAGAGAATTCAGCAAGTTAGCAGGCCAGCATGAAAATTCAACTTCTAGAACATTATTCAGCCCTCCATTTCTATTTAAATATAAATATAAACCTCATTTGGCCCTTTAGAGCCTGATTTCCCCTGACTGCCCAGCCAAGTTAGTTCACCTGATGAAATGCACCTCACAGAGCTGGGCACACACGTGATGAGAACGGGCTGCAATTAAATATTTCTGCACAGGAGCAGTCACTTGGTTGTGCACCTCCCAGTCCCTTTGCACACCAGGTGCTCGGGCAGAGCAGAGCCCATGCAGCCCCAGCAGGGCTCCATTGCATAATGAGAGGTCGGGTCAGTTTACAGAGTGCTGGGCCTGAGCTCTCCTGTACCCTGAACTGGGGAGCAAAGGTCACTGACAATGTCTGGGCCATTAACTGCTCTCCTGGCTCATGTGGGCAAAGAACTGCTGGGGACTCTCAATTTGGGGAATGTAAGAGGTCAGGAGAGACAATGAGCAGCCAGATTGTACCATCACAGGAGCAGATGTATCAGTTAGCTCCTCTCTAATCCACGTCTCACATCTCAGGAGTCAGCTACAAATATGAACTGCAGGTACACTTTAGTTGTTTAAACCAAGCCAAAACAACTTGTCATCTGTTAGAGCAGTTAGAGAAATACAGTCACAATGTTCTTGAGTCTTACCCTCCAAGAATTGCCAAGAAAGGTCTCTCTGGACTCTCTAGGGCCTTGGCAAAATAATCCAGTTCTTTCTTCATCAGGAAGCCAGCAGCCTTCTGAGGCAGATTGACACCTACCATGGAGCTGCAGAATGAAAGTAAAAATGAGGAATGGAAAAACTTAGATGTAGAAACACCCCCATGTCTCACAGCTTTGCAAAGCCAACCCCTTCAGTCAGCTGCAGCAATGAGAACAGCAACCACCTGCACGAAAACACAGGGGCTTTGCTCTCCTAGTTTGATAAGACAGCTGTACATGCTTCTGACATTGGTTTTGCACAGAAATATTGATCTGCAAGACATTTATCATCTCAACTAGTGATCCAAAACACTGAAGGACAAATAAGAATAGCCAAGAGCGGGGATTTCTTCTTCCAGGAGGACCACTGCAGTTCGCAAGTACACATTTAAACACACTCCATGAAAACAATCACTCTGCAGTGATTTATCCTTTGGCAAAGAGGGCTGTTGTGACTGCAGGACAATTTATACAAGCCCTAAGCAAGTAATTTTTAGATCTTCCAAGTCTAAAAGAAGGCAATGCAAGTCTTAAGACCTTGTTTTAACTTTCTCCTGTTCCCAGAGACAAACTTGAAGGAGCATACGTTAATGACAACTACCTCCAGTAAATCCCCTGCTGAGGAACAAACATAGCCCAGTGATAGTGGGATAAGCCCAAAAGGAAATTAAAACTCCTTGGGGGCATATTTTATGTGTTTCCATGGCAGATACTGTTCTGCAGTTCTGCATGTGGAAGGGAAATGGGTACCCACCTGTGAGCTCGGTGGGCAGTGCCGAAAGCATCGTTGACATAGACATCTCCCAGTTTGGAAAGAGAGGCCCTGAAAGCGTCCACTTTTGCAGGCTCAGCCTTGATCTAGAAAGAAAAAGAAGGACAAGTTTGTACCCTGAGACTCTGATATTGAATCGAAGCTCAAAGTCAGCAATTTGACTCATAAATGCAAAGCAAAGAAAGGTCAGCTGGAGGAACTCATCAGTTCATCCAGCGAGTCACTGTCTTCATTTGCTTTTTCCCAGTCCAGGAGGAGCAACAAAAATGTTTAAATTCCACTTTAAACTCTCCTAGACTGCTACTGCAGGCCTGAAGACTGTTCCCACTCCTGAACTGCAGTACCAAAAACCTTCTAGTCTCTCTCCAACAGATTTCCAGTGTTGTGTGGTGAACACAGGTAGCACAGGAAGGGTGTGGAGAGACAAAGCAATGCTGAGATCAGACTAAACAAATCCATGCTGACTCACTGAACAAAGATAGCATGGTCTCCAAGAGCCAGAGGTAAAACATCTCCTTCGGAAAAACACAGCTTAAGCACCAGTCAGGAACCTGCAATCCTGTATTGCATCACTGCTTCCATAGCACTGACTTTCACCTCTGGTAGGAGAGGCAGCTCTGTCACTGGCACCTCTCCTGTTGTGCTCAGTGCATCGTGTGCTTCCATATGCACACACCCAGCTAAATCATCTGGGAATTCCAGAAACACACAAAACCAAGGGACTGTTTCCCAAAGAAAATTGAATTCTTGCCCCACTCTTCTCCCTGCCACCATACTTGCAGTGGCACACAGTTCTAGTGGTGAGTAATTCTAGATTTGCTCAATTTCCCCCTGCCATCTGCACAGGTTCACCAACTCTCTGCTGTGCTCCTAAGCTACAGGAGTCCTGTGTCAGCCCATAAAGGGCACCAGTCCATGTCAGCATTCCCTCCAAGCACTGGATCTGAACAGAGCCAAGGCCTCTGTAAATCCAGCGGGGTCACCATCGCTAAGAAAAGCAGCTGTCTGAGGAGCAGGCACTCTGCTGACCTTCAACAAAATGTCAGAGGTGCAAGGCAGCCTGGTTCTTGATAACTACTCTGAAGAGCACACAGGCTTAGAGGAGGGTTTGATAATCCCTGTGCTGCAGAAATATTAGCCATATAACCCAAAAAAGAAGCATCATTCTTATGGGCCTGGTGGCAACAAACTAGATCCAAATTGGTTTTCATTTTAGGTATCCAAAAATGAAGCCTAACACGCAGCATTTTCTTGCACAGCCCTATTTAGTTTCTTTTTCATTTTTTTACAGACTACACCACCTTTGACAGAGTCATCTATAGCCTTTCACTTGAGCTGTTTCATCTTGGAAATTCACTGTATTCCACTCAAAACTTTTGCCCAACAGTGGGACACACACTGAACTGAAGATCTCTGACATCCTTTTAAGAGCAAATACACAATCCATGTTCTAGAGAGGCTGCTGGCTCTTTGTCAATCTGCAGCAAAGGAGGTGGTAAGATCAGAGCAGGAACACATGAAAGCCAGACTTGAAGTCTCACCTTGTTCCCTGAAGCATCCTTCCCTTTCCCTTCCTCTTCAACATGGAATCGGAGGTTCTCCAGCAGGATGACTGAGCCAGCAGCAGGATTAGCACAGGCATTCTCCACCTCAGGACCAACACAATCCTTCAGGAATAACACATCCCTGCAACACAAGACACACACTGTAACCTCACCAGTGACTTCCTGGTGGAAAGGAAAACATCCATGTCCCCTCACAGGGAGGGCCTGATGCACACCAGGCTGCTCTTCCACTTTACCTGCCCAGGAGTGCCTTCAGCTCCACAGCTACTGGGGCCAAGGAGAACTTGTCAGGCATGGGGACACCATCCGGGCGACCCAGGTGACTCATGAGAACCACGGACTTGGCCCCATGGTCCAAGCAGTGCTTGATGGTAGGAACAGCTGCCTTGATTCTGTAACGGCACAGAAAAACAAATTAGTAAGGACTCAGTTACCAGCACAAGAGCTGGACAGAACTATTCCTTAAGAAAGCATCAACACTATTCTCCATCCCAGCCTGTTTTCATACATTTCACTGTTATCTTCCAAGCAATACAGGACATGGAATTAAAATGCATTTTGTCATCTAAATTCTGCTGATTGCTCAGCTAAGAGATGCCAAGAGACACTTAAACACTACCAGGCTTCCAGGGTTACTCTGTGATCCTGCAGCAGCAGAGAAATTATGAGCAGTGAGCACATTGTGGTGAACAAAACTGGCACCTGCCTGCAAGTGGCTGACAAGCAGGCAAGACATCGAACATAGATGCTTCTAAACCCCAGGTCTTTGTGTGCTGCACTGCAACAATTATTCTAACAAAGACAAGTTAACACAGCCCCAGGGTAAGCAGGGGGCACAGAGACTTCTGGATAGTAACAGAGACAACTTTCACACACAGCCCGAGGGATGTGGCTGTGAAATAGTCGTAGCCAGTTTATGGAGTTTAGGATCTCTAAAATAAGAGATTTTTCTTCCCATGCTTTCTCCAGCAGCTACAGTGAGCAGCAGCCTTGTAGTTAACTGTAGTTTCCTAGTAATTGCAGAGAATTTAATTAAAAATGGTTGGATTTTCTCTGACACCCTTAATATTCTTGTATGAGCAATGGCAGCTTAATCATGGTACTGTTCCAGGTACTGGGGTGAAGTCAGAGACATAGCAGACTTTGGGGGCCTCCATTTGGGATGGAAATTACAGCTCACCTCTGATTGTTGGTTATTTTGTGATCCTTCATTGGAACATTGAAGTCAACCCTAAAAAAAAAAAAAAACCAAAACCAGAAGCAAAATTAAATATTCAACAAATTAATTTTATTACTCATTTATTTTATTTTAAATATTCAACAAATGAGTGAGGAAACCTGCCAGTAAAGGCACTAGCTAGAAAAGCAATGTTACAATTAGAGTAAGATGTTCAGCTCTGCCCTGTCCACAACTTCCATTCTGAAATCAATGTGTTACTAGCCATTTCTGCTTGTGATAACACCGTAACTGGAGAACAATCACTGCTAGAATTTCTCAGGAAAGCTGGGCCACCAATTCATCCTAATGCTTAGGACCAGAGTAGCAGGAAATAAACCAAGATTGAACTTTTTATTTTTAAACAACATGATTTCAGATTGCCAAAAAGGAGCTTCCAAGAGAAAGGGAATGAACAATGACCTCGTGTTCTCTAACGAGGCTTCTAAAATACTTGGCTGGACTTCTGTGGCCAGCAGGTAGTTCAAGGAAGCTTTAATTTCTGTCCTCTGCAGCTCTAATCTCCCTGCAGCCGAGTGCTGTGGCTTACTTATCACATTCTCCCTGGAAGACCTGAGTTGGATCTTGAGGTAACTTCCTGACTCGTGCCAGCTGATGGGCTGGAAGGGAGGAGTTTCAGCAGCCCGCTCTCCTGGCATCCCTCGCGCCCATGTGCAGGAAGCTGCGTTGCGTAACTGCGGAGGCAGAAATTGCTCACCGAGCTACACGAGGGAACACCCGTGGCTGGAACAGCAAATGGCAGAGAGCAGAGTGCGCATCCTTTATCATTTTATGTATTAAAGAACATCCGAGTTCAGCAAGATAACCGAATGAATCCCCTATCAGCCCACTCAGCACGTGAAACAAATGGGAAGAAACACAAAAGCTGCCAGCAAAACAGGAGTAGCTGAGCAGAAAGAAATTGAACTGGCAGCCCCACGAGTTCTAGAAGGGGCAAAGAAAAGCACGATTATCGGGCCATTATTCTAAAAGGAGGGAATAAAACAAAAGTTCGCTTTACAGTGCCATCAAAACTACAAAAGAAATACCCGGGTCAGCCTTCTTCCCCCCTGCAGACCACTGAAATCTGAGCTGCCCTGAACCCTCTCTCCTCCCCATTCTCAACTCTTCCTGAAGCTTCGGCATTAAGGACCGGAAGCTAAGCAGGATGCGAGTACGCCAAAATTACGATGAACATGAGGAGAAAATGAAGAGGTATCGATTTTAGTACTCCTGAGAACACGGGAGGACTCGTTTCAGAGAGGTGAGATGCAGGCAGCAGACACGGAGCCTGGTAGTCACCTCACAGAACAGCAAATTTAGACCTGTGCATTAATTAACGGAGACTTTGAGCGGGCAAACCCAGCCCATTGTCTGCTCTCTGTAACATGACTCAGAAATGGAAAAAAAACCCAGACAGATGGCCAGAAATCCCCTCAGGTACAGACTTTTACAGAGATAAAAAGATCTTCTGTTATACCAGACTCAGAAAGTGCACCAAAATCCTGAGCATGCTTCTTCAGTACTTGTTACACGGGCTGTTTTCTGACAATCAAATTTTTAGGGAACTAGTTCAAAACAAGGTTGTAGAGACAAGGTAAAAAGAGCAGGCTATCTGTCAGACTAGGAATAAGAGAAGCTATACTTTTGCTGTCCCTGCCTACTCACAGAGTAGATAACACACTCGTAGTAGCCACATTACAGTGACCTTGAACAAACTACCCCACAATAAGAGTATTTCGAGCAGGACGTATCACGATGTACCCTGGTGCCCTTATCTCCCAGGATTTGGCAACAATTCCAACAGTAAGCTTTCAGGCACTGATGCTTTATAAATAAGCCATAAATGCCTATTTTAGAGTTTCAGACCAGGATGTGCTGAAAAGCTGCGGGGACGCCCCATCCCTGGAAGTGTCACAAGGCCAGGCTGGAAAAGGTTTGGAGCAGCCTGGTTTAGCAAAAGGTGCTCCTGCCCTTGGCATGGGGATGGAAAGAAATGAGCCTGAAGGTCCCTCCCAAGGAAGGCCATTCTGTGATTCTATGATTCGATTCCTGCTGCAAAATGCTGAAATATTATTGGTATCTGGATAGGCGGACAGAGCCGTATCTTCACTTTCTTATTGCAATGCTTTGTAAATTTTCAGTAAGGAAACAATAACCGGGAAATACGCATTTTTGGGGGTAGGTCTCTAGAATAAAAGCACGGCAGGCTGGCTGGATTTTGCCTCAAGCCGCCTGTGGCCGACACACGTGCGAGAGGGGTGATCCAAGGCGGCAGAGCCGGGCCGGGATTTACGCACCGCCCGGCCGCCACGTCCCCCGCAGGGAAGCCGGGCCGACTCGATGATGGACGCAGGAGCCTCTCCAACACCCAGCGAGCGACAAAAAAATGAAACTAAAACCGCACAGATGGACGAGCGCCGGGCTCGAGCAAGAAGCTGCTGCCGAGGGGCACCGGCCCGGCCCCAGCGTGGAAGATGGAACAGGGCGGTCCCCGGAGACGCACGTTCTCCCCGCAACGCCTCACCTCATGACGACGCGCTTGCCCTTCACATCCACCTTGTCCAGGGTAAGTTTGTTGGAGAGAGACATGTTTGCTGCTAGCCCGACTCACTTCACTCCCACCCGACCCGCGCCGCTTCGCCGCCTCCGCGTTCTGCCGCAGCACCGCCCGCGCCGCCACCACCCAATCCGCCTCACCCCGCCTCCCCTCAGCGATTGGTTTGTGCTGTCCGTCCTGCGTTTCTATTGGTTGAGTCTCCTGTCCGTCAGCGGACATCCCGGCCCTCGGGGGCGGGGCTGCGGCGCCGGCCCCGGTCACGTCCCACACGCAGCCGCTGCGCCCTGGGGGAGTTGGGCTGTGCGGGGTCCGATCCCTGAGTACCAAATTAACGGTTCCACACTTTTCCTGAGGGAAAATTACCCATAAATGGTGTCTAAACGTGTGTCGGCTGGTGGGAATCCTTCAGATGAAGGGCAGGCACCTCACAGCTGAGCCATAGGCCTGGGGCAGGCCAAGTGTCGACAGTAAAGGACGAGACAAAACCCGGGATATTTTTAAGTGACCTACATAAATACTTCTCAAGACAACTGGGGACAAAACAACTGTTTGAAGGGATACACCTTTCTGCGGCATGGTTTCATAGAATCACGGAATGGTTTTGGTTGGGAAGGACCTTAAAGATCGTCTCGTTCCACCCCCTGCCATGGGCAGGACACCTTCTACTATCCCAGGGAGCTCCAAGGCCTCCATGGCCTTGAACACTGCCAGGGATCCAGGGGCAGCCACAGCTTCTCTGCGCAACCTGTGCCAGGGCCTCATCACTCTCACAGGGAAGAATTTTTTCCTAATACCTAATTTAAACCTACTCTCTTTCAGTTTGAATGCATTTGCCCTTATGTCACTCCCGGCCCTTGTCTCTCTCCACCTTTCCTGTAGGTTCCCTTCAGGTACTGGAAGGCCGGAAAGCCTTTTTTTTTCCAGGTTGAATAATCCCAATTCTCTCAGCCTTTCCTCACAGCAGAAGTGCTCCATCCCCCTGATCATCTTGGTGCCTTTTTGGGATCTCTCCAACAGGTCCATGTCCTCCCTGGGCAGGGGACCCCAAGGCTGGAGGCAGCCCCGAGCCTGCCCTCTGTCAGGTAAAAGCCATTCCCTGTTGTCCTGCGACTCCGTGCCCTCGTAGCAGGTTGGTGGGTGCAGTCAAAAATCACCTGCCCCATCATACGTGCAGCCTCTAACGCAGTGCAGTGGGGCTGTGCACTGGGTGACAATAGCACAGTGCAATGAACTGTACTGGGTGAAAAAAGAGTTCATGGCCTTTTGTCTTTTGCCCATAGGATAGGCCTTTCTGTTGCTGACAGGGTTGGTTTTTTGCCACGCTCACAAAAATGTACAGACACCGCTGAGAAAGTGGTGACGACAAAATCAGTTCTCTGCTGACAGAAAGAGAGAGTGCAGAGAAGGGAAACAGAGCTGGGGAAGGGTCTGGCGAGTCAGCCATGGGAGAAGCAGCTGAGGGAGCTGGAAAGGGGCTCAGCCTGGAGAAAAGGAGGCTCGGGGGACCTTGTGGCTCTGCACAACTCCCTGACAGGAGGGGACAGCCAGGTTGGGGTCGTGCTCTGCTCCCAGGGAACAAGGGACAGGACAAGAGGAAACAGCCTGGACATCAGGAAGAGTTTCTTGTGGAAAAGCTTGTTAAACACTGCAGTGGGCTGCCCAGGGAGGTGTAGAGTCAGCATTCCTGGAGGTGTTCAAGGAATGACTGGATGTGGCACTCAGTGTTCTGGTCTCATTGATAAGGTGATGATTGGTCAAAGATCAGATTCAGTGATCTCAGAGGTCTTTTCCAACCTAAATGATTCTCTGATTCAAATGAGCATGCACTGACAAGAAAGTAAACAAAAATGTACCTAGAGAACCAGACGAATGAACTGCTCCCACCCTGAGGCAGAAGGGTGGGAGTCTCCTGCTGCAAGACTTACCAGAAAGCTCAGGAAAGCCTGGATGGGCCTCCAAGTGTGTGTCACTGTAGTTTATTTTATATTGCTATAAATCTACATTCAGGTTTCAAATTAAATTAGGTCCAGTAATGGTCTCAGTGTTGACTACAGAATAAATCTGGGGGGTACCCAGGGGTCCCTCCTGCGATGCAGCAACCCAGACCTGACCTCAGAATCATCAGGTGAGTCCTTGTAACCCAGAGCCCCTGGATGGCACTTACAATGTCAGCTGTGCACAGGGACATCTGGAAGTGCCAGTGTGAATAAACTTCCTTATCTCCTCCTGGGTGAGGAGATAAGGAAGGGGGTCTCTGCATCCACAGGAGCTGTAATTATTTAACTGTTCTGAAATTAATCCCTTTCCTTCTTCCTGTACTACTTCATGCTGTGCTGCTTTCTCCGAAGGCAAAGGTTAAATTCCTCGATGCTGACTCAGAAAGGAAAGCTCTTCCCAGCTGCAGCCCACAACCCAGCCCTTGCAGCACCACCTCCTGCTTTCCTTGGGAAATGGGTTCACTCATTAGGACAAGGCTTTAATTTCAAAAGCTCTCCTGTCACTTCCTAGGAGTAAAAAAGTGTGGAGGAGGATTGTCATAGTGTGTGGTGGCATGAACACAGTAACCTGAGCACCCACAGCGATTTGGGACAGCCGTGTGCCAGAGCTGAGGGAAAAGGGATGGCAGGACACTTGTGAATCCCTAGGTAGACAGGGCATTCAGCAATAAAGCCATAAATAAAAATGACCAAGAGTATTCTACTCAATGACACCAACTCCGCTACATCCATTCCATAGGTTAGGAGAGTATTGGATAAGAAGTCTGTAGCAATCTTGGTGCATTTAATGAAGATCATTGATCTGGCAGAAGTGCAGCCATAGCTCATTCAGTGTTGTCTGGTTTTATCCTTATTTGCTTTTCCCCTTTTTCTTGTGAAGAACATGAGATAGAGGAATAGGAAGGATGTCAGATGAGAATCTAAGGTGGCAGAACACAATTCCAGATGGCACATGGCCCAGGCACCAGAATTTGTGTCTTATAAAAACAGTTACAAGAAAGGGGGAAGAAATACAGACACACATATGCAAAGCTCATTTCCACACTTGAGTCACCTCTCTGTCCTTCCCTCCTGTTGTGAAATATTTAGAATATACTGCAAATATTTAAAGAAAAAAGCCCATGCAAACAGTTCAACCCCTGCACTTTTAAATTAACCAGTGCAGCAAAGCCAGGAGGGCAAAGGGCTGGTAATGACAAACCCAAGGAGCTGGGGTTAGACCCGTGACCATCCTAGGAAGTCACTCCTAGGAATATGAAAAGCAGCTGTACTTTAGACTGGCACAGCCCTCTCCTGCACCATCCTGCCAGCTTCTTTTATCCAAAAGGAATGGGACTGTGCAAGTTTAGGCAGACCACAGGCTTTGGTGCACTGGGGTGTGTTTGTGTGAGACAAACGGGAGGGCTGTGGTTTGCAGGCCGATAATTTGCATCTCCATCTGTGACCCAAGCTGCAGAAACTTCCTGCTTTTAGACCACCCGCTGCAGTTGAAGCTTCCACTTAAAACCAGGCTGCAGCACAAGGTCTGAGTGCTCTGTTCTTGCAGTGGGAGATGGTCAATAATCAAGCTCAGAGATCGTGTAGGAAAGATAAAGAGCAGCCAATCTGGAACTATGGGAAAAGCTGCCTGAAAAACGGGCACAATCCTAAGAGAATAAAGGCAGACATCTCCTGGCTGCTCCCTCATCTGGCCAATGCCTGCACCATCTCATTCCCAGCATCTGCAAGGACAAAGGGCATCAGGGCTGTCCACACATAAAACTGAATGAGGGTTAATTAAAAAATGCTGGAAAATCCTTCTCCGAGTCTTTTTCCTGCACCTGAGCGTGTGTGTACAGCTCTCCAACTGTCCTTACTAAATTTATTTTAGAGATGTGTTTAATGGGAAAAAGACAACCCAATCTTGCCTGGTCAGCAGTTTTCCTTCATGACCAAGCAGACACGGTGCAAATTCACAGCTACTACTTAAATTGTCCAGTCAACTGAAAGGAAAAAAACTCTCCCTAACATTGTCCATAGCCCAGCTCTGCTATCAAGGCAGATGCTGAATTTGGAATCAGAGTCTGACCTTAAGGGCTTGTCATACTGCTCTGCAGAGATGTGGTCTAAAAATGTTACTTAAAAAGGGAAAAAAAAGAAAGCATCTTAAAAGAAGCAGTAGCCATACTGAACTGAAAGCATCTAGGGAGTGGTTCAAAAATCCATGCAGAACTGCACACTGGTAAAATGAAAAATGGATTCCATCAAGCCTGAAAAGCTGATGTTTGAGGCAGCAGCTGCAGAGCTGCAATGTTAACCCTGGCTGTGGCAGGGTTACAGGAGGAACACAGCATTGCTCTGTCTCTCTAGTGCCAAAGACAGTAAGTTTTAAATTAACGTAAATCCTGCCCTTATCTGCAACATCATTTTTCCATCAGAGCCCTTAAAGGTGGTATTTGTTCCACTGATTTTGCACAGGATAGAATGAACCTGTATTTGATCAAAGAATTTAACCTGTTCTCTCCCTAACAGAACAGTGCTGTGGAATGTTAGAGCTTTGCTCACCACTCACCTATGGCTGCTGCACAAAACTACAATGAGCTCAAGAAAAACTGGGATTCACAGAATTCACTCTGGGACAACTCATGTTTTCACTTAGGAAACATCACTGATGTTTGAGGTTTCAGGAAAGGAGAGACATTTAAAAATTCCAGGAGAGTCTTAATAATTCTTAATTCTACGTTAAACTTGGTGTTCCTTGAATCACAATGATGGGTCTTGGCCAGATGAAGGCAGAGATTTTTGTATCACACCTTTGTCCACAGGAGTTGGGGCCTGCTGGCTACCTGAGGTTTTGGTTCTGCTTTTTATTTACTTAATTCAGTCAGAGCTAAAATGAAACAGTTCCATTTGAAACAAGAAGGTTCACATACTGCCTTAACCCAAAATAACTCAAGGTATAAATTAAACAATCACAAATGTTTTGGTTACTATTTTTGTGCAACAAACCTGCATTTTCCAAACCACGAAAGCTAAAACTGGAGGTTTCCACACCTGATGAGGCACACTAGGCCTGAGACAGTCCAAGAGGATTAAATTACATGGTTGTGTCTTAAGGAAAAGCAAAATTCTTCATCTTGGAAACACTTGGATTTGACTTGAACCAGACCCTGCTCAGTGACAGAACAGGGTCAATAGGCACAACCCAAAATATGGGAAATTTCATCCTTTTTTCCTGTGACGGCAAGTGACTCCTGGAAAAGCCTGCCCAAAGGGTGTGGAGATGTTACAAACCCCAGTCCTGGCTGAGCAGCTCTGGCTTATCTGCTGGGACAGGTTCTTATTATGTGACCTCCAGCAGCCTCTTCCAGCCTCAATTATTTACTCCCCACTTCTTTAACCCAGGGATCTTCCCACATGACATTATTCCACAATTTCCCAACTTCCACCAGCCCCACTTTACCCCCAGCCCTGCAGTTCCACACAGGTTCAGGGTTTGCTCAAGGCTGTGTTTAGCAGAGCTGGAACTACACCTAACCCCCAACCCTTGGCCTTTTGCTGACACAGCAACAAATATTTAAAGGAGATGAAAGAATGTGATTTAAAACGGCCTTGGGATGCTACATTTTTATTACACAGCTTATAATTGCCATTAGAATAATGGAGGCACAGTCTTAGAAGAATAGGAAACGTGAGACAACATGTTTTGAGATGCAAAGATCTGTAACAGCCCTACATTACCATTCCAACCAGCATTCCCTTCTCCATTCCTCCTCACTAAAACTGAAAACAAAAATTCTCTAGTTTAAAAGATTTTGTTGGAAGTTCTAAGCAAAAAAAAAGCCTAGTTTTTAATAAATAAAAGTGTCTTCTTGCTTCCATTGTGTTCTGTTAACTTCACATTCCTTTTTTTTTTTTTTTGTATAAAATTTCAAGTGTTTTAAACTCTTTTAAAAGTTTAAGTTAAGTTTGGTAAGATTCAAAGAGCAACGTTTAAAGCCTGGAGCATATGTACTTTTTTATTAAATAGAGCACAGGTTTATAAATAGCTAGATACAGAAAACAATAAAATAGACAAAGGAGTAATACAATATTGTTTGTAACTGAGTGTTTTCCAAGTGATAGTTTGGATTCAGAAATTTAAAGTATCTCCAAGAGGAGCAACCTATTTACATATTAAAACATTTACATTTGGGAAAACACTGAGCTCCCACACGTGATTCCACTTGCACTGTACATTCAAACTGAAAGGGATTTTGGTTCTTCAACGTAAAGCACCTTTTTTAGTATTACATCACAAGATAAGCATCCTAGAAGTCATTACCTCACCCTTGGGGAGTGTTGGACAGAGAACCTGCTTTCAAAAATCTGAGTTTATCACAACCACCTTGTCCCCACCCCCCCTCAGGCTCAGTTATTTCCTCTCCCCAGAGCCTGATCCTCTGTCTGTCCCTACAAGCTGCTCTTATGTCCCTCCCAGACAGCAGCTGCTGTTCCTTATTCCCTGATTATCATCCCTGCACTGCTTTAAGCGTCCTGGTTTGGAAAAAGAGCCTTATTTTGCTGTACCTGGATCAAACACTGAGTTTCACAGAAAATGATAAAGCCTAGAAAAACATCTGTGTTGGGAAAAAGTTGGAGGTAAAGCTGTAAACATTCAACCTACACAGCATTTGGACAACAAAAGGTTGAAAGCAAAGTGTTCTAAAAATATATTTGGAAATAGTTTAAGAAGTTCTTGATGTTGCTTTTTCTACCAACCAGGTACTCAACCCTGAATTACCTCCGTTTCCTGCAGCAGGAGGGTGATGTGTCATTTCCAGGCCATCCACTCCCCAGCCAGCACTGAAACTCCCATCTGAAGGAGTGACAGACCACCCACAGCACAGACAGAAATATGTAAACACCTCCCTTGCACCTGCACAACTGTGCTGACAACACGGAGAAGGAGGGTGGATAAACAAGACAACTGAAGTCTTTGCATGATTGTGAAGCACTTAAACCCATCCTAACAAGACCAAACAGCTTTGGGTAAAGATCTGCTTTGTAAGAACAGCTGCAAGCTGAGAACAAAACCTCATGGAACGGCTGTGCAGTGATGTAGCTCAGCATGTAACAACAGTACATATTACATACAGCTGTAATCTAATTTATAAAAATACTCTGTATTCATGTAGAGATATTAAGAACCCAAATCCTGCTACAGAAATATTTTGTTTCTTAAACAAGCAGCAGCAGCAGGTGATGCTGCTCTCCTCACTGCAATCCTGATTTCCTAACATATCCACCAGCACAGCCCTTCTGCTCACACAATGGGATTTTTCTGGTGGTTCTCAGATAAAATGCAAGAGCTGTTTACTCAGGACTTTTTACATACACAATCTATGCCCTGCCATCAGGCTTTGAGTTAGAAAGCAGAACATCAGATAGAATATCTACACCAAACTGAGCATTTCTCTTCTACAAGCACAACTGGTACACATTTCCATCATGGACTGCTCTTCATAATGAAAGTGAACGTTATTGAACCCAGAAATTGTTGCTGATGGCTGCCTCAGCAGTGCATGGGGAGAGCAAGGATCAGGGAGTGACAAACAGGTAACCAGCTACTGACTAATGGGCATCTCTGTTTCTCACTGAGGGTATTTTTGATATTCATGATTTCACAATCAAAAGCTGCATTTTGATAATTGCTGTTTGGTAACAAATGACAGGCATCTGAATTCACAATGCCTGGATCTGCACACACCAAACAAAGGGGGTTTCGATCAACCAATGCAGTGATGCTGGGGCATTTCTAGAATAAAGACACTTACCTTTACCAGCAAAGACTGAACTGTAAGGATTTTAAAGGCAGTCTGTGTGACAAACTCCCCCGGTTCATTGGAGGAATGCCAGTAGATTCTGGTGGTGATCACTGCCTGCCACAGCTCCTTCCTAAAGCTGAACACTTTGGCTAATACACCTCACACTGACATTGCATTCAGGTATTGCAGGAGTTTTTGGCTTAGGAGAGGTTGGGAATGAGCAAACCTCCCAACCCAGACAACCTTCAGGCAGACACAGTCTCAGGGCAGGAGTGTCCTGGGGCAGGATGTGCACAGCTCAGTGTGGGTTTAGCCCCAAACCTCCCCATTTTCTACCACGCAGGAATCCAGATCCCACGGAGATGATTTGAAGCCTGGAGTGTGAAAAGCTGGAACCAGATGTTGGCAACAAGAAAAGGCATTTGAGAGGACCCATTTCTGGCAGAAGGCAGGCTGTGGAAGCGAGAGGGTTCTGAAGTAAGGCACATCTCTCTGCAAACAGAACCTCCAGGATTTTGCAGATGCAAATTCACCATTTTTTAACACAGTACTGAACTCCACTATACATAAAATAGCCTGGTATAAGGCTGGGAAATGAGTTTCTGGTTCCTTAGTTGCCTTAATTGTATTTTGACAATTTGCCAAAATAGATGCTATACTGCAAGCTCCATGGAATGGGAACACAGCCCCGTTTGTGAGCATCAACAGCCCCACACCAAATATTTTTGGTAAGTCTAGATTAAAAACCACAAAAGATCCTGGAAAGTCACTGCAAAAACTACCTCTACAGTGAAGAAGAAATGCATCTAAAAGACCTCCACAAGGATCAGGACATGCACAGACCTCACCACAGCTGTTTTGGTTTGTGGTTTTTTTTTGTGTTTTTTTCAGGATTTTTTTTGTTTTGCCTTAGTGGGGGTGGGAGGAGCAAGAGTCTTTCATAAGGCTGTGTCATCATCTTCTCCAAAATCCCCCACCAGGAGTGAATGCTTGTCTGGCTCACTAAGGACTATGCTGTTCACGGAGCGCTTGTCTGAGAACAGGGAGTTGATGGAGGCTCTGCTGTAGGTGATGATTCGATCCATCAGGCTCAGCTTCGGGGAGCCAGTCCCGCTCTCATCGATCCCCACGTGGACACTGATCTCTGAGGGGCTCTTGTGCCTCAGCTGACCACGGGCACGGAACTCCAGCTTCTCAGAACTTGGTTTCTGGTACCTAAGGAAGGAAAAACCAAAATACATCAATACCTCTGAGGCTGAAGTACACTGAAATATGGATAGAAACTGATTAGGCACAAGTCAGAGACATTTATCATTTGGCCAACAAGAGTTCTCACAAGCATAAAGGCCACTAAGGAATCTCTCATTCTGAATACTTGGAATTTGTACATCTCTTCACGTAAGAAATTACATTTTAAACACTACTGTTTGCTTAATACAGACTTGCCTGAACTGTTCTTCAAAAGCCTTCAAAATCTCTTACAGTCCCACATTTATTTCCTGCCACTCAAAGTAAACGACCCGAGCTTCAAACCCAAGTTACAAACCACAAGACTGTTCCTACTCACATCTTTAAGAGCAAAGAAGAAAGCACAACAGAGACTGAGGAGGCAGCCATGGCTGCAGATCCCATCCAAGGCTGCAGAACCAAACCAATGGGCAGGAAGACACCTAGAAAATTACACCAGCAGTAAGTTCAGAGCAGGAACATTGCATTATTCATCTACTGACAGAAACAATTTCACATGGACTGTTTAGTTTTAGTTGTTCTTTTAATTTGTTAGTAAATGGGATTTTAGTTTAAATGACCAATATTTAATCCATAAGGATTTGTAGTTTATCTCAACTGGAGCTTCAGGTGAATGCACACTTGGATGTGCCACACTTGCACAGTGTGAAGCTCAGAGGTGGCATGTCCTGCCCACCCTACAACAAAACTGTTCACAGAACCAGGCTCTTTCAATAAACCTTTTATCCTGAAGTTGTTTTGATGTGCTGAGCACATCCATAGTAACCACAGCATGGGAGGAGGACAGCTCACAAATATTCCACTGCAGCATCTCCACACAGAGAAGTCTGCCCTTACTGACAGCCAGAAATAAAGACAATGGAAACTCTCCCACACACCAGTAAATCACTGCAACCTCCTGCTCACTGAGCCCAATCCAATTAGTGCAGGCAACACTCACACACCTGCAGCTATGGGAACTCCAATGAGATTATAAATTAGAGCAAAGACAAAGTTGATCCGGATCCTCTTCACGGTTTTCCTGGATAAATCTATGCTTGCTACCACATCCATCAGGTCATCCTGCAAGTGAAAATGTTTATTGGAGCAGTCAGAGAGACAGAAACAACACGTGTAGTGTCAGCACAGTCCTGTTCTACAGCTCACTACAGCACTGGATGGAACAGGCTGATCACAGTAAGCCCTCTAGAGGCTGCTCTGGTCAGTGCCAATCCATGAGAATCCAGGTAACATCCACAGCACCTGACAGGATGGCCCTTAACACTGACCACAGTCTGCCAGGGTGTTGCTGATGTGTGGGAGAGGTGCCTGTAACCTTGGAGGTGCCATGGGGCATTACCCAAATGTAATTAATGTTTGCCGAAGGACAGGTCACTTTCTCCTCCTTTGCCCACTCTCAAACTTTAATTACCCCAAAATGTGCAGTACCCAGAAAACTTGAAGTTTCCTTCATGGAACAATCACTGAACTAAACACAGGGAAGGCAATCACTGCTCCAGTTCTCCTGGACTATGGAGATTGTGCACCCCTGCTTCACCCCAACACCCTGGGCCTTCTGACTCCTCCTACCAGCTCCTCTGATTTCTTACCCTGATGAGAACCACATCAGCTGCCTCGATGGCCACATCCGTACCCGTGCCAATGGCAATGCCCACGTTGGCCATGGCCAGGGCTGGGGAGTCGTTGATCCCATCTCCCACCATGGCCACTCGCTTCCCTTCGTCCTGGAGCTGCTTCACTTTGGCCACTTTGTGCGAGGGGAGAACCTCTGCAAACACTTTGGTGATGCCAACCTGGACAGAGAGAGAGGACACAACTGTGCTGCAGCTTTTCCAGCAGCTGTCAAAGCTCCTGCCTGGAATGATGTGGCCAGGAAGAGCAAAACCCATATTTATCACTCATGAGCTAAAGAGCAAACCCAGCTGATGATAATGAAAACAGCTCTGAATTCACAGCTAATGTTACTTCCATTCAAAAACTTCATGCATTCCCTCTTCATTCCAAATTTTTTTACATTACCATCTTTCACAACAGACCAGCCAACAGCAGTATCAACATGCTACACCACCCTTCCTGCTGAAAGCAGCCCCAGGCACAGGACACCAGCCCACCTGAGAGGCGATGGACCGGGCTGTTTTGCTGTTGTCACCGGTCATGAGGACAACTTCTAACCCCATGCTCTTCAAAGTGTACACTGCCAGCTCAGCCTCTGGCTTCACAGTATCTGCAATAGCTATCAAGCCACAGAGCACTCCTGACAACAGAAAGAAAAAGTTTGTAATAAAGATCTTTATTAATTTAGAAGAACTAACTTCTCCCAGTAAGTCCAGTTCTAGAACCAGTTAATAATGACATTAGAAAGTGGGATGAGAACAGGTATCAAGGCAGCAAGGTTTAAAGCAATACAGAGCATGGACTGTACAACCACAATGAAAAAAAAAAAGCCCTTTTTTCTTCTTTCTTCCCTTTTGCTTTCATTGAAGTCTTTGTAATTTATTATTATGCCCAACTCTCCTGTCAGCTAAGTTGGGTAGGAAGAGCCTTTCCTATAAGGAAGTGCTGTAAAACTAATTAATGATCTCTTTTCAGCCCATTACCCTGCTTCAGGTGTAGCTGCTGTGATATCGCTACTTATTAATTTCTATTTATGTGATGTTTTATGTGATATTTAGTGGCAATCAAACTGAATACAGCAGCCTTGAACTCACCATCCACAGCTGCCAGAACAGCCGTGCGGCCTCTTCGCTCATGTTCCATCATGGCTTTGTCCACCTCATTTCTCACCAGGAGGCCATTCCTGGTCATCCATTCCCGGTTCCCGATGAGAACTGAGTATTTCTGAGAGGTCACAGGAGCTGAAGGAAGAAAACACAATGCTACCATCATGTGGATAACCAGGGAGCTTCCCTGCAGCTCCTCCCAGTATGCACTGGAACAGCATTGCAGAGAATACAAACTGAAATAAAGAATTCCTCAATACTTTCTGCCCTACCAATCTCTTCATGTGTCCTTAACAAGAGAGACACCAACATTTCTTCAGTCCTGGCGAGTCACCCCATGTCAGAGGACCAAAAACCCCAGCTTAAAGGACCAACTCCCTTTCTCAATGCTTCTGATTTCTATGAACAGCCCAATGGAGTTGAAAAACCTAACAATGAGCTGTTCTTGAGTGAGAACTAATTAATTATGCAAATACACATAATTTTGGCTAGCAAATGGTAAGTTGGGATGAAGCAAAGTAAAGCCAGAGAGAGGTGACAGACAACTCCTGTCTGATTTTCCAGTCCCATATTCAACATGCAACTTGAAACTGTATTTAATTTAAATGTTCCGAGTCATGTGTGAGCACAAAATAAACTAATGAGCAACTGTTTAATGTGTGCCTTGATGTCAGCCCAGTTCTCCAAGGCAGAAATAAGTGACCTCACTCTCAGGAGCCTAAAGAAATAAAATCAGTAAGTCTCCATTTTATTCTCTAACCCAGAATTAACTTACTTGGTAGCTCAGCATCAATGATCAAAGCAGGCTGCACTGATTCATCTGCATTGTCCTCAATTTTCACAAGTGTCACATTTTTAACATTGTTTTCTTCAACCATTCTGTTTTTTCTGTAGAGTAGAGCTTCAATATTGGTGACTTTGCAACTAATGCCACAGCCTGGAACTACCTGAAAATCTGTACACGTCCCAAGGGTTTCTGAGTTCAGCTCCTAGAAAAAAAAAAAGCACGGAAACTGATGAAATTTTTAAATATACAAAAGCACGATGCAATTACAAAGCCCACAAAATAAAGTGCAGTTGAACAAAGAGAAGGAGGCAAATAATCATCAAAATCTAAATCTGAATGGTGCATCTAATACAGTGTGATTTATTTTATCCACGATTTTCAGCTCTCCCAATTAAAACACAGCAATTACTTAATAAGTACAAACAGTCTTGTGGAATTTACGAAATCCTGCAAGAGAGGCTCTTCCATGAGGGGGAGCAGGCTGTCCTGTGGGAGCCCCTCACCTTTTTGCAGTACTTTGTGATTGCTGCTCCCAGGGGGTGCTCGCTGCTGCTCTCCGCTGTCCCCACAATCGCCAGCATTTTGTGACGAGGGAGGTGGTTCCCCTCTGCCAGGAACTTCACCTGCATCACCTCGGGAGTGCCGTGGGTGATGGTGCCCGTTTTGTCAAACACAACCACCTTCACCTGCGGGAAAGCAGAAAGACTGAATTCCATGAACTGAGCACGGAGGTGCAGATTCCTTGGGAAAGCACTTCCTTAACCAAAACTGAGACGCTTGAGTGCGTCCAGAGGAGGGCAACAAGGCTGGTGAGGGGCTTGGAACACAAACCCTGGGAGGAACGGCTGAGGGAGCTGGGGGCGTTTAGCCTGGAGAAAAGGAGACTCAGAGGTGACCTTATCACTCTCTACAACTCCCTGAAGGGTGGCTGTGGTCAGGTGGGGGTTGGTCTCTTTCTCCAGGCAACAACTGACAGAACAAGAGCTGATTTAAGCTGTGCCAAGGAAAATATAGGTTGGTATTAGGAAGAAATTTTTTACAGAAAGAGTGATAAAATATTGGAATGGTCTACCTGGGGAGGTGGTGGAGTCACCATCCCTGGATGTGTTTAACAAGAGATTGCATGAGGCACTTGGTGCCACGGTTTAGTTGAGGTGTTGGGGCAGGGGTTGGACTTCAAGGTCTCTTCCATCCTGGTGATTCTGTGTGAGTCAAACTCCCGAACATGGAGCGATGACGGAACACGGAACACCCCAAGCAGGACAGGACCCGCCAGAACATTCCACCATCTGCTCCAACAACAGTTGGCAAAGCACCACCACCCCAGGGCCCACCTTGTGTGCCATCTCCAGGGGCTCGCCGCCCTTGATGAGGATGCCGTTCTGGGCGCCCACGCCCGTGCCCACCATGACGGCCGTGGGGGTGGCCAGCCCCAGGGAGCAGGGACAGGCGATGCACAGCACCGTGATGGAGGCCTGGAAGGCGAAGCGGATGATCACCTCTGCTGCTGAAATGCTCTTGTTGTAGCCCTGGGCACGGAGGGGAGGTGGGCAGGGAACAAAGTGAGCAAAAGGAACAACACATAAATAAAACTACACATTGCCTTGGAGGTTGGAAACATTTGCTAAGTTATATCTCCTAAGCGTTAATACTGAGCTAAAGCACAGGCAGATTGTGCAAAACCTAAGATGAATGATTAAATTAATAACTAATCAACCAACTTCTGTTCTATACTGCATCTAGGCACGACTGTTTTATTCACAGGATGTTTTCCTAAACAAGACATCACATGCTACAATTCTTTTATGATGCACTGTAATAAAAGATACTCTATCAAAGATATATACAGTAAGGAGGAAAAAAAGCAGATATGAAAATGGCTTTCCTGTAAACTAAGAAATTCTAATCAGAAATAGTTTTGAAACAAGAAACCTGTGATCTAAGCAACCCTTAAATCCAAGCTGGGATCCTGACCCTCCTCTGGAATTTGTAATGAAGATGAATTCCACTGATTCCCAAGATGAATTTACACACAGCAGATGCAGAATTGGAGCTTCTGATAGCAGGGACTTTTTTTTCCCCACGGAGGAGGGATGGATGGTGGGAAATTTTTGATGTTTAGTATTTACTTCTTTTAATTAACTTTTTTTTAAAAATCCTAACTTACAGGCGTTAATGAATTACTGTGGATTCTCTTTAAGTATAACTGCAGGAGTGATACAGTATAAAAAACCACATGATGTAAAAAATGTACTAACAAGAGCAGTAATAGTCAGCAACTGCCTGCAGGGATAATCCAGAAAGGGAACCACTGCAGTCTAATAGAATTGTAAGGCTGTTTATTAAATATTTCAGAAGGTGTTTAAGGAGATTTACTTACCAGAAAGTATTTTTCCACTATTTCAAAATCCACAAACCCAATTATAATCCAGGCAAGAAGGGTAACCACAGAGACAGCCACAATAAAAGGAACGAAGTAGCCACTAAGTTTGTCTGCAAATTGCTGGATGGGAGCCTGGGAAGGAGAAACATCACTCAGCACCATCATGTGTGTGTCTGAAGGCCCAGAAGAGAAGAATCACAGCTGCTGCTTGCAGCACACTTGGCTTGCCACACTTTATAATTACAGATTTACTTAATAAGACGATGAGACTTGGCTCAGTAGACAGGATCAAAGTCCTTATTCAGCAAGATACTTCATTATGCAGCTGCAATTCAAATCCCAGCAATCTCAGCCACCCCTCCAGTGATTTGGTGTGCTGGTGCCTGCATGAGACAGCAAACCTCGAGTGCTAAATTTGATGATACTCTACCTTTGAGGTTTGGGCCTCCTCCACGAGTTTAACAATCTGGGAAAGAGTGGTATCAGCTCCCACGTGGGTGGCCAAGATCAGAAGGGACCCATTCTGATTGATGGAGCCTGCAATGACTGTATTGCCAGGCTTTTTAGTCACAGGCATGGCTTCACCTGAGGGAAAGGCAACAACACACACAACACTGCTGAAAAAGGCACCTTTGGGACACCTGCCAGCTCCTGACAAGAGGGAGAACATCAGCTTCGACTGCCCGGCTGCAGATTTGTTTAAAGGGAAACATTTTGACACTTGGAAAAAGCAAATGCTGACCTGTGATGAGAGACTCATCCACCATGGAGTGTCCTTCAATCACACGGCCATCCACGGGGAATTTGCCTCCTGGGACCACCTTGACAATGTCACCTCGCTGGACCAGCTCCACATCGACTTGCTCCTCACTGGATGGGGCAAATATTTTATCAGAGATTGGAACTGGAGTGACCCAGGCAAAGGAGCTGACACTACAAACAAAGCACAACCCCACTGGCTGGCATTAGGACATGCCAAAATGATCACAAGAAAGTTATAGTGCTCTTTGAAATGGCCTATTTTATCATAATTTTATTTACTTTCCAGTTAAGAAAATCCACTAATTGTCTTGCCACAGGAAAAAAAAAAATTCAGCAATAAAACAATAAACCAATAAACCAAAGGAGAGCAGTGTTAATTCTGCATTTTAATATTTTTATCTGCCAGCAAATCTGAAGTTATTTGCTTCATAGTTCTACAGAATAGTAAAATTTGTCTGTGAATTAAGCATATTAACAGCAAAAAAGGAACAACAGAAAAAGCAAATGACAAAGCAAGATACCTTAAAAGAACGTTATCGGGGCCCAAGGTAACAATAGTAGCTTCAGTAGCTTGCAATGAAATTAGTCTTGCCAGTGCTTCTGAGGTTTTACCCTAGAATAATAATTTTCATATTTTTCTGACTATACTATTGAAAAAAAAAAGCTGGGTAAATGACAACTGTGTGTGTTGCAATTTACCCTTTTAAGACAACACTTTCTGCAAACAGTCTGATATTAAGTCAAACTTCAATTAGCTCAGATACTAAAGATGATTTTACAACACAAAAGGTTAGAAGAACCCAGCAGAGCTTTTGCATGGGGTGTTTTTACAAGGTTCACAACAATCTGAAAGGACTCTCAGTGCCTTGGGGCTCTCTGTTCCTCACCTTTGCCACGTGCTCCAACCAGCGACCCAGAGAGATGAACACGAACAGCATCGGGGGGGTGTCGAAGAAGGTGATGGGGTTCACCTTGGCTCTCTCAGCCATGGCCACCAGCAGGATGACAAAGGAGTAGAGGAAGGCAATGGATGTTGCCAGCACCACGAGCACGTCCATGTTGGCAGTGTTGTGCCTCAGTGCTCGGGAGGCCTGGATGTAGAAGTGCCACCCTCCAAACACCTGCAAAGGCATTTCACACATCTCCAACACACAGCAGCAGCTTTCCCATTTTGGCTGTGCTATCTGCCACAAAAGGCAGCAGCTTTCCCATTTTGGCTGTGCTATCTGCCACAAAAGGCAGCAGCTTTCCCATTCTGGCTGTGGTATCTGCCAGAAAAAGCAGCAGCTTTCCCATTTTGTTTGTGGTATTTGCCTCTCTCCTCAAACAAAATCCCAGCTCTAGCCAGGGCTGTGGTCTTCCCACAGCACTCTCAGGTATTCCCAGTGCCCTCCCAGTGGGATTCAGGAGCTGCCTCTGGTGCACAGCACCTCTCCACTGCCTGCCCTGCCCCACCCCTGTCAGTCCCCAGAACCAACTCTTTTGGCAACACAACCTTAAGCATAATTACATTCACTTTTCAAACTTAATTTCTTCACCACCTTCCATTTTGAGCATTTAATCCCAGCAAACCAGGAGCTGCCAAAACCCCACTCACCTGTACAGGGACACAGAGTAAAAACGACAGGAAATTCATGACAGACAATCCTGGCAGGAGCTGGTACTCCAGGATCATGGAAGAGTGGAGGGCCTCCATCTCCTCACTGCTCATGTTGTGATGGGCGTGAGCATCCGAGAGCTGGCTGTCCATCACCATCATGTAAATCATCAGTCCCATGACAGGGATGCAGAAAACCAGGCTCACCACAAAAGACCTTTTCCACCTCAGATTCAAAAAGAGGAAAAAAAAAAAAAAAAAAATGGAAAGAAAACTTGTATTGCAACCAAGTGCTGGAGAATATTTTAACTGGCAAGTCTACACAGTCACACAAAAAATCTTAAAGTGATGGCTGAGTAGCAAAGGAGAATCAAAGACATTTCTGGAATCTTTGTATGCTCAGGAATACTTACTGCCTGATTTCCTGTTTGTGATCCAGATGACTGGCAGATCTAACCTTTTTCACTAAGGAAGTAGAAAAACCTAAATCCTAAGGAAAAAAAGCCCAATAATAAAAAAGAGAACAGTCAGTTCTAAAATACACTTTGTGCTCAGTTACTGCCGAATTACTGATGGTGCCAGTCTTACCTCTGATTAACTTTATTAACATTCTGATATGAAATATAGTTGTTTACTTAGTGTTGTCTGTTACTAATGTTTAGTAACCTTACAAAGAGAGAAAAGCAATCTGATGTAGAAATCAACCTTTCTGGAAGAAAATGCTATTCTAAAATGTGACTTTCCAAAATGGTTGTTCCTAAATCACAGGAACAGGGAAACTGAAGGACAAGGCTGAGAAACTTATTTCACCTCTCACATGCTACAGTGCTTTGTTTTTAAATAGATGTGCTTCATTTTTCTACAAACCTATAGCTGGTATCTCCAAGTCTACCATGACCTGGCCTTCATAGTATTTATTTTTAAAAACTCAGGCAAAGTTGTAACAGAGCATTTTTGAGCCAGAACACACATATTAGCTGCAGAAACCTCCACTAAGAAGAAGAAAGCAGATGGTAGAAAAGAGACCTATTTTTTTGCTTTAAGAGCTTTTCCTTCTATTTCTGAGCAGTGTAACTCTTCCAAGGACATTTTTTATGACACTTGGTGCCTACATGCAACTCACCTTTATCACTTGTATGACATCTCGAGGACCAATGGCCTCAGGGTCATACTTGATGTGGGCTTTGTTGGTTGCCAGAGCTACAGAGCAGTACAGAACACCATTGGTCTTCATGAGGGTGGATTCTATCTTGTGCACACAGGAGGCACAGGTCATCCCCCTCACCTGTAAAAGAAAAGGTTCCTTCCTGTTAGCAAAGCACAGGTTACCTGGCCAATGCATCCTAGGAAGCAGGGAGAGTGCTTGTGTGAGTGTGGTGCATTGTTTATTGCTTTAATCTGGGGTGTGAAGCAGTGAGATGGACCTTTCTACTTAAAGGTGGGAGCACTGCAGAATCATGGAATGGTTTGGGCTGGAAGGGACCTTCCAGACCATCCAGTTCCAACCCTCTGCCATGGGCAGGGATGCCTCCCATAAAATCATGCTGCCTGGGGGTCCCTCCAACCCTTCTAGAGGACACACAGCTTAAAGACAAGGTTATCGAGCCCTGCTAAAGCTCTTTTAGCTTTTCAGTCTCAGAGTTGAGGACCACTGAGCTATACTCCACTTCCAAATGAAAAGAAAGAGTAAATTCTGGCAACAGGAAAAGCAAACAGGAATATTTCTCTGCATTTTCAGTACAGCAGTAGTGAACCAGCACAATTTGCAGGACAAGATAAAGTTTGTGATATGTACCTGATGTCCCCTTACACTTCATTTTTTATAAATTAAGCTCTGTGACATGATTAAACTCTAGGAAGTGGACACTAACACAAGCACATCCAACAGATAAAAGCAATAAAAGCTGAGGGTGGCTGGGTTTAATGAGCAGCTTACAACAAGCTCCAGAATGCCATCTCCTTCCCCACAGTTTTCCATCACGGTGGCTCCGAAGCCCAGCTCCCGAATGAGCTCTGCAATAGCTGCAGGGTGAATGACAGCAGGGTTGTACCTCACTTCTGCCTTCCCTGCCATGAGGGCAACAAGGATTGAGTGTATTCCTAGGAAACAAAAGGAGTGAGTGGCAGATCAGGCTTAAGAAACATCCTGCATTTATTGCAACACGAGGGCACAGCATGATTTATTGAAATTGGGAAAGCTTCTGTGCTGTACAGAAAGAAAACTATCCTCATGTTTGGAAGCTACACCAACAGCAGCACCTCAGTGCAGGTGTGAGAGATGAAAGCATCACTCCACATGAGCAGCATGCCTTTCACAGTCTAATTACAGTCTGTCCATGCTACATGAAAACATGATCTAGTTTTACTTAAAAGAAGTTCTTCTAAAATACAGTGTTGCATATTTCTCTGATCTGCATTCACCATTTCTAGAAGCCTTTTCTCAAGGGAGAACCTGTATGAGAAAGGGCAGATCTAAGAGTGCAATCCTACTGGGCCACTGAGACGATTTAGATTCATCTATTTTCTAGGATGAAAAAAAATTAAAATCCAGGCTAACTTGAAATCCATCCATCTTCATTACAATAATTAAACACAGTCTGCATTAATGACTCTGTTACACCACAGTCATGCAGCCGTTTGTTCCTGCAAATATAATCACAGACACCACTGCCCTGACTCGCAGAGCTAAAATTAACCAGTATCCCTTTAATCCACTCACACAGTCCCTCTGTCACAGCTCCCTACAGACCACATCTGCTTCTGCCTTTCAGCTGCACACCTGGGCACCTCCCTCCACTAGGAAAGAGCTGTTTTACTTTCAAAAGGATCCTGTGGTTCATCCCTATATTCTTTGGAGCACTGCTTTTGCAACAGCAGTGTCTGGGCAGCATATCCCTAAAGCAGCAAGGATGTCCCTGCTCCCACCTTATGGGCCAGAGGTGAGCAGGAACACCTGCCCCGACAACCCAGCCTTTAAAAACACTGCAAAAGCCAGAGAGATTCTCAAAAACAAATGCCTGGAAATGTACCAGACCACACTGACACACATCTCACCATCCTCCCTTCTCAGATTCCTCTCGATGTTGGCTACACATGAGGCACACGTCATTCCTGTGACCTGCACGTAGCACTTGGAGATGGTCTTGCTCTCCTGCCTGCCAAGGTGGGCTGGTGGCACTTTGGAGGGCAGCTCAGGCTTGTGAGAGTCCAGCTGTGCTTCGAGGGAGGGCTGAGGTTTGGCCACAGGGAGCTCTGCCTTTGCTGGAAAGGAGATTGCAGTTTGTGACATTGTGAACAGCCACTGCAGGAAGGCATGAGCTGCTGTGACACACTGCTGTTCATTTAGACTGAAAATGGTGATTGCACACACCTTGTCAAGCTCACCCATCCACCTCTCTGTCAGGTAAGAGTCAGCACAAAGTTGGCCACTGATTAACTAACTGGTTTGTTACTATTTTTCCTTCTGCCTTTCCTCATTGCCTTTGTTCTGTTGCACATCCTTTGTCCTCTCCTGTCACTGTAAGCAAAACCTCTGTGTTGCAACCTCAGTTTTACACACAGTTTTACTGACTTTATCTGGAGCACAAAGCTGAACCTCTAAGCAAGTAAATGTTGCACAAGCAAAGTCAGTGCTTTTAACCTTAGAGAAAGGCTCTGGAACTACAGGCCACTGCTCCTTACAGCAATTCAGGGGATGCTCTGTTTGCGCAAGAACAGGGTGAAAAGGATTAAGTGTGAGCACCCAACCACCTCTGCAGTTATTGACATAAAATAGCACTTATCTGACATATTTATATTGCCAGATCCCTCAATTGTTTGAGCCAATCTGATGTATAAAAGGATGTGCACCTTATCTTTAATGATCTCATCTGCAGTGAAGACATAAGGCTTCTCTTGGAAAGCACAAAGTGTGTGTGAGCTGCCAAATTTCATCTTGGGTGGTACCAAATCCTCAACAAAACTGCAAAAATTTTGTAAATTTAAAAGTTTCACATGTCATTACCTGGAAAAGATGCATCAAATCCCATTTCCTCTATTGATGACCTCAGGTCTTCTGGGCCTGTTTGCAGTGGGTCGTACTCTATAGTCCCATTTCCATTTGGGAGAGAGACATGAACAGATTTCACTCCTGCCTTTTGGGACAGCACTCCCTCAATGGACTGCACACAGGAGTTGCAAGTCATCCCCTCAATATTGATCACAACACTTTGTGTGAGGGGCTGGCAGGGATCCTTGGACGCAGGGGGAGATTTCAGCGGAGACACCAGCGTGGGCAAAAGTGACACATTCTCCTGCTCCTCAAGAAGGCTGACTCTGAACCTCTCTGGAGACACATTCTCCACAGCTTTCCTCAGCTCTTCAACGCTTATTAAGCTTGGGTTGTAGGTTATGGCAGCAGATTTGCTCTCTAATGAAACCACTACACTTGTCACTGCCGGGAGCGCCGATACGGTGCCCTGGATGTTGAGGACACAGGAGCTGCAGCTCATCCCCTCAACTCTGAACACAACTGTCTTTGGGCCAGTCCTACTGGAGTTTTCTCTCTGTGATGCCTCAGAGCTTCTGGGCTGAGCACTCCTCAGCCTCTCCAGGTCAATCCCACTGAGCTTCAGGGGTCTAGGCTGCTTTTTGAAGGCTGCTGTGAAACCCGCCGCTTCGATTTGCTGTTTTATTTCTTCTGCTGTAATTAGAGGAGGCTGGTAGACAATGACAGCTTCCTGATTGTCCAGGGACACTGGAAATTAATCAATAAAATAAGTGTGTGTCACTGCCCTAAGCATAATCAGCACATCACAGGATCTTGTCAAAGCTTTCCAGCAACACTTTAAATGGTCAGAAATGCAATTGCAACAAAAAGGAGATTTCATTGGTTTGATAAAGATCAAACAACTTAGTTCTTCAACCAGTTTTTGTCCAGTACTACAACAATTCCCAACTTCTCCTCAAATTTTTGCTCTTTCCCTGAGATTTTCACAAATGGCATCACTACTTCTTAGTGAATTTATCCTTGTTTTGGGATCCATGGCAATATACTTATGCCAAAGCTAATGATATCAGCTAATGATAACAGGTCTTGCCTTTTAGATACAATTACATATATGCCAATACAAATTTCTAATTGGACAGAAAAGATGAACTTGTATTAATTACAATTTAAAAAAGACATCTAGTCTTAGATGTCTCTAATCTCTCATTAGAGATTTCTATAACTGGCAATAAAATTTTGGAACACAACTACTCCAGGCTCCCTACCAAATGCAAAACAACCACTGAACACTGTCACACATGTAACAGCCACATCCTTCCCACAACGTGGGCTCCTTTCTTCACTTCTAGTCCACATTAAAAGCATAATTAAATACCCAGTCCCACAAAGAGTCACTGTCACACTCAGCTATCTCAGCTGAAACCTGCAACGCCATCAGAGAACAAACAGCACGGCCAACCTCAATTTACATAAAAACTCACTAAGTTGTACCTCTAATCTGCTGGATCCCTTGCAACCTGCCAGCTTCAATTTACACAAAAACACACTAAGGTTGTACCTCTAATCCTCTGAATTCCCTGCAGCTTGCCAAGCTTCCCCTCGATGGTGCTGGTGCAGGAGTGACAGGTCATCCCATCGACTTTCACACGCAGCACAGCGCTGCTTCCCTGGGACCAGCTGGAATCTTCCCAACTTCCAGGTGTTGCCTCTGGCACAGAGATGTTCAAATCTACTCCTGGGACCATCTGGGCAATCTGCCTGCCATTGGTGATGGAAGGGATGAAAGTCACCACTGCAGTTCTTTGATCAGAGGCCACTTTCACATCCACGATCCCTTTGTTCCTCAGCAGTGTGGCACAAATCTGCCCGGGCGTTAGGGCTGGCTGGGCAGGGAGGGTGAGGAAAATGGTGTCAGGTAGAACAGGTTGTGGGTTTGAATTAGGCAGGGTAGCATCAAATCCCATGTCACAGATGGCTTCCTGCAGAGTCACTGGAGTTTGCAGCTTGGAGTCGTAGATGACCATGGCGTTCTTGTCCTCCAGAGAGACCTCGAGGGGATAAACAGAGCAATTTAGCAAACTGCAACACACAGAGTTGAGAACTGACACTGCACCAGACCAGAAGCTGCTTTTACTTGCATATATTAGCAATACTTGTGCAGCTGAACTTTATCTTTCACTGCTCACCTCAAAGAGCCTAGCCACCAGCACTGAGTAACTCCTGCTCTCCTGAGCAACTATGGGGCTGCACAGAACACATCCCAGCCTGACTCCCAGCTCCTGAGTCCCTTACAAGTCTGTCTGGCCACTTCTCCTTGCAACATCCAGACAGCACCAACGCTAAATTTAATGAAACTTCCAGAGCCAAATTCACCTGAATTGGGATGACTAACCCAATTCAATCCCTGGAGCAAAACAGCCCACAGAAGAAATCCAAATCAGTTAGCAGTAATTCTAATGCAGTTAGGAGTAACTTCCCTCAGGCTACAAGGATGGAAGAAAATACTCTTTGAAAAAACCCACAGCTTTAAGCAGCAGCGAAAGGAGCCTGGCATTTCCAGGCAATGGAGGCACAGGCTGGTAACCTGCTGTGAGCAAAAACCTGCATCAAACTTCACCAAAATTCACTTTACAAACCTATTATGTGACAAACATTAAAGAAGCTGTTTTTCCTCTCTCTGTACATTTTGGTGATCCAGAGACCTCGTTATTTGGTAATAACCTTTCCCATCTGATGGTACACATACCCTCAATTTAATTTGCTCCCAACAGATGATACATCAAACACAATAACTGCAGTTTGCAAAAGGAAAAAGCAATGCCTGCCAGAGGCCCAACACATTATCAATTCAATTCTGTCTTCCCTCTGGGCAAAGGTACAACCTAAAGACCACAGACAGGATTAAATTGTATCAGTCGTATCATTTTAAGAACCACCTTTCCTCATTTCTGTCCCAATTACAGGCCTTAGCAGAATTAGCAACATGGACATTTACTGGTTTCATTGCAGAACAACCTAAAAGCAGCTGTTTGTCTGTATTAGTCATCTGACATTCGTGTCCCTTGTTGACCTAATTCATAATCATTAAACTAAACCTGTTTTACTATTCCCAGAGAATTTTCTGAAACAACTGATCTGGCTAGAGTGAAGCCCTGATGCTGTAAAAAGGATAATTACTAAATATGACCTCTTAAAGTTTCTTAAGAGTCCTGCTCTACTCAGATGAAGTTTTTGTAATGTATCTTTTGAAACAACTTTGGGATAAGGTATTTACCTAAAAACTTAAATACAAAAGTCTTAATACTGTCCTTTTAAAAAACTACTTAATTTCTTATGCAAAAGACACTGGGGATGACAAAAGACAAAATGTCTTGAATCAATTTCAAGTATAAATCTCCCTGTCCTACCCAAAGTCACTGCGTATTCTCAGAAATTACCTGAGAAAACACAAGGCTGACAAAATGACATATTTTGCTAGAAGGAGGAGAAAAGGAGGATTCTGAAATCCTCCCTTGGGGGTATTGTTTTACAGGCAGCTTTTAGCCTTTATCTGGGCTCATGGCTGCAGACACTCAGTGATTTTTTCTGGCCAGGCACAGAGGGCTGTTCAGAGCTCCAGGGCTCTGCTGTCAGAGCACAGACTCACATCAAAGCTCCTCTGCAGCTGAAGGAAGATGAAAAATTATCTTCCTTGTAAATTTTGCTGATTTTCACCAAAATTTGTGTGTGTGTATACACAAACACCTACTTCAGGCCAAAGGGAATTGCTCTGACCTGTGCAGCACCTGCTCTGCAGGGGAAGTGCACCACAATGGGCCTTGCAAAACCAGCTACAGACAACGACCACACACACCCCAAATTAAAATTGTGCCCAGTTCTGGGAAGGGAAGTGGTCACCTAAGATACTTCCACTAAAATAGGAGTCAACTGTTGATAAAACCAGGAAGGTATTGTTTTCTTTGGAGTAAAATCAACAGCTACAGAATGTAACAGGATGCTTTCAGAACACAGACACTAAATAAATAAATACACTTTTCAATTTTCTGTTGTTAGAACTGTTCTTTCTGCCACAGGTCAGGTCACAAAATTTGTAAGAGTCTCCCAGCTTTTAAACTGCTTCCATTATTAAAACTACTGTAAAATGCTGTGCCCTGCAGGGATAATCAGATCACCCTGGAATATTCTACAGTCCAAAATTTTGCCTATGACAGAAAAATGACTAACAACTCTCTTAGCTCAAAGGAAATACTAACAAAGTTAAAAAAACTTAGTGTTTTGCAAAGAAAGCCTGAATTAGGACAAACCCTGTTCTTGCCTTTTTTTCCCCCCTTTACTTCACAACACTGAATTAATTGTAAAGCAGAAAATTAATTAAGAGCACCAGATAATGACTTAGCTCCCACTGCAGTGAAGCAAGCACCTGTTTTTCTCTTATTTACCAGAAATACACCAACGGACCTCCAACATTCAGAACCACACAGAATAAACTCTTCCCTTTTCCTTTCCCTTTTCCTCCCTTGGAGCACAATTTATCACGTCTTCTCATACAAAGCTTTGCTAGAAACAGTGCTGGTGTCACTTACTTTAATGTTATGGATTCCATTCATCTTCCCAAGGTGCTGCTCAATGCTCTGGACACAGGAGTTGCAGGTCATCCCCTCCACGCCGATGGCCACGGATTTTGCCTCCATTGTGGATGTCTACTTGAGCCTTCTCATTGCTGGTGGCTAAAAATAACCAGGACATTAGTTCCTAAAGCATTGCACAGAGATTGAAATGAAAACAGGGGGCTGGAATGACAGAAGCTTTCAGGTCCCTTCCAAACCAAACCACTTTGGGATTCTAGGATTTAACAGAGGACATTCTTCACTCCATGGAACTCTGGCAGATGTCAAAATCTGAGAAGACCTAAGCAGAATGGAGAACTTTACATATTTCTTCCCCCGGATTTTGAAAAAGGGAAAGCAGTCAGACATCTATTATTGGATTTGGGTTACAATGGAGATCATTTAATTACACACAGCAAGCTGTGATTCACTGGTGTGAAATATTAAATTATAGGGAGAAGCAAGAGAGAGAGGGACAGCAGCTCTTGGAATGCTGCAAGAGGAGGGCGGCACAGCAGCCACAGTGGCACAGCTGATAACTGTGCTTTTCCACATGTCCCTCTCATGGATTGCCCTCTGTTTGCAAAAAGAAGTGAAACTGAAATTAGCCCAGGAAGAAAATCAAGCCTTTTCCCACACCTCATTCAGAAAGTCTTATTTCTGCTCCCCTGAAGAGAACCATTATTATTTTTGCTCATAAAAACAAGCCCCCCCCCCCTCAAAAAAATTACTGAACCTAAATGAAATGAATTTGTAGAAATAACAGCTAATACAAAAAACTTCTTTTGCCCAATGCATAAACTGTTAAGTGACTGAGGGGGAAAGAGGGCAAAATAAGCAAATCTCCAGATTTTTTCTTTGTATTTTGAAAAAAAGTAATGGAAGTTTTCATTGACAGAGAGGTTAGTGACCAGGAAAATGATCACAGTTAATGTTTGGCAGCAATGGAAGCAGCAGTAAAATTTGATGACTAATCGAGAAGCTGAAGTGAAGCACAAGCTTAACTCGTTTTCTTACCCTGAGGACTTATCTTGGAAAACTCAATTACACTGATGTTTAGTAAAATAAATTTTTCTTGCTCCTTGGTGACATTTCCAGACTGTTCCTGTTACAGAAGGCCTGAAGGGTTCTGGTTTCACTTTGAGACGTGTTACAAACCATGTAAGAAAACAAGGAAGTTTCACCACAGAAACAGGTTTGCCTCCCTGATGCACAAAACTAAATGTTGAACTTAATCAAAAAGAAGTGAAAGAAATGTAAAACTGGGAATAGTGACTTTTCCAGTAGATTAAACACATCCCTGCTAAGAACAGATGTAAGACAACTCTACCTGAGGAGTTATTACAGATCTCACTTCTCACCTGCTCTTACAAGAGTTATTAGCAACACACAGTATTTGTGTGTGAATATTCACACAGTACAGAAACGTAGAACCCTCACCTGACACAAGAATTACTGGCAGAAAAGTATATTTTAAGCAAATTTCATCCAGCAGCTCCTTCCTCAGGCTGATCTGCACACTCAGAGGTATAAAATACTTTAAAAACCACTAAGTTACCCAAGAAAACACTTGCTTTCCTGTCACCCTATTGCAAAGTGATCCTCTGTGCTTCCCGCAGTTCTTCCTCAAGGAATGCTCAGTGCACACCCAGCAAACAAGGCCAGCACTGTAACTCCACAGGGAGGGACACACCAATATTCCCACAAGCCTGGAGCACAAATAAAGCTGCAAAAAGCACTCAACTTACAGGGAACCTGTGAGCACAACCAGGCACATGGGACTAAAATGAGACATCACAGACACGATCAATCTGCTCTAGTAAGGTTTGGAGAGACAGGAATTCAAAAGCATTTCAGGCACACGACCAACTTGAACTGCCCTGTTACTGTACTTTGAAAACAAAAATAAAGGAAGGGGACACTTTGGCTGCTATCTAAAATGATCAAAGGTTGGCAAGATGCTGCTTTGGAGGAGAGCTGGGGTACAGTTGGAAGCCAGGGAAAAGCTCCTGGCTGCCTTGCCTGTGCTTTGGTGTAATAAACTCAAGCTACAGTGCAATAATATCCATTTTTACAGAAACCAGGATTCTGTGTTAAAGGTTCTCTGTCAAACTAACAGCAGCCACACTGGCAGCACAGTGAATTAACACTGATTACAGTGACCATCAGCACTGCTACCCAACGCCCAGCAACGCATTAAAAACCCAACTGTTTAAATGTAAAAATAACATTAAACCTTTCTTCACATCTATTATTATTACAGTTTGTATGGGCAAAGTGTTTCCTCCATTTTCTCAGTCTGTTTCCTTATGCTGTTCATTCATAAGCACAGCAGAGAAAACCCTCCCCTGGAAGAGGCTGTAATTCAAACTAAAACCATGAAGGCGTAAGAAAAAAATTAAAAATTATTTTTTCTTTTTTACCCCTCAAGGCCCTGAAGTACCAGGACTGAAACCAGAACTTGCATCAAAAGAATTTATCTGTTGGATCAAACTGGCTCTTCTTGTTGTTCTTTGACCTTCAGTTAAGAATGACCCTGATCTCTGTGACATGAGCATCACTCACAGCTCCCTGCTGGTGGCGAAGACAACAGGGATTTTTATTTGCTTTGTTGCAGGTTGATAACAGTTTTTATACTAATTTTAAAAACAGGTTGTTCTCTAAAAAAACGAGACATGTCCAAATCTAATGAGCAATACAGGTCTCTTTAATCAGTCACATGGTATTATTAACACTGAATTGTTAATGAGCTGTTTCTCAATCAGCTTTCTGTACAGCCTTGGTGAAATTTCCAAAAGCCAAACTGTCTGGATTTCCAGCACTCCTGAAGCTTCAAAGAGATTTTGTTCTCAGAAGGAAATATGAGGTTATACACAGGGACTCTAAGTAGACATATCCTTTTTTACCTCCCTGGGCAAAACTGCCAGGATAACCAGTTAAATTTAAAGGTAATACATTCTTACATGTGAGACTGTATCCTACCTTGTCATATTCATCTCATTTCTGATGCTCTGCCTCCCTTACAAGTGCTTCAAGGCAGAAGAAATTTGGCTGAAACTTGAATGAAATATTTGCCATATTTCTTCCTCCTGACAACTTTAATTTAAGGAAGACCATGACTTCCTTAAGCAGACTCAAAATACCTGTTACACCAATGAATCAGGATTAGATGCACACAAGAGGTACACAAATATTAACAATTTAATACTAGTTCTCCTCATTTAGGTAAACATTTTCCCAGGTTTGCAGGAAAATAGATGTAGAAGTCAGTGTCTGTTGCAGTCCATATATTCCAAAGCAATGGCTTGTGCAAGTTAGCATGGACACATCCTTTTAATCCTAATGCATTTTCTTATAGAGAAAAGACCTGAAGCTGAGGTCCTGAAAAGACCTGAGATGCTAAATTATGGATTACACAGGTTTTAGAGAAAAAATAATGCTTTTATTCTTAACTAAGGTATTGCTCTATCTATAAAACACCTTTACCACCAATTAGTAAAGAATTTCAGGATCTGACAACACAAAGAAATGGCAGGTCCCTTTATAAGTTACCAGTTGTGCATTTAGTTCCATTTTCTTGAAGGAAGTTAGTGCGTCTGTGAAGTGAATGAAGCAAGAGAAAGAGGTGATTTCTACTTCCAACAGAAATTTCTCCCTATGGAAAGGAAAATTCAGTAGTGATCAAGCACAAGGTGACTGAGACATTCATCTCTCTAAATATTTTTTGATGTGCTAACACCAGTCACTGCAAGTAAAATATCTGAAGAAATAAGGCTTGAAGAAGTAAAAGTTAAGAAATTCACAAACCCACACTATCAAAGAAAGAGAATTTTAAAAATGAGCAATACAAAGAAGAAGTTACAACACCAGTAAAAACTCAGAGTCCCATTTAAACCTACAACAGGCGCTTTGGTGCTTCTAATATCTGAGCTCACTCAGACATGACAGAACAACAAAGCTTTGTGTCCACTCTGTGCCTGTTTTGGGATTCATAGGGATACAACTAGGAAAGACAGATGCTTCTGGTTACCTGTACAGCTCCAGTTTTCACCAGTTTATCTGCAACTACCTTGAATTTATAGCTGCTGAAATTAAAGGAGGTCACAGTTTGGCAAATACCACAGAAATGGCAGCAAGAGGATCTTGCAGGTTTAATTACAGCCTTTGGGTTTCATTAAATTTCTAAATGGCCAAGTGCTACTTAGCTCCCTTTATTTATGGCAGCAGAAAGTTAAATTACTTATTACATTAAATGGAAAAGAGGTGCCTGTCCCTCTGCAGGGACTTATGAAAAAGAGCAAAGGGCAGCAAAGGAAAAAGCTGCATCATCTCACCCTTGGGCCTAAAAACTGCTACAGGAGATGGGTCCAATAGGGAAGAAGGAGGTTTTATAGGGTTCATGGGCAAACAGATCCATTTGAAAGTGTAGCTAGATAGGAGATATGTATGACAGGCCCGTGGATAGATGAGGCTTAATCATTGAGAGAGAAACTGAGCATCTGCAATAAATGTCACAGCTACGTGACGCTCTGAATAGGCTGTAATTCATGTTGCTCAAGACTTTAACAAGCCTTGCTTGGTCAGCAGAGGATGGAAATTGCTCTCAGGGAATTTATTTCTATACAAACTGCATGGGGAAAAAGAAAGTACTCATTGAAAGCATTCTGCGTCACTTCTAACGAGTTTTACAGTACTTGAGACAAATTCTTAACAAATCCTTTAATTTGTTCTTGGCTTTCCACGACCTCTTCAAGTCAGATTCTTAGAGAATGTTCCCTTGGAAGAATCATAGGAAATATAATTATGAGTAGAATATAATTTATAACCCCCTTGTTATGTGAGCATACCAAGGTCAACTGGAGCTCCTCAGTCTTAAGCTTAGTCTCAAAGTACTCAGCAGAAAAACGTGGAATGCATTATACAGTAAAAATAAGAAGCGTAAGACAGCAAACTATATATAATGTTAGGTTTTGCTTCCCTGCTCTGCCAGCTGGGAAGGAAAAAAAGCTTCAGGTCTTTTATCTATTAAGAAAATACATTATAATTATTAATTTCCAATCAAAGTGTGTTTGTGCTCACACCGGGCATTGTAACACGTACAAAGCCCAACACCACCAAATCTTCACCTGTTTGTATCCACCCAATTCAACGAGTATTTAAGTACAGAAGTACGATCTTTGAGGACTGCATGCAAGATTTTAAGCAACTTTATACTACTTATGGGCAATTTCCAGAACACGAACACAGGGAGGCAACAGTTAAGCTATTTTCTCCTGCTCACTTTTGTGAGATTTCACCCCAAAGCATCACAAACAACTACTTGCCCTCTTCCAGAATATCCACACTATGCTTTTAATTGGAAAAAGGTGCTTGGGCACAGAGTGCTGCCATCATAAGGTGGCATAAGGTGACATAAGAATAAACACTAAGCAAGATGTTTCAGAGGGACAAGGTGAGCAGCTCAGACCTGGAACATAAGCTCAGTGACTTTCTCTGGCCACTGAGAAGAGCTCAAAAGGGACTTTTCCAACAGAGTGCAGACTTACTGCGTGCCAGGCCCCGAAACGTGGATGCTCCCTGCTCAGCACAGCCCGCCGGGCCCGCAGCAGCCCCCGGAGCGGAGCCGGGCCCCAGCCCCGCCGAACCCCCTGGGCTGCCGGGGCGCTGCCAAGCGGCTGAGCAGGAAACGCCGTTCTGGCTCCGGGGCTGCGCTGGGACACGGAGATGCCGCCGGGGCACCCCCGACTCCCCCGGGATGAGGCACCCTCACACATCGGACGGCTCCTCCGAGAGGCTGGGCAGAGCCCGACCGAGACGAGCGTGTTTTGGGGCCCGGACCCTCCCCGCCCGTCGGGGACACGTAGCCCATCACCGCCGGAGCCGCCCGCAAACCCCCTCCCCACCGGGAACACGGGGACAAGGGGCCGTGGGCAGCCCCAGAGGACGGGGAAAAGCGGCAGCCTCCAAGGCGGGCCCGCAAGCACCAAAAGCCGCGGGAGCGCCCCTGGTCCGCACCCACAGAGGGAAGCGGGAGCCCCCCGAGGGTCCGCACTGCCTGAGACAGCCCCAGAGGACGGAGAAGCGGTAGCCCCAAAGCGGCTCCGCACTGACGGAGGGAAACGACCGAGGCGAGGCCTCAAGGAGGGTCCGCAGTGACGGAGGGAAGGGAGCCCCACGTAAGATCCGCACTCACCGGGACTGTGGGCTCGAATCGCCGCTCCCGGCCCGGGACCGCCGGGCTCTTCCCCTGCCGTGCCACGTGACCAGCGGCGCTCGGCCCCGCCCACTCGCCACGTGACGGCGGCGGGCACGTGACGGCGGCGGGGGAAGGCAGTGTCGGTGTCGCCTATCGCGACAGGAACCCGCAGGGGGATGGAACTGCGTGGAATTTACGGGCCCTTCCAACCCCACCTAGTCTGGGATTCTCTCTGATCATCACAACACCAGCATGACCCGATAACGGTTCTTTCCCCACCTCATTTGTCTGGTTACTTCTACTCTAAACAGAAGTTAAATGCAGAGACAGGGTTGGAACAAGATGAGCTTTCAGGTCCCTTCCACCCCAAATCATTCTGTAATTCCCTAAGAATTCATTAGGAAAGTCCCATTTATCTTGGGATGCTGCCTGCTCCCGTGGAGCCTCTCCAACTCAAAACTGAATTTAATTTCTTCATGACTCTCACAGGTCACAGGGAGGAGCAGGTTACTGGCAGGGTGATTCGAGACATAAAAATCCTTTTGTGGAAAAAAAAATGGGATCTCAACTTTGTCATTGCAAGTCAGATGTAAAGGGATGTGCACTCTGCAGTGGGAATGCAGCAAGGTAGATTCACACATGCAGCTGGCTAAATGGAAGACTGAACAATGTCCTGGACTTGTCCTTTATCCACCAGTGATCTTTACAGCGACAACTGGGACATGACTTGGGAGTTTTTACACCATTTCTTATCCTTCAGCAGAAGCAGAGCACACAGGAAACCTCAAAGAGTCAGACAGGTTTCTAGGTATGTTTATTAGACCAGGAATGCCACTGTCCAAGTGGTAATCAGGGAAAAAATGCCATTACACGACCATTTTCTCAGTGAAAGTTTAGACCAGTTCATTAGAAGCAGAGGCTGTTACTCCCTCCATTCTCTTGGAGTGATTCTGCGAACAGGTGAAAAGCCCCACTCAACGTTAAGCCGTGTGAACACCTGTAAAGGGATAAAACCCAAGGTTATTAACTCTGAAATCAAAGAAACCTTCTTAGAGAGGGCTATTTTTATTGTTTTCAGTTCAGATTTCTTGTATTAGAACATGACATCTCATTAATTTTCTAATTAAACAAGTGGAATATAATTATACTGAATGGCATTTAAATGTTTCAGTTTTCTGTTTCAAAATACCCAACTTTAGGAGAGAGAATCTGGAATGTAAAACCCCACCACCATATGGGTATTTTCATCTAGAAATTTTGCTGCTGAAAGCTGTATCTCTAGAGGTTTGAAATCCCACATAAACTAGAGAACACTTGTATATCTCATATATTTTCAAACCAGGCAACAGACTGACACAGAAATATGAATAACAACTCAAAACCAAGCTGGGAACTAACAGAACTTTCACCTCAATCACATCACTGTTTGCTTATGTAAGAAGCTCCTCAAATGTTGACCACCAAATTTATTTCAAACAGGCAAAATCAACACTTTTAAAGTTTGCAGCTTGAGTCACAAGAGAGAGAGCAGTGACAAAACCAACTTACATAGCCCCAGACAGTGGAGAACATGGCAGCTCCCCCAAGGAGGACCATGGTTCCGTATTTATCGTGGAAGCTGGGCTCGTGCTTGCGATGAGCTTGTCTGACTGCAGTGTGCTGGATGCCACGAGCTGAGGAGCGTTCAGGACAGAAATCAACTAAAATACAGGCTAAACCCATTCACAAGCCTCATCTCCCACCCACAGAAAGGCGTTAAAGGATTAAAAATGCTGGAAAAAATAATCTTTTGGACTTAGAACTCTGGAATGACTCCAAAACATGGGATATACACAAATCCTTTAATTTTTTTCAGCTCTCTCGATTTCTCTCTAGAAAGTTATTCCTTGTGTCTGATTCCAGTAAAAAAAAAAATCCTATAAGTTACCTTTTACATTAATACGTTTTCTTTAGTATTACTGTTTCTCTAATAAAATATTTCACTTAGTGCCTAGCATTTTTGGATTTCTGTAGATAAATATCTATCCTGGCAGTGTATGTACCCAGCATAAGCACTGTCAGGATGAAGCTCACCATCAAATTATGGGGTTGAAGACAGCGGGTGTGGGTAACACCTGCTGCATTTCCCTCGGGATTTCTGAAGGGAGGGGAGGAAGGAAACAGAAATAACCCGTGGGCATGAGATAAATAATAGGAAAAAAAATACACAATCATATCTTCAGATGATGTACATTATAAATGTACACTATAAAAGGTACACTTATTAAAGAGAAGACAACAGTAAAAAAAAAAAAGCAACAGATACAAAAGGCAAACTGACTGCCCGGTAGTTGTGTACAAAGCATTTCATGAGAGGGTGATGTGCACATACATATATTACAAAATAAAACCTTTTAGTCTCAGGTCAACGGTTTGCATTTTCATGCAACCGTGACTAGAGAAGATGATGGTGATACCCATAACGTTACTACACCCCTCGCATGCTCTGTGAGGCTGCACAAGGCATTTTTTTAAAAATAAAAAAGCCTGACTATCTACCAAGACACCTTTACTTTGGGTACCCGCACCTCGGGATAAGCACATCGTGACCCAGGAGCAGAGGAACAGACACTGCGGGGTCTGTATCACTGGAGGGCTAACTTTAACCTTGAGTTTAAGGGCTGGGTATTGACTACACCTTGTCACCGCAGGTTACCAGGCCAGAATGTGCCTTTAGGTACTAGGGGGAAAAAAGCACCAAGGAAAGGAGTCCTAAGTCAAAAAGCAACTAAGAGATAAAAAAGGCTGCAAGAAAGAAAAAAAGCGGAAGGAGAAGGACGCCAGAGCCGCCCGCAGCCCCTGAGGTGCCCTCACGACCCTCCCCGGGCGCATAGCGAGCCGGGGGCTGTGAGGGACAGTCCGCACAGGGGAGGGCACAAACCGGGGGTGACCCCCTGAGGTGACCCCCCCACACCCCGAGAGCCGCCCCTGTCCTTACCGACGAGGCTCTGCGCGGCCCTGGCCACCGGGAACATGATGAGAGCCGAGCGCGTACCCTTGACGACCGTGAAGAACAAAATGGTCGCGGCGGAAGTGGCGGCGCGGCGGGGGCCTGTGGGTAACGGCGGGCTCCTCCTCGCTGCGGCGGAGCTCCGCGGATGTGCCGGGACCGGGCTGGCGGTTCTCTGGCTGCTCTCCGGCACCTCCCGGGTACAGACGGGCTCTCCGTGAAGGACCGAAGGACGAAAAGAAACGGATACAGCCGTGACGACAGCGCTAAGGCAGTCCTGGCCGGCCCTCCAGTCGCAGTGTCAGGATGGCCGAGTGGTCTAAGGCGCCAGACTCAAGGCGTTTCGCGCCTTCCCGTGGCGGGTTTGGGCGTTCTGGTCTCCGTATGGAGGCGTGGGTTCGAATCCCACTTCTGACACCACTTTTTCCCCCCCTTGTTCGCGTTAATTTAAATTCACAAATGGGCCGAGTTGATAAAGTCCGGGATTTTAGTGCAAACGGAAATAAGAAATAATTTTAACAGTGTCCTCGAATGGCCAAATAAATCCTGAAGCGTGAGTAAATACCTTGTCTCTCTGTGGCGATTCTGGTTCAGAGCCATAAGCCACCACACAGCTGCTGAGGAATTCCCCCAAGCATTTGGATTTTAACGATATTTGTAACACACGAACCAGCAATTTATAGCGTGCGTGTATAACATGAAGCGTGTACCTCATGCAGCAAGAGGAAGAACATTGCATTGAGGGTGGCCGAGCACTGGAACACCTGCCTAGGCAGAGTGTGGAATCTCCCTCTTTGAAGACATTCAAAACTCATCTGCACGCATTTGTGTGGTTTCCAAATGTGGATTATGTAAAATTTTCTTAAGAAAGGATGTTCTTGGATGTTTGATCTTTGTATACGTTCTAGCCTAATCAACAAGGAAGGAGATTTAATCCATGAAGCAGCAGGTAGCAAGCTCTAAGTGATGTCCAGATGTTGGGAAAAAAATTTACCTTTTGGTAAACTGCCTTGTTAAGGTTTATGGCTTGACACATTCAACTATCTCAGGCCTAAGGGGAGGTTAACAAAGCTTGGGAAGGAGGATGTTCCACTGATAGCGGACACAAAGAATGCAGAATTTACGGGCTACAAGGACATTTTGCCAAACTCCCATGATAAGGAAGACAATAACAAAGCCAACTCAGAAACTGGGCTGAAATCAGCTCCAGCCGGGTTAAAGGTAATTCCAGCAGAGGCAGATCACGACCAGCAACACACCGACCAAAAAGAAGTTGGAGCATGCACACTAATTAGTATGAAAAGCAAAAAGAAGCATTAAACAACAGAAGACGGAATACATTAATTAATAAGACAACTACATTACTTTTATCCGATGAACACAAATGCCTTTGTCTGTTAAAACGTATGAACAGTAAAAAGTTTTGAGAGTTGGTGCGCTTGATTTGTGGAACACCACCGAGCACCCCAGGCTAGCACAACTCTGAAATAAATCAATGTCTCTCTGAGCGTGTGTAATTATCGGCTTGTTGCACACCGGGTAACAAATCCGGTATCTTAGTGGGCAACACTGTGGGCAACACTGTGTCACCTGCTCTCGGATGATCTCCAGAGGTCCCTTCGAACCGTAACGGTTCTGTGATTGTGCTGAGCTCGGGAAGCGGCTGAGAGACCCCAACGGCTGCGACCGTGCCGGGGATCCCGCCACCCTTTCCCCTCTCAGCGCCCGCTCCGCCTTCCCCTCAGCGCCCGCTCCGCCCCCGCCTCAAGGCCCGCCCACCCCTCGGCTTTTCCACCAATGGCGCGGCTCCAGCTCGCCGCACTCCCGCCAGCTCAGCCAATCGAAGGCCGTCGGCGACGCACGAGCCGGCGCC